>JAZKLR010000575.1:0-590417 GCA_037103525.1 Ganaspis brasiliensis
GTTCCGTACACCACAAGTGTATGCACGGAACCCTATTGGCAAGACTTTATCGAAAATCGTACCCCCCCCCCCCCCCCCCCCCCCCCCCCCCCCCCTCCCTAGCCGCCAAACTATTTGACATTAGAAAGTTCAAATTTGGCCCCACATATGTATTTTTCACGTGTAGATGAAAGGAAAAATTATAGAGAACATGATTCTAGGGGTTGATCATAGCGTTGTCAAGAAAATAACAAGATTTTTGAGAAATTTTGATATTTTTTGTCTGATAACTTTTGCCATTTCTTTGACAGCGCTATCACCACAACAATCTCTATAACTTTTCTGTAATCTACATATGATACTACATTTTTGTACCAAATTTGAACTCTCTAAGTCAAATAATTTGGCAGATAAGAGGGGAATACGATCATTTTTTCGAAAAAATGCGTATTTAATTTGTACCATTCCTGCCCTTTATCTGCCAAATTATTGTACTTAGAGTGCTGAAATTTGGTACACATGTAGTTTGACCTGTAGATTACATAAAAACTATAGAAAACCTAGTTGCAGGCTGTTATCATAGCGTTTTTTAGCAAGGAAAAACGATTTTTTTTTAAAAAAATGCTAAAAAATGGTCGTACCCCCCCCCCCCCCCCTGAACTTCCAAACTATTAGACTTAAAGAATTCAAATTTGGTACACAAATGTATTTTCACGTATAGATAAAAGGAAATTATAGAGAACATGATTGTATGTGTTAGACATAGCGTTGTCAAGGAAATAACTATTTTTTAGCATTTTTTTAACATATGGGCCATAGTTTAGTGTTATAACTTTGACAGCGCTATAAATCATCTCTTTCTCTATAATTTTCCTGTAATCTACACGTAAATCTACATACGTGTACCAAATTTCAGCATCCTAAGTCAAATAGTTGGAAGATAAGGGGGGGGGGGGGATACGGTCATTTTTTTTAGCAAAAATGCACTAAAAGTGTACAATGCCACCTCCATATCTGCCAAACTATTGTACTTAGAGTGCTGAAATTTAGTATACATATGTAGTTTGCCATATAGATTACAGAAAAACTGTAAAGAACTTTGTTGCAGATCGTTATCATAGTGTTTTTAAGCTAAAACCAACGATTTAAAAAAAATGCCTAAAAAATGACCGTATCCCCCATCCCATAACTTCTAAACAATTTGACTTAGAGAGTTCAAATTTGGTACACAAATGTATTTTTACGATTACAGAAAAATGGTAGAAAACATGATTGTAGAAGTTGATCATAGCGTTGTTAAGGAAATAAAATGATTTTTTATGCAAATTTGCTAAAATCTCTGGATTTTTCGTTGACAGCGCAATCACCATCACGTTCTCTATAATTTTATGTAATTTACACCTGAAAATACATTCTTGTACAAAATTGAACTCTCTAAGTAAAATATTTTGGAAGATAGGGGGGGGGGGGGTCCATTTTGTATAAAAAATTCATTTTATATTATATTTTAATATATTATATATAATATGTATAATATATTTATATATTTAATAGTATCAAATATATTAAAAATTATTTTGTTTTGTGTACGGAACCCTCGATTTTAGTGCGAGTGTAACTCGAACTTGCCCGATTTTTTTAATTTACCATTATATTCTTATCCTTTTTTAATTATTTCTGAAGTTCTCCTTTTTTTTTTTTTTATTATTATTAATTTAAAAATTCTGTAATTTTTTTGTTATCCTACAACTTGTTTTTTTGTCCTACCCAAATAAAGTCTAGGTTCTACTTTATATAATTAATTTATCTTTATTTATAAAGTTTTTAAAGTAGGTACCCTAAAAGTTCCCTATTTTTGTATATTCTGTCCCCTATTTCCCCTAAAATATTCTTCATTGTCACTGTGAAGCCTGGATTTGATTTAAATCAAAAATTGATTTTTTTGAAATATTATCAGTATATATAAAATCTTCAAATGTTTATTTGTAAGAAGTTTATTAAAGAAGTGAAGAAAAAATTTGAACAACACAAGAATGAAACAGTGACATAATTATATATAAACAGGGTGGCCAGAGTGTCAGGGAAGTTAAGGAAATGTCAGGGAAATTTTCTCTTAAATTGAAAATAGTGAAATTTCACCTAGATAAAATTGAGTGGTTCTATATTCGTTTAAAGTCATTTAAAATAGCCTATGCAAAAGATTTTATTAATTATGACGTATGTTCTTGTTTTTCTTTTCTATTATAAAATAATTTCATATACATTTATTAAGAATGTAATAAAACTAATACTACTTTTAAGCAGGGCTGTTATTGATTAAAAACAGTTTGATTTAAATCATGATTTAAATCATTGGGGCATTGCCATTAAAAATTTTTGCATTTAAAATCACGTTTTAAATCGAAAAAACTTTACAATTCTCCGAATGTCTAATACTGCATGTAGAACATCGCAAGCCATAAACAAAACCCACAAATTTATGGATAAATCTTAAAAATTTCAATTTTAGTATTTTAATCTTTATAATTATTTTAGGATTTTATTTAATTTTCTTCTTTTTATGCAAACTATTTAATATTATTTTACACACTTTTGTTATAATAACTAAACTTTTTATTTCGTAATTTTTAAAACTATTTTCATATTTTTAAAAATAAGAACGCTAATTTTTTTATAAATTTATTCAATTGGCTTTTATATCTTGTCCATTTTTTGAGAACGGATTTTTTTTTAAGGATTTTTAAATTTCTTTTGTGAACTTTTTATTTATCTTGATACATACATTTTTCAATTTTATTTTTATTAGTCCTTTCTTGCGTCTTAATTAATTCTTTAATTTTTATCATCATTTTTCCAATTCTTAGAAACATTTTTCCTTCTTTTAAATTGTTTAGTTTGTATTTTATAATTACGATTTTTTGAAAACATTTATTTGATGCTTTTATCTACATTTTTTAAAATTCTTAATTTTCTACTTTTTTTGAAAGCTTTTATTGTTTTATTTTATATTATGTAAATTTAATCTTGTACTAAATATTCTCATTTTAACATCGTTCTTCTAATTTATAGAATTTCTTTTCTTTTTTAATTTTTTTTAAAATTTGCCAAAATTGTATTTATTCTTTTTTTATTCAATTTGTAAAATAATTCTCTAGTTTTTCTATTTTAAAATTTTTTTTCTCTTTTGTAATATATTTTAACGTTTTTTTAATTGTCTTCTTATTTATTATTTGAATTTCAAAAAAATTTTCGTAAATAGTTTAATTTTTGAAAAGAGTTTTTGCTTTTTTTATATATTCTTATGTCACTGTTTCATTCTTGTGTTGTTTTTTAAATTTTTTCTTCATTTCTTTAATAAACTACTCACAAATCAACATTTTGAGATTTAATATACTGATTATTTTAGCCGTTTATTTATTACTTATAATAAAAATTTCATGTCAGAGAAATGTCAGGGAAATTTGTAAACTGAGCTTTGTGGCCACCCGGATAAAAAAAGTAGAAAATCTTTTCAAAAAATTAAATTATTTACGGACATTTTTTTTTAATTAAAATAATAAATAAGAAGATAATTTAAAGAATATTAAACTATATTCAGGGATCACAGTTTCTCCCCTTTTTCACCTAATCCCCTTTTTTACCCTTTTCCCCTTATTTTCCTCTTTTTTTAAGAAAAAATACCTAAAATCAATATTTTTATCTTCTTTAACCTTCTTTTTTTTCAAAAAGTTTTTGTTTTTCCACTTACGGAAATGCAAAAATTTATCTTTCTTTAGGGTGTCTGTACAATGATGAGAAACTAGTTATTGAATTAAAGTGTTTAAAAATAATTTTTATCTTGAAATGGTCTTTTATTATTATTTATTGAATTTATTTAGATTTTAAACAGGAAACATGAAAAAAAACATAATTAAAATAAAATTATTTTAAAAAGTTATATAATTTTCTTATTACCATGTATTCTTAATTAATTAAAGCAAATTAATTTATTGGATAAAAAAATTTTGTATTAAATATTTTTTCTAAATTTATTTTTAGACTTGTTTGAATTGTACCTAATATTATAAAAATGTTTTTGGTTTAATTTGCTTAAACTCTTTTATTTTTAATTAATTCTGTAATTTGTGTCATTATTTTTTTATTTCACGGAATTTTAGGTTAATCGAATTTTTAAATACCAGAATATTCATTTGACAGAATCTTCATTTGTCTGAAATTGTATTTGTACGAATTGACATTTGATAAAAAACTTAAAACGCAGAATGTACATTTGTCCGAAATTGCAAATGGCCGAAAAAGTGTTCTACAGAAATATTTTGGCAGGAGGGGGGGGGGGGTAAAAATCCCAGATAAAGGCGTTACGTAATTTAAGTATGGCCCCTTATCAATATTTGACGAGAAAGTTTTCAATTATTTTGTAAAATTAAATACAATTTTGCATCTGTTAAATTAGTGTTTATAATAATTAAACAATAAATTCAATAATTTTGAGAAAACAACTCTCGATAAGAAATGAAACTCTACAAATTTGAAACAAGTCTGGTAGTGATAAATTTATTAATTACTTTAAAAAGGTTCAATGTCCGAAAAGCGTGACATCTGTCTAAGTCAGCTGAGAGAAATATAAACCATATACTCATGGTTGCAGGGGGGAGGGTGAATCTGAGGGGTAAGTCACAAGGGTGTGGAGCAGATGTAGGGGTTCAACATTATGACTCAACTGAAACCGATATGCAAAGACTGGAACTTTAAACTACAGACTTCCTCATCAGATATTGATTTTTTATCATTTAAAAAACCCTAATTCAAAGGAAATTCAAGAATCGAGGTTTTTAAATTCAGTAAAGATTAATTTCTAAAAACTTATGGGTCAAAGCATTTTATTATTAAATATTATATATATATTCCATTAAAAAATTATTAAATTATGTAATGAATTTTTTTATTTTTTAGATATAAAAATTATAATTATGAGAATTCTATAAAAATAATTGTTAATTATTTTCAATTTCTAGTTAAACAGTTAACTAATCTTTTCCATGTTCCTGCTATTTATGTAAATAGAAATAACATTACCATTACATACCATTTTTTCTTTCAAATCTCAATTATTTTATTTATATTTCAATTTAATTCTTAAATTTTCAATTTATTTCCTCCATTTTTAATTATTTTCTTCAATATTCTTAATTATTTTCTTCAATTTTCAATTATTTTCTCAATGTTTAGTTTTATTGATGATTGATACAACAAAAAATCCGATTTACTAATAATTTAAAGCCGTAAAAAAGAATAGAGTCGGATAAACAGTTAACTAATCTTTTCAATGTTCCTGCTATTTATGTAAATATAATAAACATTACCATAACATATAATTTTCATCATTTTGTAATTTTTCTTTCAAATCTCAATTATTTTATTTATATTTCCAATTTAATTCTTAAATTTTCAATTTATTTCCTCCATTTTTAATTATTTACTTTAATTCTCAATTATTTTCTTCAATTTTCAATTATTTTTTTGAATTTTCAATATAATTTTTTAATTATCTTCTTCAATTTTCAATTGATTTCATAAATTTTCTTTTATTTCTTAAAATTTTTACTATATTTTTCTTCAGTTTTTAATTGACAACTTAATATTCTTCTTCAATTTTGTACTTAATTATCCTTTACATTTTTTTTAATTATTTTGTTCTGTTGTCGATTATTCTCGACAGTTTTCGAATTTTATTTACTTTTTCTTTTCAATTTTCAAATATTTTTGTTAATATTTAATTAATTGAGTAATTTTTCTTTTAATTATCAATTGCTTTCTTACAAATTTAATTTAATTTTTTAATCTTCAATTTATTTCTTAATAATTATTTCCTACAATTTTTCCAATTATTCTCTAAAAAGTTTATAATTATTCTTTTTTTTCCAATTATTTGTTTTACTGTCTATTAATCTAGCCATTTTTCGAATTTTGTTTCCAATTATTGTCTTTTATTTTCATCATATTTAAAATATTTTCTTTAATTTTTCAATTATTGTCGTCATTTTTCAATTATTTCTTTCAATTATTAATTTTTCCGCTATTTTCAATTATTTTTTACAAATTTTTTAATTTACAATTATTCTTAAAGTTTAAATAATTATTCTTCAATATTTTGTTCTGTTGACAATTATTCTCGACAGTTTTCTAATTTTTTTCAATTGTCAATTATTTTCTTAAAATTATAATTTAATTCCTTAATCTTTAATTTATTTGTTAAATTCTTAATTATTTTCTTTTCTCAATTACTATTTTTAATTTGAAATCCCAGTCTTCAATTTTTAATTATTTTATTCAATATTCAGTAATTCTTACCTTTCTTCAATTATCAATTATTTTTTTCAAATTTGAATCTAATTCTTAAATTTTCAATTTATTTCTTAATTTTTTTTGTTATTTTCTTCAAATTTGAATTTTTCAGTTTTCAATTATTTTCTTCTATATTCTAAAATTTTTAGTCTTTTTAATTACTTTTTTTAATTTTTAATTATTAATTATATGCTTTAAATTCCAATTCCATTTTTCAATTTTTTTCGATTTTTAATCCAGTTGTTCAATTTGTAATTATTTCCAACAATATTTTTTCTATAATTTTCTTATTTTTTCTATTTTCTTCATTTCTTAATTTAATATTTCTTGCATAATTTTTGCAATTAATAATAACAAAAAAAGAGGGGTTCTCCAAAAGTTAGGACCCTATTGTTTTATTTTCTTGGTGTAAAGGAACATTTTTTATGTAGGTTGGAAAAAGATTCGAGTTTGCCTTCTTTAAGATTTTTCACGTTAAAAGTCAAAATTGCAGCTTTTTAATAATAGCAAAAAAATGAGGGGGTCTCCGAAAGTTGAGACCCTATTTTTTCTTTTTTGTGGTTGAAAAGGAACTTTTTTATGTAGGTTGGAAAAAGATCCGAGTTTGCCTTCTTTAAGATTTTTAACGTTAAAAGTCAAAATTGCAGCTTTTTAATAATAGCACAAAAATGAGGGGGTCTCCGAAAGTTGAGACCCTATTTTTTTATTTTATCTGTGAAAAAGAACATTTTTAGTATAGGTTGAAAAAAGATTCGGGTTTGCCTTCTTTTTAATAATTGCACAAAAATAAGGTGGTCTCCGACAGTTAGGACTCTATTTTTTTTATTTTGTTGGTGAAAAGGAACATTTTTATGTAGGTTGGAAAAAGATCCGAGTTTCCCTTATTTGAGATTTTTCACTTTAAAAGACAAAATTGCGGTGTTTTAATAATAGCACAAAAATGAGGGGTCTCCGAAAGTTAGGACCCTATTTTTTTATTTTCTTGGTGAAAAGGAACATTTTGTATGTAGGTTGGAAAAAGATTCGAGTTTGCCTTCTTTAAGATTTTTCACTTTGAAAGTCAAAATTGCGGTGTTTTAATAATAGCACAAAAATGAGGGGGTCTCTGAAAGTTGGGACCCTATTTTTTCTTTTTTGTGGTTGAAAAGGAACTTTTTTATGTAGGTTGGAAAAAGATCCGAGTTTGCCTTCTTTGAGATTTTTCACTTTAAAAGTCAAAATTGCGGTGTTTTAATAATAGCCCAAAAATGAGGGGTCTCCGAAAGTTAGGACCCTATTTTTTTATTTTCTTGGTGAAAAGGAACATTTTGTATGTAGGTTGGAAAAAGATTCGAGTTTGCCTTCTTTAAGATTTTTCACTTTAAAAGTCAAAATTGCGGTGTTTTAATAATAGCACAAAAATGAGGGGGTCTCTGAAAGTTGGGACCCTATTTTTTCTTTTTTGTGGTTGAAAAGGAACTTTTTTTGTGTAGTTCGGAAAAAGATTCGAGTTTGCCTTATTAAAGTTTTGCTATTTTAATGATAACAAAAATTTTACATTAAGGGGGGTCTCTGTAGGGTTTCCCATTATAGGCACCCCATATATTTATGTTTTAATCTAAAATAAACACTTTTTCTATGGAGGTCAAACTGCTTGGAGTTTGGCGTATAGAGATTTTTATATACGTGTTTGTGAAAAATTAAGGGGGGGGGTGGTATTACCCCCTAGAAATTCAAAATTAAATATAATTATCAAATTTAACTTATTTTTTAGATATTTTAAAAAGAATTGCGTCGGCAAAAGTTAAAATTTTTTTTTAATTTCGTCCGTGCGGACGTCTGGAACTTCAGACACATTCAATTTTTTTGGTCAGTTTTCAGATATTTTCTTCAATTTTTCAATTATTCTCGTCATTTTTCTATTATTTCTTACAATTATTAATTATTTTCTTCGATTTTGAATTGTTTTTAGAATTTTTCCATTATTTCCTGCAATTTTTTCAATTTTCAGTTATTTTTTTAAAATTTTGTAATAAGATAAACAGTAAACAATTAAAAAGAAGGAAAATGTTTCTTAGAAATGGAAAAATGATGACAAAAATAAATTAAAGAATTAATTAAAACAAAAATAATAACTAAAAAAAAATAGTGAAACATCAAAAAAATTAAATAAATAGGAAGAAAATAGAGAAATTTTCTTTTCCTTAATCTAACATACTAAAAAAATGTAAAAAGTACAAAAAATAAAATTAAAAATATATATATTAAGATAAATAAAAAAAGTCAACATAAAAACTTAAAAATCCTTTAAAAATAAAAAAGTTTCAGCAAATTAAACCATACACATTTTTTATTATTACACTTAAAATAAGTCCAACAATAAATTAAGAAAAATAAAGAAAATCTAAAAACTTTGTGTAAGTTTGCAAAAAATCTCGCAAAAAATAGAAAAGATGTGAAAAAACTTGAATAAACTTACCAAAAAAATGAGAGTATTTATTTTTAAAACTATGGAAATAATTATGAAAATTAACGAAATAAAAAGTTTAGTGAATGTTATAATAACGAAATTGTCTAAAATTATATTAAATAATTTGCATAAAAAGAGGAAAATTAAAGAAAATCCTAAAATAAAAAGACAAATAAAAAACAAAAATACCAAAAGTAAAAGTAGTTAAATTTTATAAAGATTAAAATATTGAAATTGAATTTTTTTAGATTTATCCACAAATTTGTGGGTTTTGTTTATGGTTTGTGATGTTTTACGTGCAGTATTAGACATCCGGAGAATTGTAAAGTTTTTTTAATTTAAATCATGATTTTAATGCAAATTTTTCAATGATTTAAATCATGATTTAAATCACAATTTAAATCAAAGTGAATTAAATCAATGACAGCCCTGATTTTCTGATTTCTAATTTTCTTTTTTTAATTCAGGTGAAAGTGATGTAAGTGAAGAAACAAAACTCTCGAAGTTCGCTTCACCTAATTTGGCTAGTGACTGAGGTTGGAGGTGAGACAATTAGCAGTTTAGAAATAAAGAAAAAACGAAGATAGCGACAATGCAGGCCTCCGAAGCTGAGCGTCAGGAGAGGATCACCGATGACGACGACGATGAGCCTACCAGTGGCTCGGAAACGTACGAGGATGGCGATCTTTTAGCAGCGGCTATGGATGATGACGTAACGGCCCAACTCGCCGCTGCAGGTTGGCAAATCAAACACGCTAATGGTGATTTCCATTTTTTTGCTTCTTCATCTTTTGAGTTACTTACGTTCTAATCATTCTCATTTTTACAAACCAAAAAAAAAAACAAACAAACAAAAAACCGAGAGAAAGTCCATTGAGGGATGTATGATCGGCACTGCGATTTATCGCTTCAAGCATCGGTGACACCTTTTCAATAAAAATTTCAGTATTCTTTTCCACAAATATTTATCGTTTCTTTTCTCAAAATTGTTCTTTCTTTGATTCAAATAATCGAAATTAAATTAATCTAAACAAAAAGGGCATTTTTCATGAAAGCTAATTCTTATATTTTTGAATCACCTTTTATGCAGGGTGTCTAGCGATCTGGGAAAATGACGGAAATTTGTAAAAAGATCGGATGTTCTACCCACTGACATAAACTCTAAAAAATGGTTTTTCAATTAAAATAAAACTATTATTATTAAGGTGGTCGCAGGTCAGGGAAAAGTCAGGGATTTTCGAAAAAACAACTTTAAAAGTCAGGAAATTTTTTCTTAAGAAATCACAATTAAAAATGTATGATTTTGTATAACTATAAATTCCTAATAAATCGAGCAAGATTTAAAAAATTTGTAAAATTGGTGGTCAGGAAAAATGAAAAATTAGTCAGGGATAAATCAGGGAATTTTGAAAATGAAATTTTGCGGACACCCTTTTGTTAATAAACCGGGAATTTCTTCGTGGATCTAAAAGTTCTGATAAATTTTATCGAAAACGAATTTTTTTTATATAGGTATCTCAAATCTATACTTTTTAAAAAATGCATTTGAATTGATTTAAATTTATAAATCTCTTTGTATTTTATAATTATTCTTTAATTTTTTTCAATTTTTTGGTTCAGTTGTCGATTATTTTCGACAGTTTTAGAATTTTTCTTTCGTTTGTCAATTATTTTCATCATTTCTCAATTATTCTCTTTAATATTTAATTATTTTAGTTATTTTGTAAATTTTCTTTCAGATTTCAATTGACAATTTATTATTCTCCTTTAATTTTATGATTAATCATTAATTTAAAAAAAAAATTTGTTCGAATGCCCATTATTCTCACCATTTTTCGATTATTTTACAATTGTTAATTATTTTTTTTAAATAGTTATTTACTTCTCGTCATAGTGTAATTTTTCTTTTATTATTCATTATTATCTTAAAATTCCCATTTAATTTTTGAATTTCCAATGTATTTTTTGAATTTTAAATTATTTTCTTCAATTCTCAAATATTTTCTTGTATTTTCAATTATTTTGATCTATTTTCAATTAATTTCTCAATATTCAATCATTCTCGCATTTCATCAATTATCAATTATTTTTTTCAAATTTCAATACAATTCTTCAATTTTCATTTATTTTCCACAATTTTTTCCAAAATTTTTATCAGTTTTCAATTGACAATTTATTATTCTCCTTCAATTTTATGATTATTCATTAATTTAAAAAAAAATTTGTTCAACTGCCCATTATTCTCATTATTTTTCAATTTTTTTTACAATTGTTAATTATTTTTTTTAATAGTTAATTATTTTCATCATATTGTAATTTTTCATTTAATTATCAATTATTTTCCTGAAATTTCCATTGAATTCTTTAATTTCCAATTTATTTCTTGAATTTTCAATTATTTTCTTCAGTTCTCAAATATTTTCTTCCATTTTCAATTAATTCCTCAATATTCAATAATTCTCGGATTTTTTCAATTACTTTTTCACTCATAAAAAATGTTTTAAAATTTTAATTCAATTATGCAATTCTAGAATTATTCTCTTCAATTCTCAGTTGTTTTCTTCAAATTAATTCCAATTTTCAAATTTTTAATTATTTTCTTTAATATTAAAGAAATATCGTCTTTTACTATTGTTTTTTTTATAAGTTTCTTTAATTTTAAAAACAATTGTTGAATTATTTTCTTTAATTTTCAATTACATTCTTCAATTTTTAATTGCTTCCTACAATTGTAAATTCTTTTTTTTAATTTTAATTATTTTTTTCAATTTTTAATAAACGAAAATAATTTTATAACAAATAATATAATTTTAATTTAATTAATAGATAAATCTTTAATTTTTTCTATAATTTGGAATATTTTTTATTATACAATTATTGTTTTTAAATTTTATAATTATTCTTTAATTTTTTTTTTAACTATTTTGTTCAGTTGTCAATTATTCTTGACAGTTTTCGAATTTTTCTTTCGTTTGTCAATTATTTTCATCAATTCTCAATTATTCTCTTTAATATTTGATTATTTTAGTCATTTTGTAATTTTCTTTCAATTATCAACTATTTTCTTAAAATTTCAATTTAATTCTTTAATCTTCAATTTGTTTCTTTAATTTTTAATTACTTTCTTCAATTCTCAATTATTTTCTCCTATTTGCATTCTTCGTACTTCAATTATTTTATTCAATATTCGATAATTCTCTCACATTCTCAAATATCAATTATTTCCTTGAAATTTCAATACAATTTCCAATTTATTTCTTCAATTTTTAATTATTTTCTTTAATTATCAAATATTTTCTTTAACTTTCAATTATTTATATCGATTTTCAATTAATTCCTCAATATTCAATAATTCTCGGATTGTTTAAATTATTTTTTTCACTCATAAATATTGTTTTAAAATTTCAATTCAATTATTCAATTCTAGAACTATTCTCTTCAATTCATAATTATTTTCTTCAAATTTAAATTCCACTTTTCAGTTTTCAATTATTTTCTTTAATATTAAAAACTATCGTTTATTTTCTTTCGATTATTATTAAGTTTTTTTTAAATTTAAATACAATTGTCCAATTATTTTCTTTAATTTTAAATTCCATTCTTTAGTTTTAAATTGTTTTCTTCGATATTCATTAATTCTTAGCTTCTTAAAAAAATTTTTTTTTTCATTTTTAAGTATATTCTTTATATTTTCATTCCATTCTCCAATTTTTAATTGCTTCCTACAATTTTCAACTACTTTTATGAATTTTAATTATTTTTTTCTATTTTTAATAATCGAAATCAAAATTTTAAAACTTTTAATAATATTTTTAATTTCATTAATAAATAAATCTACAATTTTTTCTATAATTTTCAACATTTTTTATTATACAATTATCCTCTTTATATTTTATAATTATCCAATAATTTTTTTAAATTATTTTGTTCTGTTGTCGATTATTTTTGCCAGTTTTCGAATTTTTCTTTCAATTGTCATTTATTTTCCTCATTTCTCATTTGACAATTTATTGTTCTCCGCCAGTTTTATGATTATTGATTAATTTAAAAAAAATTTTTCAAATGCCGATTATTCTCACCATTTTTGGATTTTTTTTTTCAGTTGTTAAAATATTTTTTTTAATATTTAATTATTTTCGTCATATTTTTTTATTTTTTTTTATTTTCATAATATATCCCGCAGTCCAAAATAAACCATTATTTATATTGTAATTTTTCTTTTAATTATCTATTATTTTCTTGAAATTTCCATTTAATTATTTAATTTCCAATGTATTTCTTCAATTTTTAATTATTTTCTTCAATTGTCAATTATTTTTACCGATTTTCAATTAATTCCTCAATATTCAATAATTCTCGGATTTTATCAATTATTATTTTTTTCACTCATAAAATTTTCGTACAATTTTGACAAATTACTTCAATCATTAAAACATTCTCTATAACTCTGTTCATTGGATTTTGTTAAAAAAATTATTAAACAAATAAACCTTATCTATTGTATATTTTTTAAACAAAATTTAACGAACAAACTTGTAGAGAATATTTCAAAAATAAAAATGAGCTATTTGTCAAATTCGATGAAAATTACAATATGTATTGTTGACAAACTTTAAAGATAAAACACGAAATGTTAAATAATTATTATTATTATTTCATAACAAATGTTGTATTAATATAATTTTTTTTTATAAATGTGCGACTGTATCTTTTAAAATTGGGTGAAATTAATGTTAATAATATTTTTATTTTGTGCGAAAGACCATTTTTTATTTTGAGATTATGTTAATGGGTTGAACTAGGGTTGTAAGCTGTGAATCGTTTCATTGAAACATTGAAACTTTCATTGAAAGTTTCAATGTTTCATGGACGAAAGTTTCAAAGTTTCATGAAACTTTGAGTGGAGGGGATAGAATTTAAATTTCGCGCCTTCAAATTTATCTGTCAAGTAAGGTAAGGTTAGTTTGCCCATGTATTTGCGCCATATTGAAACTTTGAAATGTTTCATGAAGCATTGAAACTTTCATGAAATATTTCAATTAGGAAAGTTTCATGAAACTTTCCAACCCTAGGTTGAACATTCTTAATTCGTAGATAAATCCTGAAAATTTCCATCTTGTATTCTTCAATAATTTTAATAATTGAAATTGAAATAGTCAAAATAACAATAAAAAAATCTTGTGTAGAAAGAAAGTCAACAATAATATTGAATTTTTAATAATTCCAAGTTATTCTAATTTAAAGAAATCTTAAACACCAATTAAATCAAATTTTATTCGATGTTTTAAATTTCAATATTCAAAAATTAGTTATTTGGCATTTCATTTTGTCTTACTTAAAATAGCTAAATTTTTAGCTACTTATTTTAATTATAAACAATTTTTAAAAAGTGGACCATTGATTGTCGACCTTGAAAAAATCTATAACTATTTTTTCAAAAATCGCTAGACACCCAGGTTTTAAATACCTATTAAATCAGGGATTTTTTAAAAACATTTTGTTGGAAGTTTTTAAAATAAATTTCCAATTTTATTTTTTACGTTTTTAAGTTGAATTCAATTTTTTTGAATATTGTATAACAAAAAAAAGGTAAATTCGTTATTTTTATTTTGCAAAAAGTAATTTAGACGTTTTCTGTTTAGTATTGAATTAGTTACTTATGCACCTTGATAAATTTGATCGATATAGACTTAGTACAATCTTATTAATTTCACTGCTCTTTAAAACGCAACTTTTTCTCATTGTTTTGTGTTTTATATTTTCGTGTGTTTCTTTTCATAAAAGTAAACTAACCCATTTTTATTTGTGTGGCAAATGTTCATTTATCTAGAATTTTATTTTCTTTTTATGTACAGATATATTTTTTTAGCTTTGAATAGACTTTAGAGTGATTTGTTTCTAAAAAAAAAGGAATTTTGATTATTTTATCATTAATTTTTGTTTCCTTTTATTTTTTCTACAAGTTTTTTAATAATTTGATAATAAAAATTAAAATGGAATTAGGTATTAAAAGAATTATTATTAATAACTTGTAAATTGTTCTGAAGTCTAATTCTTTTGTAACTCTTGAAGCATGCCGAAATAATTTTGTAATTATTTATTTTTTTAATCGAAAAAGTGATCTTTCAATCACTTAAACAGTAGAACGTGTGTAGCTCTTATTGCTTATAATTAAAAGTCATCAAAATATCATTTAATGCCTGCTTTTATTAATTTAATTTCATTAAATTAAATTTTCATAATCACATTTTAATAAACTTATTTTCTAATTACAAAAAGAGGAAATCACCCTTCAATTTTTTTTTGTTCTAAACCTAAATTATATTTTTAAGTTTTTTTTTTTTTTGTTCTTTTAGTTTATGTTTGGAATCAATTTATATTTGAACAGAAAGTGTCTCGACGCTTGATATTTATTTCAAAATAATTTCATGAAATGTAACTCAATAGAAATGAAAATATTGATGCATAAAAAATTTGATTTGTAAGAATCGATTTATAATAAATTGATTTTACAAAATCATGTATATATTTACTACTAAAAGTTGTCAAATATTAAAAATCAATTAACACAAATGTTCAAATGTTAAAGGAATCTAAAAGTCGATTGTTAATTAATTAATCAATTATTGATTAATTAATTGTAGATTATAATTTAATTGTTGATAAATTGTTTACTGTTGTTTTTCTATTTTATTTTAACCACAATTTGTTACTGTTTTAATGCAATTTGTAAATACAAAAAATAAAATTACTTTTAGATTCTCCGCACGCTACATTATTGCATTCTTAATGTTGCTTGAGCATTATTTGAGGAAAATGTTGAAAAGGAGTTTTTTTTTCACTTTATCAATGCAAACAAAAATCGTGAAAATGTTATTTTTAACTATTTAATGAATAAAAATGTCTAAATTGAAATATCGTTTGGACTTTTTGAATATTTGCATTGTCAGAAAGTGGCTTCTTTTCAATATTTTTTCACCGACACTTTGAGAATGTGAATTTTTAAATAAATACGTGCATTCAGGACCAGTTGGTGTTGCCGCTGCGGCCGCAATTGTTTCTGCAAAGAAAAGAAAACGACCTCACAGCTTCGAAACAAATCCGAGTATTCGAAAAAGACAACAAAACAGACTTCTTAGGAAACTTCGAGTGAGTGTCTAGAATTTTCAATTTAATTAAAACTTTATTAAGGGTATTAAAATGTTAATCAATATATTCAAATTAATATTGTCTATGATTGAATTAAATTTTTAAGTATTTAATTTTAAATATTTTCTTTTTTTTAGCAAACTATAGATGAATTTGCAACACGAGTTGGACAGCAGGCGATTGTTTTGGTGGCAACGCCCGGGAAACCAAACAGTAGTTATAAAGTTTTTGGTGCGAAGCCATTGGAAGATGTAGTGAAAAATCTCCGAAATGCAATAATGGAGGAACTAGAAAATGCCCTGGCACAGCAAGCACCACCTCCGGTTCAGGACGATCCATCGCTCTATGAACTGCCACCTTTAATTATAGACGGAATTCCAACACCCGTTGAGAAAATGACACAGGCACAGCTCAGGGCATTTATTCCTTTAATGCTTAAATATTCCACAGGCAGAGGAAAACCTGGCTGGGGCAGAGAGAGCACACGACCACCCTGGTGGCCCAAGGAATTACCCTGGGCCAATGTCAGAATGGACGCGAGATCCGAGGACGAAAAACAAAAGGTGTGACACTGATTTTTTTTTGCAAAGACTCATGAAGAAGCATGAAAATGTTCTAAAGCAAATTTGTTAGAATAATGATTTGATAGATTTTTTTTTTGTAGAATCTTAACCCTCAACTGGTAGACTGGGTCTGACAGACCCGGTTTTTTAGAGACACTTTTTTCACTATTTTCAATCTACAGTCCGCTGCAGGAGAGAGCAGAAAAGGTCTACCGGGTCTGTCAGACCCAGTCTAGCAGTTGAGGGTTAATTTTACAGAATATCAACATGAATGAATATTGATTTTGCAGAAAATCAAATATACAGAATATCAATATTACAGAATATTAATTTTGCGCAGTGATACACTTTTGTACTTTTTTGATACTTTTTTTGGTCAAGGCTACTTTTTTACTACTAATTTTCGACTAAAGCAACTAAATTTTTTATATCCAAGTTATCAAGAATTGTAAATATTTTAACTATAATATTTTTAAAAAAGATAATGGCAAATTTGACAAATTAATTGAAAAATAAATAATGAAAACTATTAAAATTTTCAAAAGTAATTTAAATTAATAAATTAATTTAATAATTGGGAATTGAGATAAATTATTAAAAGTTTAGAAAATTAATTAAAAAATAATGATAATGATTAATATTTTAAGCAAATAATTACAAAAAATATAGAATATAGGTATATATAAAATACAAGAAAATCGTAGATGTAATTGTAAATTAAGTAGAAAAATGAAAATTTCAGACAAATAATTTTAAAAAATTTTGAAACTATGAAAAGGAACGTATGCAATTGAAAATTAAAAAAAATAATTTAAATATGATGAAAATAATTAAAAGTTTAGGTAAATAACTGCAATTATTGAAAATTATGCAAAAAGAATAAAAATAATTAGAAAATGGAGAAAAGAATAGAAAAATTACAGAATTTATTTTTAAGCAAAGAAAAATAATTGAAATTGGTTAAAAAATTGAAAGTTGAAGACAATAATCTAAATTTAAAACAAAAACTGAAAATTTAGAAAATTTATTAAAAAATCATTAAAATAATTCAGAGATGGAGAAAATAATTGCAAAAGGTTGAAAAGAAATGAATATTAAACAAAATAATTTAAAATATTGTGATATGTAAGTGAAAGTTCAGGATATTAATTCAGAAATAATGAAAATGATTAGAAATTGAAGATAATAATTACAAAAAATTTATAATAATTAAGAATGGTAAATTAAGAAAATTAATTTAAAATTGCGATAAATAATATAACATTTAGCAAAAAAATAATGGAATTGTTTTATTTTCAAAGAGAGAATAATTTAAATTGTAAAGTTATTGAGAAAATCAAAGAAAAATATTTGAAAATCTAGAAAATTAATTGAAAGAATTAAAATAATCAAAAATTGAAGAAAACTTAAAGTAATTGAAATTAAGATAATCAATAAATATTTTGGAAATTATAATAACAAATCAAAATAAATAAAAATCGAAGAAAATAATTGAAATTTGAGAAAAATACTTAAAAAATTTTAATAATAATTTTACAAAATTGGAATAATATTTAAAAATTAAGGGAAACAGTTGAAAAATATGATAATAACTAAAATTTCAGATAAATAATTGAAATTTTTTAAAATTACCTATGACTAAAGAATGACAGTAGGTAATTAGAAACTGAAGAAAATAATTATAGATAGGTAAATTACAGAATTAATTTTAAAAAAAAATTGAAAAATTGAAGACAATAATCTAAATATGCGATAATAACTGAAAATTTATGAAATTAATTGAAAAATAATTAAAATAATTAAAAGAAAAAGAAACAATTGAAAAATGATAAAAATAAATTAATATTAAACAAAATAATTTAAAATTGATGAAAATAATTTCAAATAAATAATTGCAATTTTTGAAAATTATGCAAAAAGAATGAAAATAATTAGAAATTGGAGAAAACAATAGAAGAATGATCAAAATGATTTTCGGTAAAATTAATTTTCGATCAAATAACTATTCTGCATTATTAATATTCTGTGCATTTGATTTTCTGCAAAATTAATATTTTGCCAAATTAACATTCGTTAGAATTTATATTCTATAAAATAAGCATTCTGCAAAATTTAGATTCTATAAAATTAATATTCTGCAAAATTGATATTCTATTAAAATCCGATTCGCACAAATTGAGTTTCGATCAAAATGACTTTCAGTAAAATTAATTTTCGTTTAAATAACGATTCTGTAATATTAATATTCTTTATATTTGATTTTTTGCCAAATCAATATTCTTTCATGTTGGTATTTTGTAAAATTAAGATTCTACAAAAAAAAAAGAAAAAAAAATTCTATCAAATCATTATTTTAACAAATTTGCTTTAGAACTTCATTAAACAGCATTTTCACGAAGTCGAATGTTTATTTTATGGAACTTGTTTTCAATCGAATGTGAATTAATCCGAATTTTCAGTAAGTAGAATTTTCAAGTCACCGAACTCATATTTGACATAAATTTCTTTTCACGGAATTTCTATTTAACCTACTACGTATTTAAATGAACATTATTTTCACCGAATGTTAATTTAGCCAGGTTTTTTACTGGCAGAATGTCTATTTGGCCGAATTTTCAGTTGCCCGAATTTTGATTTACACGAATTTTTATTTAATAGAATCCTTAGAACGGCGAATTTCCATTTGCCCGACACTGCAGTGTCCGAATGAACATTTGACAGAAAAATAGTTGCGCAAAATTTAAAAGTAATCAATCAGAAATTAGCAGTAAAATTATGATAGGTTAATTTTAAAATGTCGGATGTTTATTCGGACATTTGCAGTGTTGGGCAAATAAAAATTCGACGTTTTAAGGATTCTATAAAATATAAATTCGTGTAAATCAGAATTCGGGCAAATAGACATTCTTTCAATTAAAAATTCGGCTAAATTAACATTCTGCTAAATGATAATTCTTCTGAATTAACATTCGGTGAAATTAATGTTTATTAAAATAAGGAGTTGGTTAAACATAAATTCTAGGAAAAGACATTTATGTCAAATATGAGTGCGATGACTTGAATCCGCATTGAAAGTCAGAATAAACAGATTAGCTACAAAATTTTAGATAATTTCAAAAAATTGTTCAAAAACACGAAAAAAGCAACAACAAAAAAATTTGTGACGGGTCAATATGCTCTTATATTTCTATATATTTTTTCGTTAAATCCGAATCCGAAATCAGAATAACAAGATTGGCTACAATTTTTTAAATAATCTTAAAAAAAAACTTTTGGTTATGATTTGTGTTTTTAAATTTTTTTAGATTATCTAAAAAATTAGAACTAATCTAGCAAATCTAACTTTGGATTCGGATTCAGCGAAGAAAAATACGTAAAAATATGCTAGTGTAGAGTTTCGGCCAAAAAAAAATTCTTTTGTGGGGTTTTGTTATTAATACAATTTTACAGTCAAACCTGATTTGATTTTTAATTTTTTGGAAGTTGTTTTTGTTAAATAAGGGTTGATTTCAAAAGAAATATTTTTTTAATACTTTTTAAACGAATAATGGGATGAAATGCGCTGACCTCGCTTAGAGTTGATTGAAATATTTTTGAATATACAGAGGTTAAGAAAATTATAATAAAATTGTTTCTTCGGGTGCAGAAAATTACGTTTTGAAAGTCGCTAATGAAAATGCTGTGATTGATTTCGTTTCATTCTTTAAGTATATTGATAAGTTCATTATTTCTATATTATACTGAATTGATAGTTAAATATGAAAGTTTTGAATTCATATTTTACCTTTTGTTTCCTTTCAATTTTTTAAATATAAAAAATTACTTTTACATGCGCTATTTTTCTGACATTTTTTAATTTTGAGGACACTTTTTTTAGTCTCCTACTACGCTTCGAAGCCTGAATAAAGTACATTTTATTGTCAATAAAGTTAATAAAAAAAAACACCTGTGTCCTAGGGTGATAAATTACATTTTTTGTCCTAGGTTAATAAAGCGTCTTTAATTGCCAATGACAATGAAGTAGATTCTGTTGTTCTAGGTAACAAGAGAACTTTTATTGTCCAATTATAATGAACTACTTTCTAAAGTTTTAGGGCAATAAATATTATTTATATCAATATGAATATTAATTTTATTGTCCTAGGGCAATAAAGTATATTTTATTGTTCTAGGGTAATAGAGCGTATTTTATTGTTCAATTATAATGAACTACTTTCTACAGTTTTAGGGAAATAATGGAATTTTTCTTGCTCTAGGGTAATAAAGAGTTTTTTATTGCCAATGACAATGAAGTAGATTTTATTGTCCCAGGTAATAAGATACTTTTTACTGTTCTATGATCATAAAAAAAAGTGCATTTTATTGCCCAAGCATAGTAAAGTGTATTTTATTGACCAAGGATATTAAGGTATTAGTCGCGTAAAATGATTTTCGTCAGATTTTTTTAAAACTTTGTATCTGTATTCATGAGGTATTTATCTATGAAATGAGATCTATCCTATTAATTTTCACCACTTCTGAGCTTCAAAATATTAATTTAAAGTTTATACCTTTTGCATGCAATAGCACAAAATGCATGTAAAAAATGTCTCTTATATTCATTTATAAAAAAACAAGTCGTCAGTTTTTCAAATAAAACTACTAAGTTACACATTGAGATAAAATAAATCCTTTAAAAAAAAATTAATTTTATTGATCACGCCGTATAAAAAATACAATAATTTAAAAATTCATAATTTCTCATTTTCACGTGGTTTCATTGAAAAATGTCGAAAACGTGTGAGCAATACATCACGATAACTTATAGTACCTGACTCAAAATCGTGAAAATTACATAAATTACATTAGAAGAGGTCCCAAGGAAGCAAGTGAGTTGATATAAAAGTTTATTTATTGTTCTTTTTATTTTGCGGGAGTTTTGCGGGAGCATTTACGCGACTAATACCTTAAAGTGTATTTTATTTTTCTAGGATAATCATAATATTGGTTAGAATAAATTAAAATTTGCTGCTTTTGAGGTCTAATTAAAAATTGTATCATTTTTTTTTTCTTTTTGATTTTTGCAGATCTCATGGACACACGCACTGAGACAAATAGTAATAAATTGCTACAAGTTCCATGGAAGAGAAGACCTTTTGCCGGCATTCAGCGAAGATGATGACAAATCAAATATACTACTGCAACAAACGGTTGCGCACACTTCTTCACATTCGTCCGGTCAAGGACAGTCTCAACAACAGACGGTGGGAGTTGTTCGCCTCAGCAGCACGGGTTCATCTAAGGGAAACTGCTCGCCACCGCAAATCATTGCCGCGTCACCCACATCTCTTGCCACTGCCACTCAGGTGGGAGTGGCACTCGATTATCTCGCGAATTTCATTCACCTCCACTTCTTCTTCCAATATTCGGTTTTTTGATATTTTTGTTTTTTTATCACTTTTTTCGGGACTTTATAACATCTTGATTATTAAAAATTTCCTTCAAATAATGTCGATTTTTTCAATTTAATCTGATTTCATACGTGCATTGAAATAAGAATTTATTCTTATTGTCGAAATACAATTTTGGATAATATTAAATTAGGACAATTGTAATTTCAAAGTATTTTATTTTTTTCATTGAATCGCGTTTTGTAAAATTGTTTATGTATTTTTTGTTTAAATTTCATGGGACGTATGATTAAGTACTAAAATTAATTATTTAGAATATTTATTTCATAGAATTTCATTAGAAACAATCTTCTTTTAGTCGAACTTTCAATTTTTTAATATGTTTTCAATCGAACATAATCCGAATTGAGACATAACAGAATTTTTAGGTCACCGAATTCACATTTAACAGTATTTTCATTTTACAGAAATCCTTTTGACTAAATTTTAATTTCAAAAAGTTTTTATTTTACAGAAGTTTAGGTTAGTCGAATTTTTAAATACCAGGTTATTCATTTGACAGAATCCTCATTTATCCGAAATTGCAAAAGGCCGAAAAAGTATCCGACAGAAATATTTTGGCGCAAATTTTGAAATTGACCAATCAGTAAATATGAAGAAAATTGATCAGTTTCAAAATTCGCGCTAAAATATGTCTGTCGGACAAATGAAGATTCTGTCAAATGAATATTCTGGTATTTAAAAATTCGATTAACCTAAACTTCTGTAAAATAAAAATTCTTGTAAATTAAAATTCGTTAAAAATAGAATTCTTTTCATTGAAAAGTTGGTTTAAAGGATTTTTGTAAAATGAGAATTCTTTTAAATGTAAATTCGGTGACCAAAAAATTCTGTTAGGTCACAATTTAGATTAATTTATGTTCCATTGAAAACATATTCAAAAATGTGATATTTCGACTAAAAAAAGATTTTTTCTCATGAAATTCTACGAAATAAGTATTCTAAATAATTAATTTTTGAACTTAATCATGCGTCCCAATTTCATATTTGGATGGTTTTAAAATACTGATTTATTATTAAAACTAATAAATTTTAATGATACGCGAGTTTAATTTTAAATTAGAAGACATATTGATTAAATTTGCTTTAAGTGAAAAATTTATTTTAATGAAAGATTTTGTGAAAATTGGAAAAAAAAACAAGTTAATTTTTGAAATCTAGGGTGATTGAGTATTGGAAGTGGCAAAATTTCGAGAAAGTGAAATTCCGGCGAGTTAAAAATTTTAAAAATTCAAATTTGATTACATTCTGATTACATAGATACGGAGATTCGGACGAATTTGAATTTAGAAGCATTCGAGATTTGAAGGAATTGAGTTTTACAAAATTCGAAGTATAAAATATTTGTATATTTTTTGTCAGAATTAAATTTTAGCATTTTAATGGATTCCAATTTGAGGATTTTTAGATTTAAATAAATTGAAGTTGATTTATTCAAATTTCGAAACAATTCAAATTTTGACAATTTTTACCCAATTCAGATTTAGAAGAGTTAAAATTTGTAAACGTTGTTATTTGGATCAATTTAATTTAAGATTCGAAATTTTTCTTGTTTTGAATACTGTGTAATAAAAACTTCTTAATTTTAAAATCCATCAAGATTCGCAACTTCCTTCAATTTTTACATTTAAAAAATCACGCTCCTTGAATTCCAAATTTGAATTTTTGAAAGGAAATTGTAATACTGTGATTCCTGTTGCTTTATATCCACTGTCTCGTGCATTTTTTTAATCTATAATAATTACTTTTAATTAAAATTAATTATTAATTCTCAATAAAATAACAAACTTTTTTTCTCGGGTCGTTTCGCTTAAATCAAAATTTTATTTCATTACTGCGTTTGGTGTTTAGTTTCCCTTGGTTGAGTTTATTGCTTTTTAATTTGCAAATTTATCACGCGAGCTTTTCATATATTTTTTTTTTACCTTCTTGTTTCTAATGAGAAGGTATTTCATTTCATATCATTTCATTGATCAATTGATTTTATTTTATTGGTATTAATGTTTTTCTTTTCAATAAATAGTTGCAGTATCCAACCACAGTTCTTCAAACAATAACCAATCCGGATGGAACCGTTTCCCTCATTCAAGTCGATCCGAGCAATCCAATCATCACATTACCTGACGGTACCACTGCCCAGGTTCAAGGAGTTGCAACGGTGAGTCAGCTTGTTTTATTTATTGTAAAAAAAATCTTTTTTTATTATAAAAATTATTTTTTTTACTTCGTGCCTGTTTGAAAATTGTAGTGTTTAGTTGCACTTTAGATAAACAAAAGAATTATTTTCTTTTTTAATGCCCTTCATGTAGAAATTGGTATTTTTTGTTAACATTTTTTCTTTCGATTCCGATAAAAAACGGTTTAATTGCTTTTTGCGTTGAACAATATTTATAAATTTTATTTATTTTGAGCGTTCAGAACTTACGAAAAACTGGTTATTTAAAATATAAAAATTATTATTGATCCTTTTATTTATTTATTTATTTTTTTTTATTTTAATTTAAAGGCGGATTTGATTATTTTCGTGGAATCATCCACTTTTCAATATTTTTTTTCAGGATGAACTAGAAAGATGTGTGGCGACCAAATTCATCATTGGGTTATAACATCGATTATAATTTTATTTTATTATAGAATTAGTTTGATTTCTGTACAGTTTCAAGAAAATATACTATTAAGTTTAGTAGAGTTTGTTTTTTATTTGCTTGTACGCTACAAGAGTCACGGATGTCGAATAAATTTGTTCTCCGTCTCTTTGTTTTTTTTCGTTTTTTTTCCTGAATTTTTTAAGTGTTGTAACATTGGTGATGAATTTGGAATTTTTTCGCTTCTTTATCGGAGATAGAATCTGTTCGATGTCGGTGCTAATCACGTTTTTTATTTATACGCAAATCTTCTAATTAATTTACCGATTGTGAAATTTAATTTAATTAATTATTAATTTAGTCATCCGTTTAATTTATTGTTTGTTTAATTAATTAATTGAATTCATTGTTATATTGATTTATTATTTGATTTAATAAATGTAATTATTTTCAATAAGTGTCTTAGTTGTATTCCTTTTATGTTATTAGAAAAACAAAAATGAAAACAATGCATGATTTTATAAAATGACGGATATTTTAATTATAATTTGATATTTCTAAAAAAAAAAAGTTTTATGAATGTTGTAGTTTTTAAAATGGCAATTTATTTTGCTATTGTGTTAACTTGTTCTTAATTTGTGTTTTTTGCAGAGCAGGGAACAATTGTTTGAACAATAATTTTTTAAAGTGAATTTGAAATTTTCTTATATTTTGTAATTCTTTTCTATTTAAATATTTTTGAAATTGCTGTTAATGAGATTCATGTTTAAAATACTTATATTCCGTTATTTCAATGTTTCCAATAATTTCTTGATTTAAATTTTCCAATATTTCTTAATTTAAACACAAAAATGTCAGGATTAATAAATGGAGAATTTATTATTCTTCTTTTTTTATCGAATAAAATAAGAATTCAATTAATTTTTTATTTTAGTTTTTGAAAGATTTAAAAATAATTATAAGAAAAAAAGAAGTTGGAAAGTTTTTTAAATTAATTTTTGTGAACATGAAATATTTCAAATAAACTTTTATCTACTTTTTTATTTCTAAAATTTACTTTATACCTTATTCAAATGCATGATTCATGACTATTTTGTGTTTAATTTGTTTTTCTTTTTTGCTATGAAAGTGTTGATCTTTTTTATGTGCTTTACATTTGTTAGTATGTAGTTTTGTGATTTATAATTATTGTTGTTGTTATTAATAATATTATTATTATTATTATTATTATTAAACAAAAATAAAGAAAACTGTTTTATCATTTCCACCACTCTTTTCACTAATAATATTCTATTTTTCGTTACATTACATTGGTTTTCTCAATAATATTTTAACTTTTTAAGTTAATTTTATTTAACATTTTTCTGTTGAACGAGGGTGTCTGTCGATCCAGAAAATTGCAGTGAATTTAATTTAAAAATCCGTGAATTTGCCAAAAATACCGTAAAATTTTTTAAACTGTTGATTTTTTTTCCTTATAATTTCCTATTTATTCAATATTTTGTCTTTTTTTTATAATTACTTTATTTTTCTCGTTTTTTTTAAAACATTTTTTTTTAATTTCTTGTAAAATATTTGTTTTTGTTTTCTGGTTATAAATTAATTTAAATTTTCTTTCTTAAGAAAATTATTTATTATCAATTCATTGATTTAATTTTGTTTTTTTAATTTTTGCAAAATTACTCAGTCTTTCATAAAATTTTCAGATTTTCTTGATTTATCTGAAGCTGTTATTAAGATTGCTTTCAAAATTTATCTAATATAAAAAATTTTTTCGTTTTTTTTTCCTAAATATATTTTTTATTTTTGATAGATTTTTTTCATTTCTTTTGTTCTTTTTTTTTATTTATCTTTTCTTATCGTCTTCTTATAATTTTACTACTACTCATTTTTTAAAAGATGTTTCCAACTTTTATCATTTTTTTAATTTTTTCATAGTTTGTTAAATTTTTAAAAAATATTTTCTATATTTCTGAAATATTTTTTTTATTATTTTTCATTAAGTTAATTTTTTCCCCCTTTTATCTTTAATTTTTCGGATTTTCCTAATTTTTAAAATAATTATTTCAACTTTTTTTAGTATTTTTTTATTTTTATCGTCATTTTGTTGAATTTGTTTAATTTTTATTCCATAATTTATAATTTTTTAAGAACAAATTATTAATTCAGTATTTTTTAATACAATTTTTCTTAATTTCTTTATTTTTTAATTTTTTATATATTTTTGTACCTTGACTTCGGTAAAATTTATTCTTGTACTTAATTTTATCATTTGATCGTCATTTTTCTATTTTTTCAATTTGTTTAATTTTTATTCCATAATTTCTTCTTATTAAGAACACTTATTCAGTATTTTTAATATATTTTTTCCTTTATTTTTCTCATTTTTTATATATTTTTGTACCTTTACTTTGGTAAAATTTAATTTTTTACTTAATTTCTTCTTTTTTATGAACATCTATTTGGTAAATTTTTATATACATTTTTTCTTAATTTCTTTATTTTTATAATTTTTTATATATTTTTGTACCTTTACTTCGGTAAAATTTAATCTTGTACTTAATTTTTTAATATATCGTCATTTTTCTATTTCTTTTAATTCGTTAAATTTTTATTCTATAATTTCTATTTTTTAAAAAACCTTTATTCGGTATTTTTTTATTTATCAAATATAAAAAGTACTGTTTGTTTATTAAAACTGTTTTAATTTGTTTCTTTTTAATTCTTAGTTCTTCAAGTTTTCAACAAATTTATTCATTGTTTTTTTTTTCTAAATTTTAATAATAATTTCATAATTTTTTTAATTGTTAGAATATTTTTCTTTTTTGTAAATTAAAATTCTTTTTTATTACTCTCCTTATTTATTTTCTTAATTTAAAAAATCCTGTGTACATGAACATTTTTTTAAAGTATTTTGTTATATTACTTATATATATATATATATATATATATATATATATATGTTTTGTTATTATTATTTTTTTCATTTCGTTATTTGTAATTTTTTTTTTATTCTCTCTTCTTTAATAATATCCAGAAGTTTTTTAAAGAATTTTCTTATAGATTTTTTTACATTTAAAATTTTTGTATTTTGTTTTCTCATTTTTTAGTATCTTTCTTTAATTTCTTTATTTTTCCATCCATAAAGTTCTACTTTCTTTTTAACTGTAATTAAGGGGTTTTTCACTATTTATTATTATATAAATTTCAGTTTTTCTTATCCCTTAAGAATTTTTTACTTATTTTTCAATATTATTTTTTCATTGAGAATTTTTTTTATTTTTTCATAGACTTTCGGATAGTTTCGAATCTTAATAACCTTTCTATTTTTTTTAACTCTAGTTCTTTTTAAAAATCGCAAAACACTTTGTTGTTCTTCATTCTGAATTTATTATTATTATTTATTATTATCTCTTCTAAAATACTCATTTTATTCTGAATTTTTCTTGATTTCTATCCTTAGATTAAGGGGAAATATGGGAACAGTGGACCATTTCATTCTTTTGTAAAATGATTGACAAAATATTCTACACATAAACGAAAGTTTACGTTATAAAGAATTTTTTTTGAATAATTTCTAAGAAAACTCAAACGGTTTCACTCTTCCTTAAATAAAATCCAAAATAAAAAGTAACAACTATTGTAACTTTTTAAAATAGGGATTTAAATTTATTTTCTAGAATTATAAATATTAAGAGAAAAATAAATTTTTGTTAAGGATTTTTTGGGATTGAAACATTATCTGACAATTGATTGAAATTTTGAAATGATTTCTTTGGGATTAAAACGATTTGAGATGAGATTAAATTGTGAATTAATTTTTGAAAATTGACTTGATTTTTTTGTAGATACACACGAGCCAAGGTGAAGTGCAAACATTGGCCGAAGTTGGAGGAGCAGATGGCACTGTTTCTGTTGATTTAAACAGCGTGACGGAAGCGACTTTGGGCCAGGACGGACAAATTATTCTCACCGGAGAAGATGGACATGGTAAAACTGTTTACTATAGGCTCTGCACCGTCGCCGGCCAAGAAGCCATGGACTAGTGATTCCTGATTTATTTTTCCTTTTCTTTTTTTAAATCCTTTCTTTCTCTAGTTAGATCTGTCCCTTCGCTGCTGTTGTTTTTGCATGTTGTCTTGCAAAAAGTATTTTTTTTTTTCTTAGAAAAAGAGAATAAATGTGTCTATTTTTTTTAAGGTGGTTCTCTCCATTGACATAACCTCAAACTAAAATGTGTCTTTTCACCCCCCAAATAAAATATTGTTGAAATTAATTTTACCAAATTTTGAAAGAATCGATTGTACATTTTTTGTGAAAAACTATACGTTTTACTTTGAGGTTATGTCAGTGGAGACAATCTCCTTAAGACTTTAAGAATCCACGAAAATTTTGGGAAGCGAGGGAAAAAAACAAAATACTGTAAATATTTTTTCTAATTTTTGCTCCCTTATGTGATATTTAGATTATGCGATCAATTTCGGCATTGACCTGAAATTATCTTCTTTTTTTTTTCTCTCTTTTAGTATAATTTACTAAGTTTTTTTTTGTAATTTAATAACAATTGTGTAAAGGATACTTTTTTGATTATTTAGTTGATTTTGTTTTTTAAATTCAAGACGGATTGATTTTTCATAAATTGTATTGGGATGAATTTTCAGACGATTGAGATTTCTTTGGGATTGAATTTTTATAATTATCGGGATTTTTGTAAATTTTTAGTTAATTTATGTTGGACTGGATTTTTAATTTAATTTTGATAAATAACGATTCTGGGAAATTTAATTTCTTAAGACGATTTCTTTAATTGAAATTTTATCAACTACTAGAATTCCATCGTGTGGAAATTTTGCCCAACGGAGTTTATGAACTATTTATGCGTCTCTTTAATTATGTATATGCTGTTTAGAAACTCAATTAATACAATTAAAATTTAAATTCCATTTTTTTTAATATGGTGGATTCTTAAAGGTGGCCTGGGTGAAACGATTTCTCGGAAATAATCACAGGGTTTCGATAATTTTAGAAATTACTCCAGAGAGAGAATTTTCGAAAGAGAAATTTTTTCCAGAGAATATTGAATGTCGATAATTAATTCGAGCGACTTAATTTTAATGTCTTTGAACAGCTTTTGGAATTGAGAGTAGAAATTCTTTTTTTTTTTATGAGAATCGAGAGAAATTTTTTTCACCAGGGAGTCATATGATCAGCAAACAATGTGAATGTTTTATTATTTTACTATTATTATTATTATTATTATTATTATAATTAATAATATTATTATTAGAAGTATCAATAAGATTATGTTAATTTAAAAAAAACCACACACACAGAAAAATAAAAAGAACTGTATATAGATTTATTTTTTGAAGTTTCTTTATTTTCGTAAGGGGGCAGATTTCGAGGAAGTTAAATTTTTTCGGATTTTTTAGCTTTTGTTGAATGTTGATTAGGTAAATTGTTTATATTTTGTATATTGTTTCGTATCTTGAAACACGATTTCTGTCCTCTGTGTATTTGTTTATTTATTAGCAATAAGAAATCACTTTTTTGCGAGATTTTTTCTTATTTAGAATATTATCCGTAGGACATTTGTTTCTCTGTAGATTTAAAAATTTAGTTTTTGACTACTCTGGTGAAAAAATTTCTCTGATACTCGGATTTTGTGATTGGCTGTCAATTTAGAAAATTTCCCTTTTTTTGGAAAAATCGTATTTTTTACATTTTGATGTTTCTCTTTTTAAAATAAAAATTCAGTTCTTTAGGCAATTGAATTAAATGTAGTTTGAGATAATTTAATTTATTGTTTCAAATCGTAAAATAATACAAATCCTAATCTACATTAGAGTTAAAGAACAATTTTTAAAATTTTGAAATCGAAAAGAGTGAATTCAGAGAAATTTTTTCACTTTAATTAGAATAAAAGTACACTTTTTTTTTATGTTTTTAGCACGTTTGCCGTATCAATGTTCTTTCTAAATTATTTTTTATTAAATTAGAGTATATTGAAACTAGATTTCTTAGTATTTCAATAATTCTTAGCATCTGGTTTTTATTCTTTATTTTGAAATATTTTTATTAAGTTAAATACTTATTTCTCACGAACAACGTTTTTATAGAAAGTATAATTGTTAAAATAAATCAAGAATTTGTCGATACAGAATAATGAGACGCGGAATATAAACAGGGTGTCTAGCTATCCGGAAATTTTTTGAAATTGTTCAATTTTTTTCTTATAATTTCTTATTTATTCAAAAAATTTATCAAGTATTTTGTATTTATTTTTTGTATAATTAATTATTTGTTCTTGTTATTAAAAGATGTTTTTGCTTCAACTATTGCTTTCAATTTTTTTATTTTCTCTAATTGTAATTTCTTTATAAATGTTTTTTTTTATATTTTCCTGCTTTTTAGTAGCTTTTTCCTAAGTCTCTTGTTTGCGTTAATAAAAATTTAAATATTTCTTTGTTATTTTATCGTTCTTGTCGTTTAAAGATTTTCTCATTATCTCTTATTAAATCTTCTAATTTTTTTCTTATTCCATAAGGCTTCTTCACTTATTTTCAAACATCATTTTTTCGTTAAGATTTTATTCATATATACTTTTTTATGTTTGTAAATCTTGTAATAATTTTTCCGTACTTTTTTCCCGTAGTTCTTCTCGAAACTAATTAAAATTTATTTCTAAACATTAAGATGTTTAAAACTGCTTTTGCTAATATTTCTTTCAAGCCACTTAATATTTAAATAATCGGTTATTGATAATTATAAAAATTATTAATCCGTGAGTTTGAAAATTATCATTTGCTAGACACCCTGGAGAAGCAGAATATATCAATTTCGTAGGAAATTCTGTTTTTTTAAAAAAATGCAGTCATGGATAAAGTTTTCATGACATGATTCTGTTTAATTTAGAAAATATATTGAGAATAATAATATATTCGCTTTTCTCATAAATAAAAGTTTGGTTAAGTACAATTTCTGAGGAGAAGATCGGTCAGGTAACAAGCTTCTTTACCGACAATTTAATTTCTAAAATTGATATATTCTTGTTTTCTCAACTATCCTGGTCATGTACATAAAAAAAAAAAAAATTAGGCAGAAGCGAGGACAGTCCTTTCGGTGTTTCAGGCTATCCAGTGTCTGTTTCTGGAGTGATCACAGTACCAGTTTCCGCCAGCATGTACCAGACAATGGTGGCGAATATTCAGAGCGACGGAACCATGCAAGTTGTCACTCCAATGGTCCAGGTACCAAAAGTCGAGCCAGGAAATGGAGAGACGAGTCTTGAGGCCGTCACGATACAAGGTCACCCAATGACCATGATAAATGCCGCTGGAGAACACCAGGTTCTCCAGGTTATCTCCCTTAAGGACGCCAATGTCCTTACCAAGGCCATGCAGGGTGAAATTGTCAAAGACGAAGACAGTCAGCAGCAGCAAACCGTCTCCAGTCCGGAATGAACCGAAGGCTTCTTCGAATTCTTACCCCTTTAACGCACTTGCAACTTTATTTGTTTTTTTTACATTCTCATCTCAAATGAGAAAGGTATTTTTCAAAAAGAAAAACCCAGGAATTGAGAAACTAAGATGATATTGAAAAATTCTAGGAGGGTCAAACGATTTTTAAAAACTTCGATACTTTCAGAAATGATTCGGTGATTATTTTTAACTATAAAATACAAAGAATTATTTTTAAATTATTATTATGCCTTTTCAACTATGAATTTAAGGCAAAGGAGTCATGTAACATAGAGATTTATTAGAACAAGATGTTTTTGAATTGGAACTAGAGCCAGTTCCAATTCAAAAAGTGCATATTTTCCAATTGGAACAAAAGTTACAATCAATCAAGTTGATTTTCTGTCAAAAAATGGCAAAAAGGACGCTTTAGATTGTTTGAAAGTATATTATGTAATATTTATTCAGTTTTATGACTTTAGAAACGAGATTTACGGAGAAAAATAAATAGTTAGGTAATAAAACTGATTTAAGTCCATTTGTCGGGAAACTTTTGAATTTCAAATTTTGTTAATACTTGAGCATTTTGTTGTATTGGGGGTGCAGATAAAGTATACCAAAGAGTTTTGCAAAATATTGTTTATTGAAATTTTTAGGCACTTTTTTTCATGAATTTTTATCTCGTAAACTATTGGTCCTAGAAAAAAATGCATAACATGGAAATTGTAGGGAAAATATTAGATTTTAACAATATTATTTTTAAAAATAATTTCATTAATTTTTTGACTCATTTGTTTAAACAATATCTTTTTATTGTTGTTTTTTTACCCGAAGGGAATCGGCAAATGACATAAAAAAATATTTTTATTAAAGTTTGAAATGTCCTTAAAAAACGCTGTAAGTCTCAAAGATGTGTTTTTTGATTTTGTCGAGAAATTAATTTTTGAAGTTTAGATTGCGCGACTCTGTACTATAATGCTTTATAATAAAGTAAGTTTGACCAACTCTCGAACGCTGCCACGCAAGCCGTGTGTAGAGTCTTGCAGTCAAAACTTCAAAAATTATTAACTGGACAAAATAATAAATTACATTGTTAAAACTTACCAAGTTTTCTAAGGACCATTTAAAACTTTAATAACAATATTTTTTATATCATTTAAAGATTCCCTTAGGGTAAGAAAACAATGTTTTGTAGAGAAAGTTTAAACAGATCTCTTGTGCTGCTATACGCATGCCGTGTGTAAAGTCGTGCAGTCAAAACTTCAAAAATTAATTTTTCCACAAAATCAAAAATCACGTCTTTGAAACTTATAGGGTCTTTAAAGTACATTTCGAACTTTAATTAAAAATATTTATCCAATCCATTTGGCGATTCCCTTCAGGTAAAAAAACAATATTATGTAGGTTGAGTTTGAACAGCTCCCTGGCGCTGCCACGCAAGTCGTGTGTACAGAGTCGCGCAATCTAAACTTCAAAAATTAATTTCTCGACAAAATCAAAAAACACATCTTTGAGACTTACAGCGTTTTTTAAGGACATTTCAAATTTTAATAAAAATATTTTTTTATGTCATTTGCCGATTCCCTTCGGGTAAAAAAACAACAATAAAAAAATATTGTTTAAACAAATTAGTCAAAAAATTAATGAAATTATTTTTAAAAATAATATTGTTAAAATCTAATATTTTCCCTACAATTTCCATGATATGCATTTTTTTCTAGGACCAATAGTTTACGAGATAAAAATTCATGAAAAAAAAGTGCCTAAAAATTTCAATAAACAATATTTTGCAAAATATTTGTTTTTTTGCAAAACTCTTTGGTATACTTTATCTGCACCCCCAATACAACAAAATGCTCAAGTATTAACAAAATCTGAAATTCAAAAGTTTCCCGACAAATGGAATGCCCCCATTGGATTTTGAGGGTTATGTTTAAAAATTAAACCACTTCACTGATTCACGTTGTCATTTTATTAAGGCGGGAAGTTTAGAAAATATTTAGTTATTAACATCGATTTTCTTCAGGATTTCTAAATAATTATTTAAAATGTTAATCTTTTTTTATTTTACTAAAAGATTTTAAAATGATTATTTAGAAAGCATGAAGAAAATCGGTGTTAATAATTAAATAGTTTTTAAACTACCCGCCTTAATTAAATGACGACGTGAATCAGTGATGTGGTTTAATTTTTAATTTAAACACATAACCTCTAATCTCAAAATTCTATTTTATCTAACTCTTATTTTTCTCCGTATAATCTGGTTTCTAAAGTCATAAAAGTGAATAGGAGATTTGGAAAATTGCCATTTTTCAGCTTGTAGAAATTGCGAAAAAAAATCTAGAATTATCCTTAGAAATGTGAAAAGAATTATTTGTATTTGCCTAGAATAATTAAATTTATTATTTTTAACTGATTAAACCACTTAATTATATTTTATACCTTTTAAACAAATAAAAATGTATCTAAATAATAGATGAAATATGAATTAAAAATATTAGAAATATGACCTAAAAAATAACCCAATTTAGCGTATTTCAGAAGTTATTTACAGAAAGGTGAATTTATTAAAATAAGTTTTAATTTTCTCAATTTGAAGTAATTACGTTAAAATTTTAAATTCTCTTGGCACTTTTTTTTAATAACCTTAAATCTAAAAAGTCGGTTTTCACCCCAAATAAAAATATTATGATCAAGTTAATTTTAACAAGTTTAGAAAGATCTAGTTGTACATTTTTTAGAAAAAACAAGTTGAGCTAAAATTTGTCCACAATGTTATTTATTGACTTTTTTTTTAAACTTCCCACCTTAATAAAACGACGTGAATCAGTGAAGTGGTTAAATTTTTAGGGTTGTAAGCTGTGAATCGTTTCATTGAAACATTGAAACTTTCATTGAAACTTTCAATGTTTCATGGACGAAAGTTTCAAAGTTTCATGAAACTTTGAGTGGAGGGGATAGAATTTAAATGTCGCGCCTTCAAATTTATTTGTCAAGTAAGGTAAGGTTAGTTTGCCCATGTATTTGCGCCATATTGAAACTTTGAAATGTTTCATGAAGCATTGAAACTTTCATGAAACATTTCAATTAGGAAAGTTTCATGAAACTTTCCAACCCTATAAATTTTTCATTCAAACACATAACCTCTACTCTCAATATCCAATGGCGTCTCGTAAAATTTCTTAAGTCTGTTTTATTATCAAATTTTTATTTTTCTCCGTAAAATCTCGTTTCTAAAGGCATAAAAATAATTGCCATGAATAAATATTATTGCATAATAGATTTTGAAACAATTTAAAGCGTTCTTTCTGTCATTTTTTGAAAGAAAATCAACTTGATTGATTGTAACTTTTGTTCCAATTGGAAAATATGCACTTTTTGAATTGGAACTGGCTCTAGTTCCGATTCAAAAACATAATAAATCTCTTTTTACAGGGTTATTTTAAGAATATTATATTCAAGAAATAATTATTCTTCAGGGAATATTTGGAATTTTTAAATTATTAAGGACGTGTACCCCATTGACATAACCTCAAACTAAAAAGTTTTTTAAAATTCATCGTTATATAATCTAAGTGAGAAAATTTATTGGTCTTATTGGTTTATTTAATAAAACTTACATTTAGTTTTTTTTTAATTCTACAAAAAAATTTGAAAATTTAAAAAAAAGTTTTGTTAGCAAATTAAAGGAAAAATCAACATTTTCAAAACTATTTATTCAAAATAAATATCAAAAATTGACTATTGTTGAAATATTTTTGAAAAATAAAATTCAAGAGCGAAGCTTCTTGAAATTTATTTTAACTTTCTTTTTTCTGCTTTTAAGAATCGTTTTCTAGGGTTTATGTCAAAGGGTTAAACAAACTTAAGAATGAATTAATTTTAAATTAAATTTACGTTTTTAAAATTGAACAATATTTATGTTTTCGTTTATTTTCCCATATTATTGATTTAAAGGTTTAGAATTTTAAAATCTTTATTTTTTGTAACAATTTAATTCTAACGATTGTGTATTTTCTCCTAAATTTCACTCAATTAACAATATTTCAAAATTTTGTTTGTTTGTAATAAATTGATTATTTGTAAATAATTGTGCCATTATGATGAGATTTTTTAATAAATTGTATCTTCATTTTTATTATATTTTTTCGAAAATATATTTAAAATATTTGAAAACGAAATATATAATTCCAATTAAGCTACTGTTGATTTCTATTAAATTTACAAATTGAAGGTTCTTTTTATTTCCGTTCGTCACTTTTGAATCTTCAAGTTAAAAAAAATTTTATTTTATTTTAAATATTTTTATTAATATTATTTTCTCAACTCTCCATTTTCTTTTTCTCTTCTCGTTTCTTTTTTCACATTCTACACTTTTCGTTTCTATTATTTTCCATTCGAAAACAAAAATTTAATCTCACCAGTTTTAAATCCGAAATTTTTCCAATATCACAAAATTGATCATTTTAATCGGAATTTCACATTTTCTTGTTTCGTTTACAAAAAAAAAAAGAAAAACAAACAAATTCGTTGCGATTGCGTTTTTTGGGTATGCACTGTGTGTTGATGTCTTAAGTACCAAACAAAAAAAAAAGTAGTTCGTGGCAGTAATTTTTTCACTGTGTATAATTCTACTTTAAGAAAATAATGCGTTTTTAAATAAGAAGAAGAAGAAGAAGAAGAAGAACAAACAGAAAAAAAGAGAAAAATATTATTTACGAAAATCCGGACTATTTCCGGCAATATTGGTCTTTGTTGAATTATTATTATTATTATTATTATTGTAGAGAAAAATGAAATGAGTGTGCTTTTGAATTAAGTGAAGCGTGTGTAGTCAGAGAAAAAAACCGAAGACTTGGGTCTAGAATTTTCATTCTCATTCAATTTGTAATTATCTCGTTTCTAACGAGGCGATTGATTTTTTTTCTTTCTATTTTCCTTCTTGAGCAAAGTATTGAAATTTCTGGATCCGTTACTTAAAAACTAGGTACTTATGTGACCACTTTTTTTGTGTAATTAATGTTTAATTTTAATGGTCGTTGTGCCAAAGTGCAATATTAATCAATTTTTTTTTCTATTTTTATTATTTTCTCGTACCTTTTCAAGTCCCGGATTTAAATGAGTGCATGTTCTTGAAAAGTCGAATGAAACGGGAAATTCTTGCGTTTAATATATTTAATGTGATTGTCATCGTTGTGTAAAAAAATTTGTATATTCTTTTTGTCTGATTTTTTATCTTAAACAAAAATCAACGGTTTTTATTCTCTAGATGATTGCAAGGATATATATATATTATACTTATAGTTGAGTTCAAAAAGAAAATTGATTTTTGCAAATAAAATTAATTTTTTTGTAAATAAAACTAACACTTTTGCAAATTAACTTAACCTAAAAATAATACTTACACTGAACTTTGTAAAATTTGAATTTTTCCTTTGTAAATTATTTTCATAATTGAATTTAATTTACAAAGAAAAATTTTCTCTTTTTGGACTCAATTCTACTAAATGTGTAACACCAATTTTGCATTATTATTATTTTTTTTTTGTTAAAAACAATTTTATTTAAAAAATGCAAATTACAAAGAGGCTAAGAATTTCTGAGGGGTACAAATAGAAAATAAGATTTTCGAATAAAATTCGAATCTCTAATGCACACACGATTCCAATAATTGCGACAAAAATTTTCTTTCTGTTCGTATTTCTTTTTTTATACATATTCTTCAAATAGTTTTTTATTATCTTGAAATAAAAATTTCGATTTTTGAATTATATATTATAGAAAAAAAAGACTTTTTTTATAAAAAAAAGAGAAATAAAAAAACGAAAAAAGAAATCGAAGAAAGATTTGAATTATCGACAATTTGATAAACAATTTTTCATCACTTTTGTTTATTTATTTTTTTAAAAATGTGCATTTAAATGATAGGTCGTTTTTTACGTGGTATTTTATGGCTTATCACAATTTAAATCAAGTGTAAAATGACTTAATGTGCGATCTCGTTTTCGGGCGTCGTTCTCTGCTTCTTCAACTATTATTAGAAATTAAAAAATATAAAAAAGTGAATAAAATTTTCTAGCAGGAATACTTTTCTATTTTTATTTCCGTAAATTTGTGTTTATTGTGATACACATTTTAAAAAGAATCCGAAATTTTTTTTTCATTAGAAATAATTCGAATTTTTCAAAAGCTGAAAAAAAAACAATGAAGCAATACATATCAAACTTTAAGTTTATTTACAATTCCTTCTAGAAAAAGACATTTTTTTCAGAATTCAGTTTCAATCACTTTTTGAAAAAGAAAAATTTATTAATTTTTTATTTGTAGATTGGATTTAATGTCAACAAGAATATTATACACTGCAACTTCACTTATTTAAAGTCGCATTTATTTTTACAGTTCGAAGTCTCACGTATTTTAACTTGTCGATTAATTAAAACTAATAACTAACATTTTCATTGGTTGCTGCGAATTGGATCAGCCAATCAGAGAAGTTCTCTAATGGAAGTTAAAATAAGTGCGACTTTTGTCTATGGATTTGCGTAGTTCGGGTTAAAATAAATGAAGCTTCAGTGCAAAAATAAAAAGTGGAGAGAAGGAGAATGAGGTACGAAGACGATAAAATGTTTTGATAATTGGATTTGTCCGATTATTATTTTTTTGTGACGCAAATGAGAGAATTTTTGAGTGGATAAAAGTGCGTCGAGGGTGTAACGTAGTTAATTAAATTAATTATACGACATTTACTCGCTAGAGAAAATATCATACGCTTAGGGATCATGTTGTATTATTTTTTAAAATATGGTCAGTGAAAACACAATCACGTATAAGACACAAGTTCTTTAGTATTTATTCTATAAAGTAGGATCTTGTTGAAGGAGATCTGAAATTTCCTTGTCAAGTGTCCTCCGGTTTTAGTCTCGGAGCTAGAAAATCTCCAAAGATTTCACCAAATGTACATCACTCGAAACTCATTCTTGCCCTTTCACAAAATTTGTCCCGATTACAATTTATCAATTTTTAATATCAATTTTCTTTAGAGTAGAAATTAATTTAATTTAATTTTAACTTATTTTCGAATCAAATTTAAAAAAATAGTTTTAATTAATGATAATTACAATATAAATTTATTATTTTTTAATTGTTCTTGGTAAAAAAAAAGAGGATAAAATCACACAAGTGTTCCACTTTGTTGTAAATATTAATTAATTTTCTTTAAATGTATGATTTTACTTAAATTGATTTTCAGGAAAAATTGTAACAGGGAAAGAGTAAATTTCGATTAATGTCAATGTACATGAATTCATTATATGCCATGTAATGTTTATTGTAAATACGTCGTCAGTGTGTCACAATTTTGAGCTTTGCATTATTTTCGGTGTTACAAATAAAAAAAAAATTAATAAAAAATAACACCGAGTTCAATAGCATAATATAAATTTAGATTTAATTTAAGAAACCAACGGAAAATGATTAAATATAGTACATATATATAACAAAGATTTTTTATTTGTTTATTTAATTTAGATAAACCTTTGTTATGTAGAAAGAAAAGAAATTTTAGTTTGTTGACTATAGATACATTTTTATTAGGTTACACGGAAAGAAAAAGAAACTAATGTAGTGAAGAAGTTAGATAAAATATTTTAAAAGCAAACAAGAAAAAAGCTTCTCTGTATTGAGAAGAAAATTGTGAATAAAAAGATCAAAAGTAAAAATTAATTAAAAAAACGAAAATGATAAATTTAAAAAAATCAATTTAAACTGGATAAAATATATATAAAAGAAAATAAATTGGATCTCCCTTTTTTTGTTTGCTGAATTTAGGGAATTGGAACTTTCTGAGATTTATTTCTCTTAAAAATAATTAAATAAAGGCTTAGAAGAGTATAAACACAACTTGTGTGACGATATTTATCAATTGATATCTTTTAGATGAGAGGATAAACGCTTTTTGAATGAAAAAAAAAAAAAATTTTTAGTTTAACCTGTCATTTTACTTCAGACTGTGGTTAGGTGTCCATGGGTAACAGTAGAAATTTTAGAACAATTTATCGACAGTCAATAATATTTCGAGGAATTTTGGCGGTAACAATTTATTTTTTAAATAAAAATCTATTCTTTTTTAATTTTAAAAGATATTGTTACCGCCAAAATTAATCAACATTTTATTGACTGTCGGTAAACTGTTCTACAATTTCTATTGTTACCTATAACTGTCACCTAAGAGCACAGTCTGAAGTGAAATCATAAGTTAAACTAAAAATTTGATTTTTGTTTTCATTAAAAAAGTGTTCATCCTCTCATCTAAAAGGTAATAGGTATGTTCTCGCTACCTACACTTGCTACACTCGAGTATGACTCGAGTGTAAGAAGGTGTAAAACGGAGCATGCGCATTAAAGTAAAGTACAAAAACTAACGAGAACAGAATAGTGTAGATCTGTTACACTTTTTTCAAATTATGTAAGACATTAAAAGTAGTTATACTGTCAAATTTAGAACTTATTTTAGTACATCATAAAATTACCTTAAATATATATATATATATTTAAAACAAAAAATCTAAGAAGGTCCATAAATAAAAAACGGTAAATGGTTAGTTAGAAAGCATAGATATTGAATTTATAATAATAAAATTTTAATAGTAACATTTGTTTAAGTTGTTTAATAAATATGCAATTCTTTTACTGGAAATTATTTAACAATATGAATGAAACTTTATTTTCTTTAATTAAGATCATTCTTTCATTAAAATTTTTATTATAATGATCCTTTTAATCCTATATAATCCTTTTAAACAAGGCTGATAAAAATCATAATTTTTTTAAGAAAGTCAAACAATCCGATTTTTTTTTATTTAAATCGGATTTTTTTTATTTAAACCAAAAATTGATTTTTTTTAAATCCAATTAGTATATAAAATTTTCAAATGATTATTTGTAAGTAGTTTATTTTTCAAACTTATATATAGAACATTTAATAAGAAATAATGAATAATAAAACATTTAATCAAAATCAAATAAATTATGTCGAACAAATGAGAAAATTTAAAAAAAACACCTTTAAATTTATATGAATGCAAAACTAGGAAAATTAGGTAAAAGCAACAAAAAGGTAATAAATTATAAAAAAAAAACAAGATAATAATAAAATATTAAAACATTTAATCAAAATCAAATAAATTATGTCAAACAAATGAGAAAATTTAAAAAAAAACACCTTCAAATTTATATGAATGGAAAATTAGGAAAATTAGGTAAAAGCAACAAAAAGGTAATATAAATTATAAAAAAAAACAAGAACGTAAAAAGATAAGAAAACAGTCTATTAAAAAAATAAGAAAATTCTTTTAAATAAAAAATGTCATAACAATAATATTAAAGAAATGAAGAAAATATTAAAAAAAACAAAACACAAGAATGAAACAGTGACATAAAAATATATGAAAAGCAGAAATTCTTTTCAAAAAATCAAATTATTTACGGACATTTTTTTTCATTAAAAAATAATTAAGAAGATAATTATAAAAAAGTTAAAATATATTACAAAAGAGAAGAAAGTTTTAAAATTAGAAAAATTAGAGAATAATTCACAAATTGAAGAAAAAAAAATGAAACAAAGTTGGGAAAATTTTTAAAGAAAAAACATTCTATAAAATAGAAAAACGATGTTAAAATAAGAATATTTAGTAAAAGCCTAAATTTACAAAATATAAAATAAGAGAATAAAAGTCTACAAAATAAAATAGAAAGTTGAGAAATTAAAAAAATTAAACAAATTAAATTAAATTAAAACAGCATTGAACAAATATTTTCAAAAATTCGTAAGTACAAGATAGAAACAAAAAAAATTTAAATGAAGAAAAAAGGTGTATAAGAAATGGAAAAATGACAACAAAAGTTAAAAAATTAATTAAAACGGAAGGAATGACTAAAAAATAGTAAAACATGAAACAATTAAATAGAAAGAAAATGGAGAAATGTTTTTTTTTTCCTTAGTCTAAAAAACTGTAAGAAAGTGTAAATAAACAAGTCCAATAAAGAAAATTTAAAAACTTTATGTAAGAATAAGTAAGTCTGACAAAAATCTCGCAAAAAATAGACAAGGTGTGAAAACAAATTGAATAAATTTACTAAAAAATGAGCGTATATTTATTTTAAAAATATGGAAATATATAAGTATGAAAATCAACAAAATAAAAAGTTTAGTGAATGTTATAATAACAAAATTGTGTAAAATAATATTAAATAATATAAAAAGAAGAAAATTTAAGAAAATCCTAAAATGAAAGGATGCAAATACAAAAAAACAAATCAGATGAAAAAAGGAGAAAAAACCTTAAAATTTTGTAAAAATAAGAAATTATAAGATAAAAATTAAATAGTTTCTAAAAAGTGAAATCTCTTAGAAAAACTTTAAGAATTACAAAAAGGTTTATTGTGAGTAAATTTAGATAGATAGATAGTAGGTATTTTGATCATCAGTATTAGCACAATTTCTTAAATTTTATCAAAAAATCTCATTAAACCTAACATCCATTCAACCTAAATTACATTTAACCTAAAATTCATTCAGCCTAAATCCCATTTAACCTAATATGCATTCAGCCTAAATACCATTTAACCTAAAACGCATATAGTCTAAATTCCATTTAACCTAAATTCCACTTAACCTAAATCCCATTTAACCTAAAACTTTTTTTAATTTAAGAATAAATATAGTTGAATCAAGAAAAGTTTTAGGTTAAATGGAATTTAGGTTAAATGGGATTTAGGTAAAGTGAGATTTAGGCTGAATGAATTTTAGGTTAAATGGAATTTAGACTAAATGCGTTTTAGGTTAAATGGGATTTAGGTTAAGTGGAATTTAGGTTAAATGAGATTTAGGTTAAATGGGATTTAGGTGAAGTGAGATTTAGGCTGAATGCATTTTAGGTTAAATGAAATTTAGACTAAATGCGATTTAGGTTAAATGAGATTTAGGTTAAATGGGATTTAGGTGAAGTGAGATTTAGGCTGAATGCATTTTAGGTTAAATGGGATTTAGGTTAAATGGAATTTAGGTTAAATGGGAACTAGGTTAAGTGGAATTTAGGTTAAATGGGATTTAGGTGAAGTGAGATTTATGCTGTGGGCATTTTAGGATAAATGGAATTTTGACTAAATGCATTTTAGGTGAAATGGGATTTAGGTTAAGTGGAATTTAGGTTAAATGAGATTTAGGTTAAACGGAATTTAGGTTAAATGGGATTTAGGCTGAATGCATTTAAGGTTAAATGGAATTTAGACTAAATGCGTTTTAGGTTAAATGGGATTTAGGTTAAGTGGAATTTAGGTTACATGAGATTTAGGTTAAATGGGATTTAGGTGAAGTGAGATTTAGGCTGAATGCATTTTAGGTTAAATGGAATTTAGGTTAAATGGAATTTAGACTAAATGCGTTTTAGGTTAAATGGGATTTAGGTTAAATGAGATTTAGGTTAAATGAGATTTAGCTTAAATGGAATTTAGATTGAATGGGATTTAGGTAAAATGAAATTTAGGTTTAATGGAATTTAGGTTAAACGAGGTTTAGGTTAAATGGAATTTTGGCTAAATGCATTTTAGGCTTTTTGATTTTAGGCTCAATGGGATTTAGGCTAAATGAGATTTAAGGGATATTCATGCGCCTCATAATTACATTGTTGTGTTCATACTCTAGAGAGCCTCCTGGCAATTGTTTTAAAGAGAAATAAATCTCAAAAAGTTCCAAATTACGCGCAACAATAAAGATAAAAACTTGAAAAGAACAAATAAATATCCATAAATTATTGAAAAAACTAAAACAAAATTTAACAATTTTGAGTCGACTATAAAAAAAAAATCCTCTGCAATCATCAGTGGCGTAACTGGGAGTGCAAGGGCCCTGGGGCAAAAGAGAAAATAAGACTTTTAAATAGATGTTTTTTTTTCTTTTAAAATTTTAAATCATATTTTCACCTTTTAAAATATTCTCAAATTTTAAAATTATAGCAATTTCAAATTTCAGTTAATGTGAACTTGCATTTATTAAAATTTCAATTAATCCACGTTTCAAATATACTAAATTTAAATTTTGAACGATTTTTATCATTTTTTAATTCTTTTAATTATCTTTAAATTGTTTCCCAAAATCTTAATTTACCTTCCTCAAATTTTAATTATTTTGTTTAGTTGTTTCATTCACTTTTTCAATTTTAATTGATTTTCCCTTGACATTAAATCAATGTAATTATTATTCCTAAATTTTATATTATTCATCGCAAATTTAAATTAATTCTTTTAATTTACCATTATTTTTGACATTTTTCAATTATAACCTTCAATTATTAATCATTATTATAATTTTGGAATTAATTGCCTGAACTTTCAAATAATTGTTTTGTTCGATTTTCATTTCTTTTTATTACTTTGCAATGATTTCCCCCATCTTTTAATACTTTCATTATTTTTCAATAAATTTATTAAAGTTGCAGTTATTTTTACAAATTTAGATTATTGTCATCAATTTTCCATATTTTCAACGATTTTTCAATTATTTTCTTTTGCTTGAAAATAAATTTTGCAATTTTTCCATTATTTTCTGCAATTTCTAATTATTTTTATTATTTTGCCATAACTTTAAAAAAATTTAATTATTTATCTGAAGTTTCAACTAGGTATTTCCATTAATTTTCCATTATTTCTGAGATTTTTTTTAATAATTTTCTTTTTTATTAAAATTTTTAAAGCAATTTTATAATTATTTTCTTTCTTTAAACATATATTTTATGATTTTTTCAATTATTTCTTTCAAATTTTATTTACTTTTATATCAATTTTTCATAATTCAATTTTTTTCATCACATGTCAATTTTTTTTCAATCTTAAGTTATTTTAAAAATATATGAATTATTTTTTTCAATTCTGAATTATTTTCCTCGATTGTTAGTTATTATTCACATTTTCTAAAATTTTAATTATTTTCATCAATTTACGATTATTTCTTCAATTTTATAATTATTCTCTTTAATTAAATTTTTTAAGTAATTTGGTAATTATTTTCTTTTTTTAAACATATAATTTTACGATTTTTTCAACTATTTCCCTCAAATTTTATTTACTGTTTGTAATTTTTCATATTTAAATTATTTTCATTTTTTTTTCATTATTTTTTTCAATTTTGAATTAATTTTATAATTTTTCGATTACTTTCATCTATTTTCCATTATTTTTTCGATTTTTTTTTAATAATTCTCTTTAATAAAATTTTTTAAAGTAATTTTGTAATTTTATTTTCGTAATATTGTAATTTTTTTTTGATTATCAATTATTTTCTTAAAATTTCCATTTAATTCTTTAATTTCCAATTTATTTCTTCAAAATTTTAATTATTTTCTTCAATTCTCAAATTTTGTTTAATTTTCAATTTTTTTTATCGATTTTCCATTATTTCTGAGATTTTTTTTAATAATTCTCTTTAATTAACAATTTTAAAGTAATTTTATAGGGGAGAGGGCCCCAAGGTGGACAGGGCCCCAAGATGGACAGGGCCCCAAGATGGACATTTCGTATAAAATGTTTGTTTAAGGTGACAGCGCCTTATGCTTTCTGTCATTTTTGTTGTTCGTATAGACGAACATTTTGATGCACATTTGAAGAAAAAAAACCGGTTGGTTTTTCTTCTACACATACCACGTAATTTTGTGTCTAAAAAAGTTTTGTAACAGTTTTTTCTCAACAGGGGCGGCGCCAGTTGTGTGGACTGTGTGGAGTAGTCCACACACCAAATTTTTTCGTGTGTGGATTTCCACACACCAAAATTTTTCAATTATTTTAAATAATTCTATCTTCAACGGTACAATTTTTAGTAGGGAAGAGGGCCCCAAGTTGGCCACCCTATCGATTTATTGCTGTAGAATCCAAACCGAATAAAATCTATTAAAATGTTTTATACCGGATGAAAGTACAATTTATAAGGTAACTTATGGCCACAGAGATAAAATTTTATTTTGAACATAAACATTTTTTAAAGAATTTTTTCTAATTGCTAAAATTTTCGGTCTAAAAAAAAGTGGCCCCAAGATGGACACCTTCTTAAAAGTCTCTGAAAATGGTAGTAAATATAACAAATTAACATCGTGTAACAATTCTTGAACTAAGTTTCAATCATTTTACGGAATTTATCAAGAAATAAAATTTCTAAAAACTTCAATTTAATAGCTTAACAGTAAAAAGTAATAAAATGTCAAAAAATATCAATATAATAAATTCTCTAACGATAAAATGAAATTTTATGGTGGAAATAAAAAATTTTAATTAATTGGCTCAAAAAATTATTGAAAAAAGTGTAAAATCGAAAATATGCAAAAAAATACATTGAGATTTTAGGCCTGTCCATCTTAGGGTACATGACACCATTTTTTGATCCCCAGTAAAAATATAGATATGAATACTGAATTAGTAAAATCATTTTAGAATATTATTATACGGTAAATAAAGAATATTATAACGTTCAGTTTTCATTCTAAATCATAAATTTAAATAACTTTACCAACTTGAGAAAAAACTGTTACAAAACTTTTTTAGACACAAAATTACGTGGTATGTGTAGAAGAAAAACCAACCGGTTTTTTTTCTTCAAATGTGCATCAAAATGTTCGTCTATACAAACAACAAAAATGACAGAAAGCATAAGGCGCTGTCACCTTAAACAAAAATTTTATACGAAATGTCCATCTTGGGGCCCTGTCCATCTTGGGGCCCACTCCCCTATGTATAATTCCAATAAAAACTGCGATTTTTTAAATTATTTAAAATGTCTTAAGTTTAAAATTTGCGTTTCACATATATAAAAATTTTAATTATTATATTTCAGACCTCCCCCCTCCCCCCTTTAAACATAACTTAAACTCCACACACGACTCCGACCTGTTCCGCCGCCCCTGATTACAAAATGCCTTTTCAATAATATAAAAAATCTTTTTTTTTTACTGTCAATAGCTTTTTTGTTGTATAACACTATTTCAAAGCTCTTGATTTATTGAAATTTAAAAATTTATAGGTTAAATTGTTTAAAAACTGTATCAATTTCTTGATTTGAATTATTTAATTTAATAATTAGGTAAGAAATTAATAATTTTTATCATAAAATCTTTCTAGAAAAATAATGAAAAAGGAATTTCAAATATTATTTAATGAATCTTAAAAAAAATGTAGTATAAACGATAATTTGGTTACTAAAAAAGTTCTTTCTCGTAATGAATAAAAAGAAGTATTATAATTATGCTATATAAAATGAAAAAAGTAGTATTAATTAACGAGAGAAATATGTTGACATTTATTTACAGATTTATTTAAAAATTCTTGTAAGAGCTGCCAACCTAAAATAAAACAAAAAAACGTCTTTCCTCGAAATGGTATGTTCTTCAAATCTTTGTTGAAATGGTATGGTTTCCAACGCTTTTGCGAAACGGTATGTTTTTCAGTGCACTTGCGGAATGGTATGGTTTTCAACGCGCCTCTGAAATGGTATGGTTTACCACCCAAGCGACGAACTGGTGTAAATAATTAAAAGAATGTAGAGATTGAAAAAAAATAATTGAAATATGAAAAAAAAATGAAACTTGTAAAAACTAATTGGCTATTGGTGTAAAGTATTTAAAAATTATTGATACATAATAATAAAATTATTGAAGAAAATTGCTGAAATTTAAAGAAAAAAATTGAAAACTGGATAGTAAATTGAGAAATTGATGACCATAAAAAAAAAGATTGAAAAAAAATTATTGAAATTTGATGAAAATAATTTTTAAATGTTAAAACTAATAGAAATATGCAGGAAATAATTGGAATTTGATGGAAAAATTGAAAAATGACGAAAGTAATTGACAATACTAGTTTAAAAATTAAAAATTTGTAGACATTAATTAAAGAATTGAAAAAGTAATTAAAATTAGAGAAAACTAATCAAACCATGTCAAAATTTATTGAAATTTGAAGTACATAATCGAAACGCGTAAAAAAAGCCATTAGGCCAAAAAAATGAAAATATATTTTTCTATAAAATAATATCACTGGCTTTAAACAGAAGATATTTTCTTCAATAATTAATAATAATTATTATTATTATTATTTTAATAAGAAAGCGAGTAAAGTAATATTTTTTAAAGTGGGTAATGGTGAGTGATTTAAAAAAAAATGAATAAAAATGAGAAAAGTAAGTCACTGGCAGCCCTGAAAATGCACCAATTCGCTTGAAACTTGTTACACTTTTACAGGGTGCCCACCACATTTTTGTTTTGAAATTCCCTGACTTTCCCTGACCAAAAAAATTATTTTCCCTGACTTTTTATAAGTGTTATTTTGCAATCAAGTACAAAAATTAAATTCAATAAACAAAATAAAATTGGGTATTAATATTTTGGATTTGTTCATCTACAATGTCTTTTGGAAATTTTCAATTTTTCGATATTCTTTTGTTTTTTCTTCAATAGGTCTTTTTTACAATTGCTGTCATTTTCAGGTAAGAACCTGGAGATTAAAATGCATTGTTTGGCATTGAAAAAACCCACGTCTGATTGCATTTAAATGCCATTGAATTTCTGTTTTGTCTTGAACCACATTTAATTCAATACTATTCGTGGGAATGTAAAGTTTAATGCCTTTCAATACCTTTTCAATGAGAATAGATTGAAAAAACAAAATGCTATTTCATCCTTTTTACTGACCTACTAATTTCTGTGTCTTTTAGTTCCTTCTGCATAAGATAATTTTAAAAAAGAAGAATGATATTTTATGTTTTCTTTGATCAAAGTAATTTTAATGACGTTTAATACTATTTCCGGGAAGGAAATGTTGGAAAGACGAATGACAATTAATTTTTTATGGATTAAAAAGTTGAAGTTCTTTTTAATATAGTGTCCAATTTTCCCAATTTCAATACCATTAAATTTTTTAATCGTGTTTATAATTATAAATATAAATCTGCATAAATAAAAATATTTTTTTTAAAACTCAAATAAATTTTTATAATTTTTATAACCCTATTGAACACTGAAAAAAATATTTCCGTGGAACTGAGACAATTATGGGTAGATCGACCATATTTTATTGCTGATTTGGGAACTGCCATGCAGTTTTGTGTTTTAGCTATACATCTGTTCGATTCAACACTTGATATTCGTGAAGCTGCGAGTGATATTTTAAGGTTAGGTAAAATCGTTTAGCTAATTTTATAATGCCAATTAATGCGTTTCTAGGTATTCAAATGGCTCAGTCCAGCTGAACCGTGTCAACGAAATTCCATTGATTTTCTGAAATGTTAAAACTTTCATGAAAATCTGTAGTTCACAACATAACAAAAAAACACTTTTAACCGTTTTTTTTAATTTCATGTCTTTGTTAGTTTTTTTGCATTAACAAATTTTAACAACATTTTAAAGAAATATTAATAACTCAACAGTGGTTTGCAATAAATTAATGAAACTTATGTGAATTATCTAAAAATGTGCACTCTTTTTAGCGAATATAATTGCAAAATTTTAATATAAAAAATTACATATTTTTAATAACAATTTTATAAACAATTTGAAATATTTATGTGTTCTACCCCTACGGTTGAGATGAAACTCATAGAAAATGTACACAGAGATGTCTTCTTTAAGTTTCTAAAAGAAAAAATTGGTATTTTCAATAAGAAGTGTAGATACTATATTTATTTACTCTTCGCGCGCCAACCGTTACGCTGCTAGAAGCTCCGGCGCACTGTGGTCAGAATCTGCAATTTACTGTTCAAAAAAGTCTACAGACTCCAAATTTTAACGAAATTGGATGAATCTTGATTTAAAACACTCAAAAATAAATTCTTAACAACTTAAAAGAAGCACTTTTTTGAATTTCTGTTTTTATTATTATTATTTTAATGTTAATAACAAAATAATGACAAAGTGTTTAGTATATCTTCAATTTATCAAATTAAAGTCGTCTTTATGCTGAATATAATTTAAATCGACTGTCTATCGATCTTTAAATGGCAAAAAATAATGTTTAAATGAATAAAAAAATTGTTTATTTAGTTAATAAATATTTTAATTCATTTAAGTTAACAAATGAATAACGCGCATTTCTCTAGTTGAAATAAATTATTTTTTTTGCATTTATTTTAGTATTTAGTTACAATTGACAGTTGTACATAAATATTGTTTAAAAAGTATTATTTGTTATTGTTATAAACAAATTAAATTAACAAATGATCAGCTCACTTGTTTTTTACTAAAACTGAATCGTTTTTTTCTTAAATTTTTAGAATTCTCTTAAAAGTAACATTTATTTATAAATATTGTTTAAAAAGTGTTATTTATCATTGTTATAAACAAATTAAATTAACAAATGAACAGCTCACTTGTTTTTTATCAAAACTAAATAGCTTTTTCTAGTTTTTATAAGTTTGATTTTAGTGCTATTCATTTTTTAATTTAATTTGTTTGTAACAATGATTAAAAGCAATTTTTAAACAATATTCATAAATAAATGTTACTTTTAAGAGAATTCTAAAAATTTAAGAAAAAAACGATTCAGTTTTAGTAAAAAACAAGTGAGCTGATCATTTGTTAATTTAATTTGTTTATAACAATAACAAATAATACTTTTTAAACAATATTTATGTACAACTGTCAATTGTAACTAAATACTAAAATAAATGCAAAAAAACTAATTTATTTCAACTAGAAAAATGCGCGTTATTCATTTGTTAACTTAAATGAATTAAAATATTTATTAACTAAATAAACAATTTTTTTATTCATTTAAACATTATTTTTTGCCATTTAAAGATCGATAGTCAGTCGATTTAAATGATATTCAGCATAAAGACGACTTTAATTTGATAAATTGAAGATATACTAAACACTTTGTCATTATTTTGTTATTAACATTAAAATAATAATAATAAAAACAGAAATTCAAAAAAGTGCTTCTTTAAAGTTGTTAAGAATTTATTTTTGAGTGTTTTAAATCAAGAGTCATCCAATTTCGTTAAAATTTGGAGGCTGTAGACTTTTTTGAACAGTAAATTGCAGATTCTGACCACAGTGCGCCGGAGCTTCTAGCAGCGTAACGGTTGGCGCGCGAAGAGGAAATAAATATAGTATTTACACTTCTTATTGAAAATACCAATTTTTTCTTTTAGAAACTTAAAGAAGACATCTCTGTGTACATTTTCTATGAGTTTCATCTCAACCGTAGGGGTAGAACACATAAATATTTCAAATTGTTTATAAAATTGATATTAAAAATATGTAATTTTGTATATTAAAATTTTGCAATTATTTTCGCTAAAAAGAGTGCACATTTTTAGATAATTCACATAAGTTTCATTAATTTATTGCAAACCACTGTTGAGTTATTAATATTTCTTTAAAATGTTGTTAAAATTTGTTAATGCAAAAAAACTAACAAAGACATGAAATTAAAAAAAACGGTTAAAAGTGTTTTTTTGTTATGTTGTGAACTACAGATTTTCATGAAAGTTTTAACATTTCAGAAAATCAATGGAATTTCGTTGACACGGTTCAGCTGGACTGAGCCAAATGCATTCATCCAAAAACAAAACTAAAACCTCGACTAAAACGTAATGAAATGTTTTAATCCTTTTCAATGCCGTTATTCTTGTCGGGTTTATCTTCTACTGTCTTTTCTTCTTCTTTTTTCTTCAAAACTTCCTCATATCGAAAATTTCAGCTCCTTGCATAGCTTAAGTATCATATCCTTGTTAGTTTCTATTTTTTAACTTTCCCACCGAGATAATAAGATCTATAAAGCAGTTCATGTTCGGTGGAGGAAATATGGTTGATCGTTGAATTCCTACTAATACATTGTAGACAATGAAGCAAAACAGGTTTTTTAAAAAAAGTTACATTAAAATTCCATTACATGGAGGTGAAACGCATCGTGTTTTGCAATTTTTAGTATCATGTGTTAACAAAAACACCGTAACTTTTCATTAAAAAAAATTAAATATACCTTGTTCTTTTAAAATTCCCTGACTTTTTGAATTTTTTTTCAATTCCCTGATTTTCCCTGACTTTCCCTGTTTTCCACCGAGTAACAAGTTTGAAGTGAATTTGAGCAATTTTGCAAAATATGTCTGCCATATTGGATTCGCCATTTTGAATTTTGAAAAATTGGTAAATCTGACATCGTTTTCACAATCAGAGACTTCGAAAACGAGTAGAGAATTGAAGAGAATTGAAGAGAATTTGAAGAATTATGAAAACGAATTAGCTGACATTTTTAGAAATTCCCGGATATAATTTTTTTCCCGGCAATTTCCCGGGTTTTTCCCGGTCGAACTAAAATCCCGGGAAATTCCCGGTGAGTAGACACCCTGTAAATAAGAAACCAAGATAAATGAAAAAAAACTATTTTATCGTTTGTAAACAATTTATTATCGAAATACGCAGTGTAACAGCGATTTCAGAATATTAATTTAATTTCAATAACGAGCTAATTAAACTTAAGGACTTTAAGGAGCAGTTTCCAGTGAGCTTAGACTAGAAGAAACTAAAAGTCCTAATTTTAGTGAATGTCGTAAACATTTTGAAGTGCTAGTTCCGGTTTATCGTATCCCAATTCCTCGGGAGTATTGATGCCCAATTCATCCAAAGTTGGGCGGATTTCCTGGAGAACGTAGGGATAAATTTTATCAACTTGGTCTCCGCACTTCAATTTGACCAGTTCCAAAAATCTCACAGCGATCGCGTAATCATTTAATCGTCTGCAGGCTCTTAAAGCGGCGCAAATAATTGCTGGCTCTGGAACCATGTCCATACCTAAAATTAAGAGAAAAAACCCGTTAGTAATTTAAAAAAATGTTACGTCAAAATTTTATTTTTTACCAAGATAAACAGTAAGATGACATTTTTTGAAATATTAAACTGAAGCTTCACTTATTTAACCCGGTCCACGCTGATCTATTAGCAATGTCGCACTTATTTTAACTTCCACGTATTTATAGAGAACTTCTCTGATTGGCTGATCCAATTCGCAGCAACCAATGAAAATGTTAGTTAGTTTTAATTGGTCGCCAAGTTAAAATAAGTGAGACTTTGAATTGTTAAAATAAATGCGACTTTAAATAAGCGAGACTTTAAATAAGTGAAGCTGCAGTGAACTAATCTGTCTACGTTACTTACAGAAGAAAGATTAAAAGGTCAATTTTTTTACCGGAATAGCAAATAATTAAAAGTAGAGAAAAGATACTTAATTGGACTCAAAATAATACAAATTTTATTCGAATACGTGGAAATGTTAAATTTCAGACAATCTAAATTTATAAACTGAATTTACACTGCAACTTCACTTCTTATTATTTTTAAAGAGAATTATTAAAAAAAATCGAAAAAATAATGGAAAATAGATGAAAATAATCGAAAAATTATAAAATTAATTCAAAATTGAAAAAAATCAGTAAAATAGAAAAACTTGAAAATGAAAATAATTTAAATATGAAAAATTACAAACAGTAAATAAAATTTGAGGGAAATAGTTGAAAAAATCGTAAAATTATATGTTTAAAAAAAGAAAATAATTACCATATTACTTAAACAATTTAAATTAAAGAGAATAATTATAAAATTGAAGAAATAATTGTAAATTGATGAAAATAATTGAAATTTTAGAAAATGTGAATAATAACTAACAATCGAGGGAAATAATTCAAAATTGAAAAAAATAATTCATATATTTTTAAAGTAACTTAAGATTGAGAAAAAATTTGAAATGTGATGAAAAAAAATTTAATTATGAAAAATTGATATAAAAGTAAATAAAATTTGAGGGAAATATAATTGAAAAAATCATAAAATATATGTGTAGAGAAATAAAATATTTTTAAAATTACTTTAAAAATTGTAATTTAAGAGAATTATTAAAAAAAATCACAGAAATAATGGAAAATTAATGGAAATACCTAATTGAAACTTGAGATAAATAATTAAATTTTTTTAAAGTTATGGCAAAATAATAAAAATAATTAGAAATTGAAGAAAATAATAGAAAAATTGCAAAATTTATTTTCAAGCAAAAAAAAATAATTGAAAAATCGTTGAAAATATGGAGAATTGATGACAATAATCTAAATTTGTAAAAATAACTGCAAATTTATGAAATTTATTGAAAAATAATGAAAATATTAAAAGATGGGGAAAATCATTGCAAAATAATAAAAAGAAATGAAAATTGAACAAAATAATTATTCGAAATATTTGAAAGTTCAGGCAATTAATTCAAAAATTATAATAATGATTAATAATTGAAGGTTACAATTGAAAAATGTCAAAAATAATGGTAAATTAAACAAATTAATTTAAGTTTGCGATGAATAATATAAAATTTAGGAATAATAATTACATTGATTTAATGTCAAGGGAAAAACAATTAAAATTGAAAAAGTGAATGAAACAACTAAACAAAATAATTAAAATTTGAGGAAGGTAAATTAAGTTTTTGGGAAACAATTTAAAGATAATTAAAAGAATTAAAAAATGATAAAAAGCGTTCAACATTTAAATTTAGTATATTTGAAACGTGGATTAATTGAAATTTTAATAAATGGAAGTTCACATTAACTGAAATTTGAAATTGCTATAATTTTAAAATTTGAGAATATTTTAAAAGGTGAAAATATGATTTAAAATTTTAAAAGAAAAAAACATCTATTTAAAAGTCTTAATTTCTCTTTTGCCCCAGGGCCCTTGCACTCCCAGTTACGCCACTGATGATTGCAGAGGATTATTTCAGTAAAATAAACTATTGTTTATAAAAATTGGATAGAAATTGCAATTCTTGTCCGAGCTGAAAGTAAAAAAGAAAATGTTGAATAATTATCTTTTTATCAAAAATTGTGGCTCAACATTTTCTTTTCTGGAAAGTGTACACTAGAAATTTAAAAAACAAAAGAAATTATCGCATATGATGGAATTTTATTTTATGTAGTCGACTCAAAATTGTTAAATTTTGTTTAACATTGGTTTAACATTGGTTGCTACGAATTGGATCAGCCAATCAGAGAAGTCCTCTAATGGAAGTTAAAATAAGTGAGACTTTTGTCATGGATTTGCGTAGACCGGGTTAAAATAAGTGAAGCTTCAGTGTATTCAAATTTGGGAATAATCGAATTTTAAACTTAAAATTTTTTTAATTAATTTCAACTGAATTATAATTTTATTTAAATAAAAAATTCGATAATTAAATTAATTAGCCTATTATTGACAATTCACAAATAAAAACAGGTTTGTAAATAAAAGTCTAAATTCAAAACTTATCTCTGAATCAGATAAACCAAAATAGATGTTCTTCCATGATAAATTTCTTTCCCAAAAAAATCTCAGTTGCTCCATTTTTTGCAAACTTAAAAATTTAAGTCTTAAAAAGAATTATTTACAAAAATTACATTTAGTTCTTTACGAAAACTTGGTCACATCTTTAATTTGGCTGAAGTGCAAAATTGAAAGAGATTCGAAAATAGAAGTATGGGAAAAATCGCAAGAACTCGAAAAAACTGTGAGGGACTTGAAAGAGGAATGTCTTGAAAATGGAATAAATTGAGGGGAAAAAAAACTTACCCGCAAGACGATTCATAGCACTTCGAATTTCCCAGTGATCGATGTCATTTCGATTGAAGTACTCAATGTACTGGGAGTCAATTTCCTCTTCGGACAACTGAACTCCGTGACTTGACCTAACAGACATAACACGAGGCTGAATTGATTTTCTGCTCGCAGATAAGATCCTTCCCGCTACGACTCGCAACATTTTCGCACAAATTTAACAGACTGATTTTAAAAAAACTTAGGAAATAAATTCGAACCCTGCTCGGCCGCTTATTGCGTAAAACGGAGGAGTTTTTCAAGGTGTCAGCTGTTACACAACAGACCCTCGAGAAAAAGTGAGGTTATGTCCTGTGAACAGTGCTGTACACAATCTTTCAAAACCTGCGTACTTTTTCAATAAAAAAGTTATTCTAATTAGCATTTTTTACGATTTAAACCCAGTGGTAGTTAAGATTTGTTCTTGGTTTAATCTCGATATGTAGGTTTGAAATTAAATTGTCAGAATATATGAATTAATAAATGATAAAATGTAACGAGAGGAGAAGAATATTTTAAATAAGCGCGCGTTTTTTGACCAATCAGAATGCGAAACGGATCCGGAAGTTGTTTTGAAATTAAACTGGAACTTGAAATGAAGAAAATAAAATAAAGAGAAATCACTGAACAATTTCTTTAACTAAAAGTAGAATAATGTTGAATATTTATTTCATAGAATTTCATTAGGAAGAATCTTCTTTTAGTAGAAACTTCAAATTTTCGAATATGTTTTCAATCGCACATAAATTAATTCGAATTTTGACCTAACATAGTTTTTAGGTCACCGAATTCATGTTTAGCAGAATTTTCATTTTACAGAAATTCTTTTAACAAACTTTTCATTTAAAAGAATTCCAATTTGAACGAATTTTAATTTAGAAGAATACTTAAAATCTTAGAAAATGTGAATATAATAATTAACAATCGAGGAAAATAATTCAAAATTGAAAAAAATAATTGATTTATTCTGAAAATAACTTAAGATTGAGAAAAGAATTGACGAGTGATGAAAATAATTTAAATATGAAAAATTAATAAGAGTAAATAAAATTTGAGGGAAATATAATTGAAAAAATCATAAAATATATGTGTAGAGAAATAAAATATTTTAAAAATTACTTTAAAAATTTTAATTAAAGAGAATTATTAAAAAAATCTCAGAAATAATAAAAAATTGATGAAAATAATTAAAATTTCATATAAATACTTAAAAATCTTAGAAAATAATAAATTTTAGAAAATGATAATAATAATTAACAATCGAGGAAAATAATCGAAAAATGATCAAATTAATTCAAAATTGAAAAAAATAAGTAAAATATGCTGAAAATAATTTAAGATTGAGAAAAAAAATTGAAATATAATAAAAATAATTTAAATATGAAAAATTGCATACAGTATAAATAAAATTTAAGAGAAATAATTGAAAAAATCATAGAATATGTGTTTAAAAAAAGAGAATAATTACAAAATTACTTAAAAATGTTTAATTAAAGAGAATTATTAAAAAATCGAAAAAATAAACGAAAGTTGATGAAAATAATTAAAATTTTAGAGAAATATTTGTAATCGTAGAAAATAACATTAGAACATGTGTATAATAATTAACAATCGAGCAAAATAATTTAAAATTGAAAAAAGTAATTGAAATATTCTGAAAATAACTTAAGATTGAGAAAAAAAATTGACATGTGATGAAAATAATTTAAATATGAAAAATTGATAACAGTAAATAAAATTTCAGGGAAATAATAGAAAAAATCATAAAATATATTTTTAAAGAAAAAAAAAATAATTACAAAATTACTTTACATTTTTTAATTAAAGAGAATTATTAAAAAAAAAAAATAGCAGAAATAATGGAAAATTGATAAAAAAAAATTGAAAATTAAACAAAATTTGAGAATTGAAAAAAATAATTAAAAATTGAAGAAATAAATTGGAAATTAAAGAATTTAATGGAAATTTTAAGAAAATAATTAGTAATTACAAGAAAAATTACAATATGAAAAAAATAATTAAATATTGACGAAATTAATTAACTATTGAGAAAAATAATTAACAATTGAACAAAAAATTAAAAAATGGTGAGAAAAAACGCATTCGAACAAATTTTTTTTTAATATTAACAGATATTAATGAATAATCATAAAATTAGATGAGAATAATAAATTGTCAATTGAAAACTGATGAAAATTATGGAAAAAATTGTATAAAATAATTAAAAATTAAATAATTAAATTGGAGATTCAAGATTGAAATTAAAATTTTAAAAAAATAGGTAGTTGGTAATTGAAAAATTACAAATATTTTTTCAACCTATCATTGTTTTCAAATTTCAAATTTTAAAATCATTTTCCAATTATTTTCCACAATTTTTAACTATTCTTATTTTAAAATAAAAAATAAAAGACATTGTTATTCTTATTTTAAAATAAAAAAATAAATGACATTGTTATTCTTATTTTTTTAAAATTATTTTCATTAATTTTTAATCATTTTCAATTATTAAATTCAATTTTGAATTATTTATATTATTTGTTTATTATTTTCAATTACTTACGTTCTTCTTCATAATTTCCAAAAAGTTTTTAATTATTCATCTGAAATCATTTTTCTATTTCAATTTTCTTGTACTTTATGTACCTATATTCTGTATTTTTTGCAATTATTTCTCTTAAATTAAAAATTGTTCTTCTCAATTTAAAGTTATGTTTATCTTTTTTTATCTATTTTCTCTCATTTTTAATTATTTTCTTTTTTTTTTTGCAATGAACTTGTAAAAGTTTCAAGTATTTTTCTGGAATTTTCTTTTAATTTCCTCCATTTAAAATATATTATGCAATTTTTTCAATTATTTTCTCTAAATTTAATTATTTTCTTCAATTTTAAATTTTTTATATTATTTTTTTTAATTTTGATACATTTTAAATCATTTTCTGAGTTAATTTTCTAAATTTTTCATTATTAACCTCAATTTCAATCATTTTTTTCAATTTTCAATTATTTTCTCCAATTTTGCATTATTCTAATTTTTTTTTCAATTTATTTCTGAAATTTTCAAGTATTTTTTTTTATTTTAAAATTAAAATTGTTCAGAATTGTTATATTTCAGAATAATTTGTACACTTCTCGGTTGTAATCTCGAGAATGTAACCGGATTTTAAATTACCGAGAATTTTGTAAGTCTCTAATTTTGGCAAATAACTTTTCGGACAAATAAGTCTCCGATAAATGCATTTTTGGACAAATGAGATTTCTGATAAATGCAATTTCTGACAAATTATATTTCTGATAAATGAGATATTTGATAATTGAAATTTCTCTTAAATTAGATTATTCATAAATACAATTTTGGACAAATCAAATTTCTGATAAATGCACTTTTGGACAAACAGGATTTCCTATAAATGCAATTTTGAATTAATGAGATTTCTGATAATTCAAATTACTGTCAAATTAGATTTTTGATAAATAGCCTTTCGGTTAAATAAACCTCTCCTGATTAATTATATTCTATCCTTTCTGCTATTTTCATTTTCACATCAATTCAATGCTTAAAAAATTCCCGCCTTTTTCTGATTGTATCTAGTGATTTTTCATTTTATTAGATTTGTATTGGTACTACTTCTTCTTTTAAAATAATAATAATAATTGGTAATCCTGTGTTATTGTTGGCAACAATGGATTCTCATGACTCATTTGACACTCACTTCACCCCGTACCCGTGTTTTTGCCATGTAATAGAAAAGGACAGAAATATTGTCTGTCCTTTTCTATCTCATAGCAAAACATTGCAATTGCAAAAACTCGATGAGTGGTGAGGTGTACAAAGCGCCTTTATTTTCTTCTTACCTGGCAGTTTTTTACATTAAAAAACAGTGCGTTAAATTATTATTATATACATATTGGATGTGACTTTGAGGTTAAAAAACATGACTGGATGAAAATGAGCGTGAAATTGAGCAAGTTGTGTTGTGAATATAACGTAGAAACGATGTCGTGTTGCATTAAGTAACTCATCGTCTTTCGAAGTGACTTAACCTATTTTAACCAGCTCCATGAACACTTTGCAGAAGTTCGTGAATCTTTCTGATTTAAGAGGCTATGAATCGATCTTGGAAGCGATGTTTGACACTTTAAAGGACGAGTTTGACGACGGTACAGGGACACAAATGGATATCGATGACGATGACGATGGGGCCTGGAAAAGAAAAAATCCTTTCAACAAATTGCTGCCTTATGCCGAGGAAGTCGATGACGAGGCTCAAATTGTCTTTGCCGAAATCAAGGCTAATCTTGGAAGAGCTGTCATGCTCCGGGAATTGTCTCCTGGAATCACAGAATCAACTTCTCGATTATTCAAGTAATATTGTTTCATTCATCTCAAAATAAATAAATAATAAATAATTTTAAATAAATAAAATATTCGTTCATTTTTTTATTTTCATTATTAATTATTAAAAATCATAAATTCTTTGTCCCATTTTCAAATTATGATTTTTCATTCCACGAAGTTGTTCGTGTTTAGAAATTTTCAACTTTTAGAAAATTTATAATAACCTTCGGAAAATTTTCTATACAATTATTTTCCTTTAAATAAGATTAGATTTTAATGTAAATACCTATTTAAAAAATGACAGAAAATTCGTCAAAAAAACATTATTTTTTGATTTTTAAATCGTTTAGGGAATAACTGCTTTGTAGCCAACTTCAGGGATATCTTTAAAAATTTGAATTTTCGATTATTTTGTTTATTTCTTCTGTTCTTTTAATTAAAAGAAAATATTTTCTGAGTGAGAAATACATGAATTATTATATTATTTTATTATTATTATATTACAGGGTTGCCACAGGTCAGGGAATTCAGGGAAAAGTCAGGGAAACTAAAATAGGTCAGGGAAGTCAGGGAAAAGTCAGGGATTTTTATCAACAGTACTGGAAAAATGCGAGAATTTTTAAAATGGATAAAAAATTATATTCTTCTAAAATTTACTAAGGATAAAAATTTACTAAATACATTTTTGGAAGTCATATTTTAAACATTTCTAAGAATAATTAATTTTTGCAATCTGAAAAACATTTATCTTTCACAATTTTAAAGTGAGGGCTGCCAGTGACTCACTTCGTTCACTTTTACTCTTTTTTTTTACAATCGCTCACTATTACTCATTTTATTTAAAAAAAAAACACACTTTTCTCACTTTTTTGGTATAATTTATATATAATTTACTTTATAAATCAATTAGTTTGTTCATATCCCAATTAAAATTTTTTACAAATATTTGTTTTTAATTACAGTTTATAAATACTTAATTTCTACACCTTGTTTCAATTATTTTAGTCATTTTTAAAGTACTTTTGTCAACTTAAAAGTATTTTTGTCAACTCAAAAGTATTTTTGTCAATTTTTAAGAATTTTCGCGATTTTTAATATAATTTTTTCAAATATCAATTTCATTTACTTCAGTCTTTAAATTATTGTCATGAATATTTAAATTTATTCCACAAGTTTTCATTTATTTTTGTCATTTTTCAATTATTTTATTAAAATTTCAACTATGCTCTTCAATCTTTAAATTATTATCAGAAATATTCAAAATTCCTACACAAGTTTCACTTTACTTTTGTTATTTTTCAATTATTTTCTTCAAACTTCAATTACTTTATTCATATTTAAAATGTTTTCTCAATTTTTGAATGATTCTCTTCAAAATTCAATTATTTTCTTCAAACTTCAATTTTTTTTGTCATTTACCAATATTTTCTTCATATTTTTCTATTATAATTTCTGACTTTTTAGAATTATTTTCTACAAAGTTCAATTATATTATTCAAATATTTTATTGACATGAATTTTTAAATTTCTGACATCAGTTTTCAATTATTTTTTACAGATTTCAATTATTTCCTACAAATTTCAATTATTTTCTTTAAACTGTAATTACTTTCTTCATACTTAAGTTTTTTTTTCCGTTTTTGAATTATTCCCTTTTAATTCCAATTATTTCTCTTAAACTCCTAATATATTTTTTCTTTTTTTCAATCATTGTCTATAAACTTTTTATTTTTACACCAGCTTTCAATTATTTATGTCATTATTCAATTAGTTTCTTGACATTTTAATTGTTACATCAATTTTTCAAGTATTCTTCAAATTTTTAAGTTTTACACCAGTATCAATTATTGTTATCATTTTTCAATTATTCTCCTCAAATTTCAATTATTATCTTTAAAATTTTTTTTTTTTTAGCCATTATGCAAGTATTTTTGTCATTTTCAAATTATTTTCTTCATATTTTTCTATTATTTCTGCCATTTAAGAATTATTTTCTACAAAGTTCAATTATTTTATTCAAATTTTTTATTGACATGAATTTTTAAATTTCTTAAATCAGTTTTCAATTATTTTCTACAAATTTTAATTATTTCCTACAACCTTTAATTACTCTTTTCATATTTAAGTTTTTTTTGCCGTTTTTGAATTATTCTCTTCAAATTTCAATTATTTTCCTCAAACTTATAACATTTTTTTCAATTTTTCAATTATTGTCTATAAATTTTTTGTTTTTACACCAGCTTTCAATTATTTATGTCACTATTCAATTACTTTCTTACCATTTCAATTGTTTCGTCAATTTTTCAAGTATTGTATTCCAATTTTTAATTTTTTACACCAGTTATAAATTATTTTTGTCACATCTCAATTATTTTCTTCAAATTTACTTTCTTCATATTTAGGTTTTCTTAAGTTTTTGAATTTTTTTTCTCTTCAATTTTCAATTATTTTTCTCAAACTTGAATTCATTTCTTTAACTTTCAATTTTTTCCTCAAAGTTATAATATTTTTTCCAATTTTTCAATTATTATCTATAAATTTTTAATTTTTAGACCAGCTTTTAATTATTTATGTCATTGATCAATTAGTTCCTTAACATTCAATTGTGTCGTCAATTGTGTATTTTTTAAGTATTGTTGTCAAATTTTTAATTTTTTATAGCAGTTATCAATTATTTTTGTCATTTCTCAATTATTTTTTCCGAATTTCAATTATTTCCTACAACCTTCAATTACTTTCTTCATGTTTAAATTTTTTTTCCATTTTTTAATTATTTTCTTCAAATTTCATTTATTCTTCTTTACATATTTTTTACTCCTAATATATTTTTTAAATTATTGTCTATAAATTTTTAATTTTTACACCAGCTTTAAATTATTTATTTTATTTTTTAATTAGTTTCTTAACTTTTCAATTGTTTTGTCAATTTTTCAAGTATTCTTCAACTTTTCAAGTTTTACACCAGTTATCAATTATTTTTATCATTTTTCAATTTTTTTTTTTCAAATTATAATTATTTTTGTCAATCTTCAAAAATTTTTGACATTTTCAAATTATTTTCTTGAAACTTCTATAACTTTTTTTATTTTTCAAACTATTGTCTGAAAAGTTTAAATTTTAAACCAGCTTTCAAATTTTGATGTAATTGTTCAATTAATTTCTTTATATTTTAATTATTTCGTCAATATCACAATTATTGTACTCAAAAGTTTTAATTTTTTACACCAGTCTCAAATGTTTTTTTTTAAATTTGATTTATTTTCTATCATTCTCCAATTGTTTTGTTGTAACTTCAATTTTATTTTTAAACTTTTCAATTATTTTCTTTAAATTTCAATTTTTGTCTTTATTTTTTGATTTTTAATTAATTTTTTAATTATTTTTGTCATTTTTCAATTATTTTCTTCATATTTCAATTATTTTTGACACTTTCGATTTATTTTCTTTAAATTTGAATTATCTTTTCTGATGGCTGGCCCCAAATAAATTACTATTAGTAATTTCATACTCGTTATTGCTTACTCACTTTTTTTACTTAAAACTCACTATTTACTCACTTTTTAAATTAAAAAGTCATTTTTTTCACTATTTTTAATCTGCCAGTCTGCTGGCAGCCCTATAAAGTAAATATACGAAAAATTAGTTTTAAGAACTCAAAAAAGGTCAGGGAAAAATAAAATAATTTGTCTGGAAATCAGGGAAAAGTCAGGGAAAATTGTAATAAGATATTTGTGGCAACCCTGTATTATATTATTATATTTATTTATAATGAATTATTTAGAAAATATATATACAGCTTTAAATCTTTTTTTCAGATACATTTACCTCAATGGGATGAATTTCAGCAAAGAGGATCACATTTTATTGATAAAATTGTATTACGAATTAACAACGATTCCTGATTTGGATCCACAATTAACGTACACGTTTGCGAAAATTTTGAATTTATTGTTGCGGTGAGTTTTCATTTAGATATGTAAAGATCAGTATAATTGTAAAAAATTCTATTTTATTTGAAAAAAATAAATGTTTTTAGGCGAATCGAGATGATACGACAAGATGAATTAGTGCTTGATTGGCGTCCACTTTACGATCAACTCACAAGAATTTTAGATCACAAATTAATAACATATGGAATTTATCGTTATCCTCGTTATTTAGAGGAGACCCTGGATTCTGTAATTCATCTAGCGAAAAACTACTTTCCTGTAAGTAAAAAATAAAGCGAAATCCAGGGGGTGTATTAAAAAAGAACTGGGCTGATGGAAATCATGATTTTTTAATCAAAAATTGATTTTTCTTTATAATGTATCAGTATATAACATTTTCAAATATTTATTTGTAAAAGCAGTTTATTTTTTAAACTGAGAACATTTAATAAGAAATAATGAAGAACTCAACATTTAATCAGAATCAAACAAATTATGTCGAATAAAAGAGAAAAATTAAAAAAAATATCTCCAACTTCATACGATTGTAAACTTAAGAAAATTAGATAAAAGCGACGAAAAGATAATAAACTATAGAAGAAAAGAACGTAAAAAAAGTAGAAACTTTTTTCAAAAAATTAAACTATTTACGGACATTTTTTTCAAATTATAAAAATAAATAAGAAGATAATTAAAAAAATGTTAAAGCATATTACCAAAGGGGGAAAAATTTGAAAAATTGATGAAAAAAAGAATAAGTAAAGTTTGGAAAAATTGTAAAAGAATAAAAATGTTATGAAATAGAAGAACGATGTTAAAATGAGAATATTTAGTGCAAGATTAAATTTACATAACATAAAATAACAGAATAAAAGTCTCCAAAAAAGTAGAAAATTGAGGAATTTAAAAAATAAATGTTTTCAAAATTTTTTTTATTAATTTTTATTCTAGTGAGGATGAAAAAAAGTGATGAAGTCATTCGGACAAGAAAAAAAACTCGTAATTACAAGATGAAAACTAAAAAATCTAAAAGAAGGAAAAATTTTTCTCAAAAAAATTAATTAAAATGCAAGTAAGGACTAAAAAAATTGCGGAACAACAAGAAAATGAAATAAATAGGAAAAAAATGCAGAAATGTTTTTTTTTCTGAACCTAACAAACTGTAAAAAATATAAAAACTACGAAAAATAAAAAAATTTGGTAAGAATCTAGTGAAAAATTAGAATTTATAAAAATAAAATAAACAAATTTATATAAAAATAAATAAAAAGTCCACAAAAAAAAATTTTAATTCTTTAAAAATAAAAAAGTTTAGGAAAATTAAAACAAACATATTTTTATGTATAATATTATACACTGCAAACAAATCCAACAAAAAATTTAAAAAAACAATGAAAACCTAAAAATTTTATAAAAGAATAACCAAATTTGCAAAAAATAGACAAGATGTGAAAGCAAATTGAATAAATTTACAAAAAAATGAGCGTATTTATTTTTGAAAATATGGAAATAATTAAGAAAATTAACAAAATAAAAAGTGTAGTGAATGTTATAATAACAAAATTGTGTTAAATAATATTAAATAATTTGCATAAAAAGAAGAACATCCTTAAATAAAAAGACAAATACAAAAAAAAATATCGAGAGTAAAAGAAGAAAGAATCTGAAAATTTTGTAAAAATAAGAAATTATAAGATAAAAATTAAACAGTTTTGAAAAAGTGAATATTGTAAATATGGAAAATAATTAATATTATTTGATTATTATGCATCAATTAATATGCATTTAAATTTGAATAAATTGAAATTTTAAAGTTTAAATAAATTGGAAAATGAATTAATTGACGTTGGGAAATAATTGAAACTTCAAGAAGATAATTAAAAAATGGAAAGAAATTTTATATATGTAGAAAATAGTTAAAAAATAAGAAAAATAACTTAAATTTTGAAAAAAATGAATGTAAAATGAGAAGTATAATTAAAAAACGGAGTAAAAAATAAAAAAATTTGATACATTAATTGAAAAATTGTATAAAATTATTGAAAAAATAACAATATAATTAAAATGTACTAATTGAATAATGACTTAAATAATAGAAAACTGGTGTAAAAATTAAAAATTTATAGACAATAATTGGAAAATTGACAAAAATATTAAAAGATTGAGGAAAATAATTCAAAAGTGAAAAAATTAATTGAAGTTTGAAGATAATAATTCAACAATGTCAAAAGAATTTAAATATGAAGGGAATAATTAAAGTTTGATAAAAATATTTTAAATTTGTAGAAAATAATTGAAAAAGATGTGAAAAATTAATAAATTCATGACAATAATAAAAACAATGAAGAAAACGATTAAGATTTGAAAAAAAATATTGAAAACTGGTGTAAAAAATTGAAAATTTCATGACAATAAAAGAAAATGAATAAAATAATTTAAATTATGTTGAAAATAATTCTAAAATTGCAAAATTAATAGAAATATTAAGGAAAGAATTGAAAAATTACAAAACAATTTGAATAATGACAAAAGTAATTAAAATTTGAAAAATGAATAAGTAGGTAAGTTTGCAAAAAATAGACAAGATTTGAAAACAAATTGAATAAATTTACAAATAAAAATATAAACAATTTGGAAAATGAACGAAATAAAAAGTTTCGTAAATATTATAATAACAAAAAATTGTGTAAAATAATATTAAATAATTTGCGAAAAAGAAGAAAATTAAAGAAAATCTTAAAATAAAAGGACAAATTAAAAAAAATATATGTTAAGTGTAAATGAAGAAAATATCTTAAAATTTTGTAAAAATAAGAGATTATGATATAAAAATTAAACGGTTTTGAAAAAGTGAAATCTTTTAGAAATTTTGTAAAAATTAAAAAAAAGGTTATTGTGAATATGGAAAATAATTAATTTTAATTTATTTTTATGCATTAAACTAGAAAGTCGTCTTTCACCCCAAATAAAAATATTATTGAAATCAATTTTACCTAATTTTGAAGGACCCAGTTTCACATTTTTCAGAAAAAATTAGGTTGAATTAAAATTTGTTGTTAAACAATAATTATTTAACATTTTATGCTTTTTCTTTAAATCTAGTTAAAATCAGTGATTTTTATCCAATTTTAATAAATAATAGCTCATTTTTCTCGTTGAAACCTTCTCTACAATTTTATTTGTTGGGTTTTGTTTAAAAGTTATTAGTCTAATAAAATTTGTTTTTTACGTATTGTTTAAACAAAATAATATTTAACAAAATCTAACAAATAAAATTGCAGAGAATCTTTCGACAAGAAAAAAGATCTTTTATTTGTCAAAATTGGATGAAAGTTACAGATTTTAAATGTATTAAAAGAAAAAATGTAAATATTCTTTTAGTAAAAATTTCACATTTTCGAATATGTTTTCAATCGAACATAAATTAATCCGAATTTTGACCTAACAGAATTTTTAGATCATCGAATTCATATTTAACAGAAATCCTTTTAACAAACTTTTCATTTAAAAGAATTCCAATTTAAACAAATTTTTATTTTACATAATTTTAGGTTAATCGTATTTTTAAATACCAGAATATTCATTTGACAGAATCTTCATTTGTCAGAAAGATTATTTGTACGAAATGACATTTGATAGAAAACTTAAAATGCCGAATGTTTATTTGTCCGAAATTGCAAATGTCCGCTAAAGTAACCGACAGAAATATTTTGGCGCGAATTTTGAAATTGACCAATTGTAATTTTCTTCATATTTTCTGATTGGTCAATGTCAAAATTCGGGCCAAAATATTTCTGTCGGATACTTTAGCGGTCATTTGCAATTTCGGACAAATGAGAATTCTGTCAAATGAATATTCTGGTATTTAAAAATTCGATTAATCTAAAATTCTGTAAAATAAAAATTTACTAAATTAAAATTCGTTTAAATGAAAAAGCCACAATGATTTAGATCATGATTTTAAATTAATTGCAGCCCTAAAAAGGAAATAGAAAGAATTTAATAAACAATAAAATATAGATAAGTATTTGTTTTTTTTTTATTTTAGGTGACTGCAACGAGGGAAATTCTCGAGGAATTGAGGCCAAAACTTTGTCCGTACGATTTGAAACTAATGAATTTAACAATGAAACGTTTCTCGTTGTTTTTACCAGAACTACTTCCTCAGCAGCAGCATCATCTCGGCTATGAATTGTGGTTTTCAGAATTTATGAAGCTCTGGGAAACCTATCACAATGCTCATTCCTGGGAAAATCATATGATGGAATTAATGTCAAATATTGGGGAAAAAAATCTTGGTTACATCAATTGGGATCCTTACTTACCACTAATGTTCACCAGAATCATCAAAAGTCTCAATCTTCCGGTTTATTACAAGAAGAGAAAGCATTCTCATAATTATAAACTAGATTCTAAACACGTCGCTCGTTGGATTATTAGTACACTTGTTAGTATTCTTTTTTTTTTATTTCTATAAAACTGAACTTTATGATTTTATAATTTATGTAATATTCTAACTTATAATTATATTTTTTACAGGGGAACGGGTCAAAAGCTCAAGGATATCTCGACAAATTGCTGAAAACTGTGGAGACTTATTTACATCCAACTAACTGTGGATTATGGGCACCAAAATTAATGCAATTGATTAAAAAAATAAGTCACTATTTTGTTCTACGATTACACAAGTAAGGATCAAAGTGGTATTAAAAATTCGTAACCAGTTTTCGGTTTTTAAAAAATCGGGTTTGAAGTCGATTTTCGATTTTAAAACCGAAACCGGTATATTTTAAAAAACCGGTTTAAGAAAAAATATCGTTTAATTTAAAAAGAAAACAAGTTTAAAAAAAAACTGGTTTATTAATCCGGGTTTAAAAAAAAAGGTTTATAAGAAATCAAAATTTTAAATGTTTTAATAATATTAAAAAATTTGAGGGATAAATATTAAAAAGATTAATATTCTTAATCAATTTAAATATGTTCAATAATTTGTTATTGGGTCAAAAATAGAAAATAAATTTGTTATCTTAAAACATTAATTTTTTAAAATTAATATTATATATTTTTTTTTAACTTACAAAATTAATGTTTTAATTAAACTGTTTAGCTAATATTTAATTTATTAACCATTATTTTATTATTATATTTATTAACATTATTTATAATTTTAAATTTAATCGTCTTTTAATTATTTTAATATCCTTAGAAATTTTAATATTATTTTTATTAATAATTTTATATAATTATTTATTAATAATTAATATAGAATATTTCATTATAATTTACTTATTAATTATTGTCTGTGACGGGATCTTAGGATTAACTTTATTAATCTTAATAATTCAATTTAAAGGTATAAATAAATTATTATTTAGATTTATTCAAATTTTTTAAATAATAAAAAACTTATAATACTAATAAATCAAAATATTACATTTATACTAACTTTATTTATTTTAATTAATAAAGTTTTTTATATTTAAAATTTATTGAAATAAATTATTTAAATTTTAAAAGATTAAATTTAGATAAATAAAATTATTAAAATAATTGAAATTAAATGTAGGTAAACTATTAAGAATTATCGGATATTAATTTTAGTATAAATATAATAATTTTTATTAATAAATTCATGTTGTGTTGAACAATGTAAAAATATAGAATATAAAATTCTTAAAAATCTTAAAAACATTAAAGGAATAATTATTATTATTCTTCAAGATCTAATTTTATTAATTATCAAAATTTCCCTAAATATATTTATTCTAAATGAATAATTATTCTTAAACTTGACCTAATTATTCCTGATCAAATTCCAAAAATAAAATAAAGTATTCCAATGTATTTTTGACTAGTTAAATAAATTCATTTAATTTTATTATAAAAATCCATATAATAATTTTAATTCGTTTCTATAATTATATTTTCAATGTAACTGGAAAACATTTATTAAATTAAAAATTATAGTAATATGACTGAATTTAAGTAATAAATTGTAAATTTATTTGTAGAAATTAATTTTCTTATTACTAATATTTTATAAACATAATAATAATATTAATAATAATTTTAATTAATAATTAAAAAGAAATTAATATGATTCTTAACTGCAGAGATGAATTTTAATTGAGATATTTTTAGTTTTTGTTAAATTTCGGTAAAAAATTGAATAAAATTTCTAATTTTGGTTTCTTTTTTTTTTTTTCAGGGAACGATTCAGAAAGCCTTCTTGGATACCGGAAATACCAAATTCTCAAAAATTGACAGATTCTGAGATAAACGATTTCGTGAAAAGTATTTTGCCATTGGCTTTAAATTCGATGTTTAGTAAAGGCTATCCAATTTCGTTCAATGCTTGTTTTACTCTCCAGAATCTAGCAACAATAAGGCCGAATTTTGTGGTTCCTGTTCTCATGGAAAAAGTGGATGAGACCTTTGAATCACTCAATGAGCCAAACAGATTTACCAGTTTGATTCGTGGATTGTCATCAGTATCGCGTCAATTGTGTCAAGGATCCAGGAATGTCAATAAAGGTTTATAATTTCTTTTTTTGAAATAATCTCAATTAAGCTTCATTTAAATAAATTTATTTTAATTATTGGTTCTTGTGTTTTACAATTTCAAAATTGAAATTCAGTTTTTTAATGTTTAATTTCTTGAAATTAATGGAAATAAATTAATTTGCAGATTACGCGTATGCAGAAGGACCGGCACAAGTAGTGCCTCTTTTATTCGCAGTTTTGCCTGGAATTGATCACAATGATTTTATAAAAAGTCAGATGGTTTTCGATTTTATTAAAACAATTATCGCTTATTGTCCACTGGTTGACTCGTCAAAAACACAAGCGACTCTCAATGACAGCGATCGTCTGGTTTGCGAGACAACCTCAAGATTTGAAGATTTTGTCTTACAATTTTTGGACAGGATCTTTACTTTAGTTGAATTAAGTTCTGTTGACACGGTTAGACAGGTAAAAATAATTGTTTATTAGAATTTCAGTTTAAACTAAACAAAAAGAATTACTTCTGATTATACAAAAAAAAGTTTTCAGGCTTCACAGCCGTCCCTTATTTTCCTTAATACTTCCCTATTTTGCAATTAGCCCTTAAAATTTAACAGTTCAAATTCAAAAATAAATATTTTTATATTAATTTTTTATTTTATATTAATAATTATTAAAACAACTTAGAAGTTTGAATAGAAACGACTTTTAATTAGATTTTTAATTAGAAAGTCGTTTTTCACCCTAAATAAAAATAATATTCAAATTAATTTCACCAAATTTTGAAAAATCCAGTTGAGCTAAAGTTTGTTGTCAAATAATATTTATATAACATTTTTTGTTTTTTCTTTAAATTTAATAAACAACTGCAATTTTCATCCAATTGTGACAAATAATAGGTCATTTTTGTCGTTGAAACATTCTCTACAATGTTATTTATTAGATTATCTAAAGTAATATTCTGTTTAAAAAATACGTAAAGAACAGATTTTATTTGTCTAATAACTTTTAAACAAAATATTATTTAACAAAACTCAACAAATAAAATTATAGAGAATATTTTAAAGATTAAAATGAGATTAAATTTAAAGATTAATTAAAGATTAAAATTTAATCATTAAAATGATTAAATTGTTCACTAAATTTAAAGAAAAAACATGAAATGCTAGACTTGGTGAAATTAATTTTAATAATAGTTTTATTTGTTGAAAATAGTAACTTTTTAGTTTAAGATTATGTCAATCGAGAGAAACCCCTTAATTTAAATTTTCCAGATATTTTAAAAATTTCCTAACTTTATATTGAATTCTTTCTTTTCACGATTATTTTCTTTTATCATTGTTTGACTTATTAATAGTGAATTTTCTAATTTAAAAAACATTTTTCTATTTCTTTGAAATTTCAAGTGTAAATCATTTTATCAAAAAACTAAATTTCTTATTCTTAAAAAAAATGTCAATATTTTATTATTATTTTTTTTTTTTTTGTATTTTTATACATGTTTAGCATGATTAGCATTTTCTGAATGCTAATCACTTTATATCAGATTTTTTTATATAATTTAAGTTTTATAACATTTCAAAAAATCTATTAATTTTTTTATTGATTTTCTTATTTAATTTGATAATTTAAGGTGGAAAGAAAGTAAAATTTTTGTTTATTTCCCTGATTATTTTTAGATTAACTCGCTTTTTATGTAAACATTTATTCAATTTTTTTTTTTTACATTTTGTCTATTTTTTCGCAAATTGCTTTACCTTTTCTTAAAATTTTTAGATTCTAAGATTTTTAAAATAAATTTTAGTTGTTAAAATAGGTAGTTTAAAAATATGTTACTATTATTTTTTAAATTTCCTTCAATTTGTGAATAATTTTCTAAATTTTTTTCATTTTTAAAGGAATTTGTCACTCTGATTATACACAATTTTTACATTTTCTTATTTTATTCTTACTATTTTTTACTTTTTTAAGGATGTTCTATTCATTTACATAACCTCAAACAAGAAAGTCGTTTTTCACTCTAAATAAAAATATTATTAAAATTAATTTCACCAAATTTTAAAACATCCAGTTGTACATTTTTTAGAAAAAATTTGGTTAATCTAAAATTTGTTGTCAAATAATAATTATTTAACATTTTATGTTTTTTCTTTAAATATAATATTTCTTGTTTCATTTTTTTCAATTATTTTTTTCAGTTGTCTATTACTCATAGTCATTTTTTTTAGTCATTTTTCTAATTTTGTTATCAATTGATAATAATTTTCGTCATTTTTCAATTATTTCTTTCAATTAATAATTATTTTCCGCAATTTTTAAATATTTCCTACAATTTTTTCAATTTTCAATTATATTTAAATTTTATAATTACTCATTGATTTTTTAAATTATTTGGTTCTCTTGTGTATTAATCTAGCCTTTTTTTGAATTTTGATTTCAATTGTGAATTATTTTTTTAAAATTTTAACTAAATTCTTAAATTTTTAATTAATTTTCTCAATTTTTAATTATTTTCATCAATTTTCAATTGCAATCTTCATTTTTTAATTATTTTATTCAGTATTCAATCATTCTCGCACTTTCTCAATTATCAATTATTTTTTAAAATTTTAATACAATGCTTCAATATTTTCGTCCATATTTAATTATTTTCGTCATATTGTAGGTACTTTTCTTTTAATTATTTTTTAGAATTTCCATTCAATTCTTCAATTATTAATTATTTTCTTTAATTCTTTAATATTTTCTTTATTTTTCAATTATTTTTATCGATTTTCAATTAACTCCACAATATTCAATAATTCTCTGATTTTGTCAATTTGTTTTTTCACTCATAAAAATTGTTTTAAATTTTCAATTTAATTTTTCAATTCTGGAACTATTCTCTTCAATTTTCAGTTATTTTCTTCAAATTTAAATTCCACTTTTCAATTTTCTATTATTTTCTTTAATATTAAAAAATTATCGCCTTTTTTCTATTGTTTTTTTTCGATTATCAGTAGGTTTCTTTAATTTTAAATAAAATTGTACAATTATTTTCTTTTATTTTGAAATCCATTCTTCAGTTTTCAATTGTTTTCTTCTCTATTCATTAATTCACGGCTTTTTCAATTAATTTTTTTTCAGTTTTCAAGTATATTCTTTAAAATTCAATTTCATTCTTCAATTTTTAATTGCTTTATTTAATTTCCAATTTTTTTTTCGATTTTTAATCCAGTTGTTAAATGTGCAATTATTTCCAACAATTGCTATAATTTTCTTAATCTTTCAATTTGCAATTATTTTCTATAAATTTAATATTTCTTGTGTAATTTTATCAATTAATTTTTTCAGTTGTCTGTTAATCTAGTCATTTTTCGAATTTTGTTTTCAATTGACAATTATTTTCGTCATTTTGTAATTTTTTTTTCAATTATCAATTATTTTTTTCTAATTTTAATGTAATTCTTAAATACCTAATACCTAATTCTTTTTAAATGTTTAAGATAAATCATTGTTCAAAAATGTATATTTAAATATTTTGTGATAATAAAACTTTTAAAGCTTTAATTATAATTAATAAAATTATAAGAATGTGTAAATTTTCAATTTAAGTATAAAGTTATATTTTAAATATAAAGTCGAATTTCGCAAAATTAAAAATACTGTTTTAATTGTCCGACAATTTGTGTCCGAGTAATCCAAAAAATTGATTTGGAAAAACCGGGAATTTAATTTCATAAAAAAAGTGTCCACCCTGCTTTATTTATCTTTATTTATTAATTTTTTAAAGTACCCTAAAAGCCCTTTATTTTTACATATTCCCTTATTTCCACTAAAATATTTTTCATTCTCACTGTGAAGCCTGATTTTTAAAATGTGAATATAATAATTAACAATCGAGGAAAATAATTCACAATTGAAAAAAAAGAATTGATTTATTCTGCAAATAACTTAAGATTGAGAAAATAATTGACACGTGATGAAAATAATTTAAATATGAAAAATTAATAAGAGTAAATAAAATTTTAGGGAAATATAATTGAAAAAATTATAACATATATGTTTAGAGAAATAAAATTTAAAAAATTACTTTAAAAATGTTAATTAAAGAGAATTATTAAAAAAATCTCAGAAATAATGAAAAATTGATGAAAATAATTGAAATTTCAGATAAATACTTTAAAATCTTAGAAAATAATAAATTTTAGAAAATGATAATAATAATTAACAATTGAGGAAAATAATCGAAAAATGATAAAATTAATTCAAAATTGAAAAAAATAAGTAAAATATGCTAAAAATAATTTAAAATTGAGAAAAAATTGAAATATAAGAAAAATAATTTAAATATGAAAAATTGCACACAGTATAAATAAAATTTAAGGGAAATAATTGAAAAAATCATAGAATATGTGTTTAAAAAAAGAGAATAATTACAAAATTATTTTAAAATGTTTAATTAAAGAGAATTATTAAAAAATCGAAAAATAAACGAAAGTTGATGAAAATAATTAAAATTTTAGAGAAATACTTCATAATGGTAGAAAATAATATTAGGAAATGTGAATAATAATTAACAATCGAGCAAAATAATTTAAAATTAAAAAAAGTAATTGAAAAATTCTGAAAATAACTTAAGATTGAGAAAAAAAATTGACATGTGATGAAAATAATTTAAATACGAAAAATTAATAACAGTAAATAAAATTTCAGAGAAATAATACACTGAAAAAAAAACTATTTAAGGTTTACTTGAGTTAAATGTAATTTTTACTTTTTTACTCAAGCAATGAAAAAAAGTCAAAAATTGCTGTGAAACCAGGCAAATTTTACTTTGTTTATAAAGAAAAAAAAACAATTGACACTTTTGAAGCACAATTTGACGTTTATGTGCCAAACTGTTAAAATTAAATTTTCAACACATTCCAGAAGATTTAATAGTGGAAGAATAAGTAAAAGTGAGTAAAAACGTTAATTGCATATTAATTTATTGTTTATTTCTTTTAATTAACTCAAACATTGTTTTAAAGTACAATATGTCAAATTTGTTTTAAAAGTGACATTTTGTTTTCCTTAAAAAACAAAGTAAGTTTTACTTTTTTTTGCACTGCTTGAGTTATAAAGTAAATTTTACTTGACAACTCAAGCAAATATTCCATTGTTTTTTTTTCAGTGTAGAAAAAATCATAAAATATATTTTTAAAGAAAAAAAATAATTACAAAATTACTTTAAATTTTTTAATTAAAGAGAATTATTAAAAAAAAAAAAATAGCAGAAATAATGAAAAATTGATAAAAAAAAAATTGAAAATTAAACAAAATTTGAAAATTGAAGAAAATAATTAAAAATTGAAGAAATAAATTGGAAATTAAAGAGTTAAATGGAAATTTCAAGAAAATAATTGATAATCAAAAGAAAAATTACAATATGACGAAAATAATTAACTATGAAAAAAATAATCAACAATTGAAAAAAAATCGACAAATGGTGAGAATAATCGGCATTCGTACAAAAAATTGTAATTATTGAATATTAATAAAATTAAAGAAGAATAAAAAACTGCCAATTGAAAACTGTTGAAAATTATGGCAAAATTGATGAAAACTATTGCAAAGATCGTAGGAAATAAATGAAAATTTAAAAATCAATTGGAAATTCAAGAATTGTATTGAAAGAAAATAATTGATAATTGAGAAAAAGCGATAGAATTAATTGATATTAGGGAATTAATTAAAAATCGATAAAAATAATTGAAAATTAAAGAAAATTTTTGAAAATTGAAGAAAATAATTAAATTAATGAATAATCATAAAATTGAATGAGAATAATAAATTGTCAATTGAAAACTGATGAAAATTATGTTAAAAACGGTAGAAAATAAATAAAAATTAAAGAATTGTATTGAAATTTCAAGAAAATAATTGATAATTGAGAAAATGCAGGAATTATTTAATATTGAATAAAATAATTGAAAAATAAAGAATGCAATTAAAAATTGAAGAAAATAATTAAAAATTAAATAAATAAATTGAAGATTAAATAATTAAATTGAAGATTAAAGATTGAAATTAAAATTTAAAAAAAATAGTTGATAATTGAAAGAAAAATTACAAATTTTTTTTCAACCTATCATTGTTTTCAAGTTTTAAATTTTAAAATCATTTTCCAATTGTCTTTCACAAGTTTTAACTATCCTTATTTCAAAATAAAAAAATTAAAAACATTGTTATTTTTATTTTTTTAAAATTATTTTCTTTAATTTTTAATCATTTTCAATTATTAAAATTCAATTTTCATAAATTCCAAAAAGTTTTTAATTATTATTCATCTGAAATTTTCATTTTTCTATTAAATTTTCAATTACGTCTACGATTTTCTTGTATTTTATGTAACTATATTCTGTATTTTTTGCAATTATTTCTCTTAAATTGAAAATTGTTCTTCTCAATTTTAAGTTATGTTTATCTTTTCTCATCTATTTTCTCTAATTTTTAATTATTTTCTTTTTTTTTTGCAATGAAGTTTATAGTGTTGCAATTTCTGGAATTTTCTTTTAATTTCCTTTATTTAAAATATATTACTCCATTTTTTCAATTATTTTCTCTAATTTTAATTATTTTCTTTAATTTTAAATTATTTTTATTATTTCTTTTTAATTTTCATAAATTTTTAATTATTAATCTCAATTTCAATCATTTTTTTCAATTTTCAATTATTTTCTGCAATTTTGCATTATTCTAATTTTTTTTCAATTTATTTCTGACATTTTCAAGTATTTTTTTTCATTTTAAAGTTAAAATTGTTCAGAATTGTTATATTTTACAATAATTTGTACACTTCTCGGTTATAATCTTGAGAATGTAACCGGATTTTAAATTACCGAGAATTTTGCAAGTCTCTAATTTTGGCAAATAACTTTTCGGACAAATAAGTTTCTGATAAAGGAGTTTTTGGATAAATGAGATTTCTGGTAAATGCATTTTTGGATAAATGAGATTTTTGATAAATGCAATTTCTGACACCCTGACACCCTGCTTTATTTATCTTTATTTATTAATTTTTTAAAGTACCCTAAAAGCTCTTTATTTTTACATATTCCCTTATTTCCACTAAAATATTTTTCATTCTCACTGTGAAGCCTGATTTTTAAATAAAAATTTCTTTCGTAACTTGACGTGAAATTTAAATTACAGGAGAGCGACTTGTCGAGAAGTTCCTTTGACTCATTAGCTGAGAATGTCATTTTCGAGCTGCTCTCATCGATATTTTTTCAAGCAAGCGACGAACTTTTTGAGGCAGCAGTGCAAAAATTTCGCAACTTTGTCATTGAGAAGACACAGGAAACAAAAGTCGCGGGACAGTTGGTGATAAACGTTTGCAAAATATTTGTCAAAACAAACGCAAGTATTGCTTTACCAATTCTTTTGCCCGTTCTAGCGCAAACTGTTTTAGACTTGATTGACGAAGTTGAGGACATTTCGAAAGAAGAAAATCTCGATAATCGTCTTCTTTACACACTTTTGGTGCTTTCCGGTACACTGGACGCTACCGGCAATTTTATTCTGCCCTACATTGACACTTTGACAAAAGTCCTGGACAAAGTTCTTCATTTGAAGTCCCGAGAAGGATCAAAAATCACTTACGGAATCCTCGAGGAGATATTCTCCTCCCTCACTGAAATCTCACTTAATAAAGCTTACAGAATTGACAGGGATTATAAAAACTCGGAATGCGTTGAAATTTTGGACTGGGGACAAACCATTAGTTTGAAAAATATTCGCACCGACTGGTATGTCCCGGGAGAAGAGGAAATTGCAGTTGCTCAAAAACTTTTTAATAAATATATAGTTCCCGAAATCGAGAGAGTTGAGCAATTTATCGCTGATCCGAATTCAGTGACAAGGTACTTATATTTTTGATTTTTTAAACATTTTAATGATACTGCATGAAAAAAATCACAAATCTGTGGATAAATCTTGAAAATTTCAATTTTAATATTTTATTTTTTATAAAATTTAAAAAATTGTGCTAATACAGATGATCAAAATATTTAAGATCTACAAATTTTTGGTATGAAAATAGCAAAAAATAGTATTAAATTTAGGTGAGATTGTTAGTAAAATACGCATTCTCCAGACAAAGTTAATAACAATCTCACGTAAATTATTTAATTCCCAGACGTAAAAGTATTACATTTTTATATCTTTAAGTTATTATAATTTAAATAAATTCCAAACGTCGATTAACTCATATTTCAATTTATTCAAATTTTTAAATTTCAATTAATTTAAAGCTAAATGTATGGTATTTAATGCATAATAATTAAATAATATTAATTATTTTCCATATTCAAAATACAATTCTTACAAGATTCCTAAGAGATTTTTCTTTTTCGAAACTGCGTTTAAGGAGGTTCTCTCCATTTACATAACCTCAAACTAGAAAGTCGTTTTTCACCCCAAATAGAAATATTCAAATTAATTTCACCAAAATTTTAAAAGATCCAGTGTAACATTTTTCAGAAAAAATTAGGTTAAGCTAAAATTTATTGTCAAATAATAATTATTTAACATTTTATGTATTTACTTAAATTTATGAGGAATTAATTGAAAATCGATAAAAATAATTTAAAATTATAAAAAATATTAGGGAATTGAAAAAAATATGTGAAAAATAAAGAAAATAATTGTCAATTGTAAACAAAATTCGAAAAATGGCTAGATTAATAGATATAAAAAAAAAAATAATAATAATTGTAGAAATTAAAAAAAGAAATATTAAATTTAAAAAAAATTGTAGGAATAATTGTTGCAAATAATTGCACATTTAACAAATGAATTGAAAATCGAAAAAAATAATTGAAACTGAAAAAAATAATTAAAAATTGAAAAATGGAATTGAAATTTAAAGAATATACTTAAAAATTGGAAAAAATATTTAAAAAAGCCGAGAATTAAAGAATATAGAAGAAAACAATTCAAAACTGAAGAGGAGAAATAATAATTGAAGAATTGAATTAAAAATTACAGAAAATAATTAAATAATTATATTTAAAAATAAAGAAACTTAATGATAATCGAAAAAAATAATAGAAAAAAGGCAATAATTTTTTAATATCAACGTGAAAAATTTGAAATTTTAAAGTGGAATTTAAATTTAAAGAATATACTTAAAAATTAAAAAAAGTAATTGAAAAAAGTTGAGAATTAATGAATATAGAAGAAAGCAATTCAAAACTGAAGAGTAGAAATAAAATTTGAAGAATGAAATTAAAAATTAAAGAAAATAATTGAACAATTGCATTTAAAATTAAGGATACTTAGTGATAATCGAAAAAAATATCGGAAAAAAGCGATAATTTTTTAATATTAACGAAAAAAATTAAGAAATTAAAAAGTGGAATTTAAATTTGAAGAAAATATCTGAGATTTAAAGAGAATAGTTCTAAAATTGAATAATTTAATTTAAAATTTAAAATAATTTTTATGAGTAAAAAAATAATTGAAAAAATCCTAGAATGATTTAAAATTGATGAATTAATTAAAAATCGATAAAAATAATTGAAATTTAAAGAAAATATTTGAGAATTGAAGAAAATAATGAAAAATTAAAGAAATAAATAAGAAATTTAAATTTAAATTCTTGACATATATATGGAAATTTCAAGAAAATAATTGACAATTAAAAGAAAAATTACAATATGACGAAAATAATTAAATATTGACGAAAAGAATGAACTATTAGAATAAATAATTACCATTTAAATAAAAAAAATCGAAAAATGGTGAGAATAATCGGCATTCGAACAACATTTTTTTTTTTAAATTAACGAATAATCATAAAATTGAGTTAGAATAATAATTTGTGAATTCATAAATGATAAAAATTATAGAAAACATTGTAGAAAGTAAATGAAAATTGAAGAAATCAATTGGAAATTAAAGAATTGTATTGAAATTTCATGAAAATAATTGATAATTAAGAAACTGCAAGAATAGATGAAAATATTTAAAAACTACAGAAATAAATTGAAGATTAAAAAATCAAATGAAGTTTGGCACTTAGATATTTTTTTGTTTTAAATCTGTTACGTTTAAGAAAAATGCAACTTAATTGATTGAAATTTTAATTTATAAATGTCAGTTCAAATAGTTTATATTTCATTAAATAAATAAATCTATAATTTTTTCTATAATTTTCAACAGTTATTAATACACAATTATTCTCTTTAAATTTTATAACTATTCTTTAATTTTTTTAAATTGTTTTTTTCTGTTCTCGATGTTTCTTGCCAGTTTTTGAATTTTTCTTTTATTGTCAATTATTTTCGTCATTTCTAAATTATTTTCTTTAACATTGAATTATTATGGTCATTTTGTAATTTTTTTTTTCAATTATCAACTAGTTTCTTAAAATTTTAATTTAATCCTTTAATTTTTAATTCTTTTCTTCAATTCTCAATTATTCTCTTCAATTTTCTCACATTTTTTCCATCATTTTTTCATTGAAAATTTATTATTCTCCTTCAATTTTATGATTATTTATTAATTTTTTTAATTAATTATATACATAGACGGGCAAAATATAAAGAAATGCCCTTTCGTACGCTAGGTACTAATAATAATAATTTATGTGATTGCAAATATCGCAGACAATACAAAATAATTAAATCATAAATATGTCGAGCTAATAACAATAGAAGTTTCCACATCTAATAAATTTTAAAAACAATTTTTGTTCAAATGTCTATTATTCTCATTATTAAAATTTTTTTTTAATTGTTAATTCTTTTTTTTAGTAGTTAATTATTTCCGTCAATATTTAATTATTTTCTGAAAATTTACATTTAACTCTTTAATTTCCAATTTATTATTTCAATTTTTAAATATTGTACACAGTTCTCAAATATTTTCTTTAGTTTTCAATTATTTTCATCGATTTTCAATTAATTCCTCAATATTAAATAATTCTGGGATTTTTTCAATTATTTTTTTCACTCATAAAAATTGTCTTAAATTTTCAATTTAATTTTTCAATTCTAGAACTATTCTCTTCATTCTCAGTTATTTTCTTCAATTTTAAATTCCACTTTCCAATTATTTTCTTTAATTTTTAATTTCATTCATCAATTTTTATTTTCATTCTTCTGATTTCAATTCTTTTCTTCTATATTCATTAATTTTAGGGTTTTTTTTGAGATTTTTTTCAATTTTTAAGTACCTATATCTTTAAATTTCAATTCCATTCTTCAATTTTTAGTTGCTTTCTTTAATTTTCAATTATTTTACTTAATTTTATTTATTTTTTTCAAATTTTTAATCCAGTAATTACATGTGGAATTATTTCCAACAATTATTCCTATAATTGTCTTAATATTTCAATTTGCAATTATTTTCTTTAAATTTAACATTTCTTGTTTAATTTTTCAATTACTTTTTTCATTTGTCTATTAATCTGGACAATTTTTGGATTTTGTTATTAATGGACAATTTTTTTCTTTATTTTTTACATATTGTCTTCTATCTTTCAATTATTTTGGTTATTTTCAACTATTTCCTTCAATTATTAATTATTTTCCTCAATTTTCAATTATTTCCTACAATATTTTCAAATTCCAATTATTATCTAAAAATTTTTTAATTACTCTTTGATTTTAAAAATTTGTGTGTTCGGTTGTGTATTAATTTAGCCATTTATTGAATTTTGTTTTTAAATGACAATTATTTTTGTCATTTTTTTTATGATTATTCATTAATTTAAAAATGTTTCTTTTTTTTTGAATGCTGATTATTCTCACCAGTTTTTGATTTTTTTTTAATTGTTAATTATTTTTTTTAACAGTTAATTATTTTCGTCAATATTTAATTAATTTCGTCATATCGTCATTTTCCTGTTAAATTTCAATTATTTTCTTAAATTTTCCATTTAATTACTTAATTTCCAATTTCATTCTTCGATTTTTAATTGTTTTCTTCAATTCTCAAATATTTTCTTTAATTTTTAATTATTTTTATCGATTTTCAATCAATTCCTCAATATTCAATAATTCTTGTATTTTTAAAATGTTTATATTCACTCATAAAAATTGTTTTTAAATTTCAATTCAATTCTAGAACTATTCTGTTCATTCTCAGTTAATTTCATTAAATTTAAATTCTACATTTTCTTTATTTTTTAATTCCATTCTTCAATTTTTATTTCCATTCTATTGTTTTCTTCTACATTCATTAATTATTTTTGGCTTTTTTCAATTACTTTTTTTCAATTTTTAAGTATATTCTTTAAATTTCAATCCCATTCTTCAATTTTTAATTACTTTCTTCAATTTTCAATTATTTTGTTCAGTTTTAATAACGTTTTTCGGTTTTTAATTCAGTTATTAAACGTGCAATTATTCCTATCATTTTCTTAATTCTTCAATTTGCAATTATTTTCATTAAATTTAACATTTCTTGTTTAATTTTTTCAATTACTTTTTTCATTTGTCTATTAATCTAATCGATTTTTGATATTTTTTTTTAATTGACAAATTATTTTCGTCATTTTTTATCATTTTCTTATTTTCCTCAATTTCTAATTATTTCCTACATTTTTTTTCAATTTTCAATTATTATCTTAAAATTTTTTAATTATTTTTTGATTTTTTAAATTATTTTGTTCGCTTTTGTATTAATCTAGCCACTTTTTAAATTTTGTTTTCAATTGTCAATTATTTTCGGCATTTCGTAATTTTTTTTCAATTATCAATTATTTTTTCAAATTTTAATTTAATTCCTAAATTTTTAAATTATTTCCTCAATTTTTTATTATTTTCTTCAATTTCAATTATTTTTTTCAATTTTCAATCCAGTTCAGTTTGCAATTATTCCCAACAGTTATTCCTATAATTTTTCAACTATTTTGTTTAAATTTAATATTTATTGTTTACTTTCTTAAACTATTCTTTTAAGTTGTGTAATTATGTATCCGTTTTTCAAATTTTGTTTTCAACTGTCAATTATTTTCGTCATTTTTCAGATATATATTCTTTCGTAATTTTTATTATTTGAATTTGCAAAAATTTATAGTTTTAAATGACCAACAATAATGTAAAAGTTAATGTGGCTAGTTTAAAGAGAATAATTGTATATTGAAAACTGTTGAAAATTATAGATTTATTTATTAATGAAATGAAATTAAAATTATTTGAACTGATATTTATAAATTTAAATTTTAATCAATTTAAATGCATTTTTTAAAAAAGTATCTGATTTAAAACAAAAATTATCTATTTGACAAACTTCAGGTGTAAACAGTCAAAAAATGAATGTAGGAATTAAAGAACTTGCAGATTATTATTATTATTATTATTATTATTATTATTATTATAGATTTGTGATATATGAAAAAAATTGATTTTCGATCAAATTTCTCAGAACTTTTAAATCCACGAAGAAATTTCCGGTTTAGTAATAAATTTTCCCAGTCAAGTGGCTATACTTTTATATTTTTAGAATATTTTTATATTTTAGCTGAAAAATTTTTTTTTTTCAGGGACGAACTATACGACAGTTTGAACATCATGTACGAAATTATAACAGGATGTGAAAATTTGCTACCAGTTTGGGAAGAACCTCCGTTAATTTTGGAACCGTCAGTTTTAGAACCGACTTGTTTTAAGCACAACACTGGTGTTAAGGGAGAAATTAAAATGCCCGACGGCAGCAATGTGAGACTTTCGTTAACCAAACTCTTTACCAAGCTTCAGGATGTTATTTTTAAATCCGCAGAAGACGATACTAAAAGCCTTAGCGTTCTTCTAGGGGTAAATATAATCAAGTTTTACCAAATTTTTGTTTTCTTAAACACTTGAGTTTAACTTATAAGAATTAAATATAATAACAAAATTAATTTGCAGATATGGCAGAGTCTAATTTTGGGAAAATTGCGACTGAAGAGTGAATTTATGAAGGAGTACAATGTTTGCCAGTCAAAGAAGAAAATGTGGGAAGACAAATTGACCGGTAAAGGCGGCAACATTGGATTCTCCTGGGATAGAATAATTATTCAGCACGAGGCTCGAATTCAGTTTCAAAGCCTTCTTTTCACCGAAACTCACAAACATATTATGCTTAAATTATTGGAATTGGCCACCAGCAGATACGCAAAAGTACGAATTTACAGTCAATCTGTTTTATCGGACGCCATGACGTATTATTCACAATCTTACAAAGTTCTTGTGCCTCATGTCCTGGAAATTTTAGGAAGAGACACGTCAGAAAACCACGAAGCTTATAAGGTAATTTGTCACTCGTTTGGTTTAAATTTTCATATGATTAAAGGGTTACATATTCGACACACGAGAGGCGACTCTGTCAAGTTTTTAACTTATAACAATTTTAACTTCTTCGAATTTCAATTAATTCGAAGTTTCATTGATTAAAAATTTTATTAAATCCTCGCTTTGAGCATAGTAAATTTGAAATTATTTAAAAACAAGCAACATTAACTTTGCATTATTGTTAGTCATTTAAAATCATAAATTTTTGCAAATTTAAATAATGAAAATTACGAAATTGAAGAATATATCTGAAAAATGACGAAAATAAAAAATTGACAATTAAAAACAAAATTCGAAAAATGGATGCATATTTACACAATTTATTGAGAAGAATAGTTGAAAAAATTAAACAGTAAATATTAAATTTAAACAAAATAGTTGAATAACTATTGGAATAACTGTTGAAAATAATTGCAAATTGAACAACTGGATTGAAAATCGAAGAATATAATTGAAAATTTAAGAATTAATTTATTATTTGACAAAATAATTGATAATTGAAAACAAAATTCAAACAATAGCTAGATTAAAAATGGAAAAAAGTCGAGAATTAATTAATATAGAAGAGAACAATTGAAAACTACAGAATGGAAATAAAAATTGAAGAATGGAATTCAAAATTAAAGAAAATAATTGTACAATTTTATTTAAAATTAAAGAAACTTAATGATAATCGAAAAAAATAATATAAAAAAGCGATAATTTTTTAATATTACAGAAAATAATTGAAAGTTGAAAAGTGGAATTTAAATTTGAAGAAAATAACTGAAAATTGAAAAGAATAGATCCAGAACTGAAGAATTGAGTTGAAAATTTCAAACAATTTTTTGAGTAAAAAAATTAATTGACAAAATCCGAGAATTGTTGAATATTGAGGAATTATTTGAAAATCGATAAAAAAAATTGAAAATTTAAGAAAATATTTGAGAATTGAAGAAAATAATTAAAAATTGACAAAATAAATTGGAAATTAAAGAATTCAGTGGAAATTTTAAGAAAATAATTGATAATTGAATGAAAAATCAAAATATGACAAAAATAATTAAATATTGACGAAAATAATTAAATATTGAGGAAAATAATTAACTTTTAAAAAAATAATTAACAATTTAAAAAAATCGAAAAATGGTGAGAATAAACGCATTCGAATTTTTTTTTTTAAATTAATAAAGAAAAAAACAATTTTTATTTTCAAACAATTTTTTTGAGTGAAAAAACTAACTGACAGAATCCGAGAATTATTGAATATTGAGAAATTATTTGAAAATCGATAAAAAAATTGAAAACTGAAGAAAATAATTAAAAATTGACAAGATAAATTGGAAATTAAAGAATTAAGTGGAAATTTCAAGAAAATAATTGATAATTGAATGAAAAATTACAATATGACAAAAATAATTAACAATTGAAAAAAAAACGAAAAATGGTGAGAATAAACGCATTCGAACATTTTTTTTTTAAATTAATAAATAATCATAAAATTGAATGAGAATAATAAATTGTCAATATAAAACTGATGAAAATTTTTGAAAAAATTGTAGAAAATAAATGAAAATTGAAAAAATGTATTGAAATTTCAAGAAAATAATTGATAATTGAGAAAGTGTGAGAATAATTGAATATTAAATAAAATAATTGAAAAATAAAGAATGCAATTAAAAATTGAAGAAAATAGTTGAGAATTGATGAAAATAATTAAAAATTGTGAAATAAATTAAAAATTTAAGAGTTAAATTAAAATTTGAAAAAATAATTGATAACTGAAAAAAAAATAAGAAAATGACGAAAATAATTCTCAATTGAAAACTAAATTCCAAAAATATCTAGATTAATACACAAGCGAACAAAATAATTTAAACAATCAATGAATAATTATGAAATTTGAAGATAATAATTGAAAATTGCGGAAAATAATTAATAATTGAAGGAAATAGTTGAAAAATTACGAGAATATTTGAAAAATTGAAAAAAATATGTGAAAAAATACGAAAATAATTGTCAATTGAAAACAAAATTCGAAAAATGAATAAATTAATAGACAATAGAAAAAATTAATTAGAAAAAATAAACAAAAAATATTAAATTTAAAGAAAATAATTGCAAATTAAAAAATTAAGAAAATGATATCAATAATTGTTGGAAATAATTGCACATTTAACAACTGAATTAAAAAATGAAAAAATAACTATAATTGAAAACAAAATTCATTGAAAATTGAAGAAAGAAATTAAAGATTGAAGAATAGAATTGAAATTTAAAGAATATATTTAAAAATTGAAAAAAAGTAAATGAAAAAATCCAAGAATTATTGAATATTGAGGAATTAATTTAAAATTGATAAAAATAATTGGAAACTAAAGAAAATATTTTAGAATTGAAGAAAATAAGTAAAAATTGAAGAAATAACTTGGAAACTAAAGAATTAAATGGAAATCTCAAGAAAATAGTTGATAATTAAATGAAAAAATAACAATATGACGAAAATAATTGAAGAATTGTATTGAAATTTCAAGAAAATAATTGATAATTGAGAAAGTGCGAGAATAATTGAATATTGAATAAAATAATTGAAAAATAAAGAATGAAATTAAAAATTGAAGAAAATAATTGAGAATTGAAGAAAATAATTAAAAATTAAAGAAATAAATTGAATAAAATAGAAGCATTTTGAAGTCTAGATTACAACATTCATTTAAAGAATTTTAATTTAGTAGGTTTTTTGAATAAAAATAACGTTGGAAGTTTTTAAGCAAAAAAATTTTTAATCATTAAAAAATGGAAAAATTATTTTAGAAAGGTCTTTTAGACACTTATACAATATTTAATTTATTTTCTTTTATTATAAATATATGTTGTAATTTTTTAATTTATTTTCCACAAAATAAAATTATTTTTTTCAATTTTTAAATATTTTTATTACTTTACAAATATTTTCTCGAATTTCTTATTATTTTCATTCTTCTTCAATTATTTCCCTAGATTTTTAAATATTTTTCTCATATTTTAATAGTTTTTTTTAATTATTTATCTTATTTTTCAAATTAATCTTTTCAATTTTTAGTTTCTCTTATCTTTTTGCAATTATTGTCTCCACCTTTTAATTAGATATATTAATTTTTTTTCAATCAATTTTCTAAATTTTCATTTATTATCTCAAATCTAAGTTATTGTAACGACTTTTAAATGTTTTAATTATTTTTCAATTATTTTTCTCAAATTTCAATTACTTTCTTTAATTTTTAATTTGCAATGATTTTCACAAATTTTATATTATTTTGATTATATGTTGACTAGTTCCGAAAATTTTAATTATTTATCTCAAATTTCCATTATTTTCTTCAATTTTCGATTATTTCTATAATGTTTTAATTGTTTTCTTCAATTTAAAATTCTTGAAATCATTTTGTAATTAGGTATGTACTTTCTCTTACTTCACATATATTGTATATTTTTGTTAATTATTTTTCTAAACTTGCAATAATTATCTTTAATTTTTTATTATTTTGATCATTTCTCAATTATTTTACCCAATTTTAATTATTCTTCTTTTTATCCATTCAATTTCTAAAAATTGTAATTATTTTTTTCTCAAATTTCAATTATTTTTAAAAATATTTTTCAATTCCAAAATTTTATAAATTTTGTCCTATACAAATAAATCTTGTTTTATTTATCATTAAGTATTGTATTTAAAATTAAGTGTGCAGATTATTAAACTATTAAATTAATTAATAATTTATAATTAATAATTGTTAAATTTTTTTTATTAATTTCCAGGGAGTATTATATGTTCTAATGTCGCCAAGACACAGTATGATAATGATGAAACAAAATTGGTCGATTTTACGGACCTTGTGGCCAGCACTGGTCCTAGCAAAACCTTCAGAGAAGCCGTCTGTCATTAATTTAGAAGATCATATCCTCAATTCCATAACCAAAGGATTTCCAACATTTCCAATTCACCTTGAAATTCCAGACGGATGTGTCTCTGCAGCTTCTCGTTTGTGGGACTCTTCGAATAAACTCAAAACTCCACGTCCCAGCGAGAAGGAAGTTGAGAATGGAAAGGAAAGTTTGGCTAAAGTGGGAAAAGACAGACAAGAATTCTATGATGCCTTAATGGACAATCTGATGGATATTATTATCGAGAAGAATCTTCACTGGAGACACCGATTAACGGCCATGAAACTTATTAAAATAATGTCACATCCTCTGCAAAATTATCCTGCGAAAGTTGTCAAGTATTTCCTCCAAGCGACAATTCATGAGTCAATTTCCGAACGACAAATTGCTCTTATGATTGTTCTTTGCATTCTGAAGCAACAAAAGAGAGACCAAGTCAAGGTAAGGAAATTTTGTTGATTATTTATTTCTAAATTGTAACAATTTTGCAGGACTGTTAAAAATCATGATTGTTTTATAATAATATCCGGTTATTTTTATTTAAATCGGATTTTTTTTAATTAGGTTAATACTGAAGATTCACTTATTTTAACCCGGTCCACGCAAATCAATGAGAAAAGTCGCACTTATTTTAACTTCCATGTACTTTTAGAGAACTTCTCTGATTGACTGATCCAATTCGCAGTAACTAATAAAAATGTTAGTTTTGATTGATCGACAAGTTAAATAAGTGAGACTTTGAACTGTTAAAATAAATGCGACTTTAAATAAGCGAGACTTTAAATAAGTGAAGTTTTAGTGTATTTACAATATTCAAATGTTTATTTGTAAGTAGTTTATTTTTTAATCTGAGACCATTTAATAAGGAATGATGAAAAATAAAATATTTAAACAAAATCAAATAAATTATGTCGAATAAATGAGAAGATTTCAAAAAAATATCTTCAAATTCATATGATTGCAAAATTAAAAAAATTAGGTAAAAGCAACGAGAAAAATAATAAATTATGGAAAAATTTTTTTAAATAAAAAAAGTCATGGACATTATTAACTAAATAAAGAAAAATTAAAAAACAACACATGCATGACATAAAAATATATAAAAAAAGTAGAAACGGGTTTTATAAAAAATTAACTGGTTTCGGACATTTTTGTTACAGAAAAAAAAATAATAAATCACAAAGTAATTAAAAATACGTTTAAATAATAATAATAATAATACACAGAAAAATTTTTTTAAATTAGAACAATGAGAGAATTATTTTACAAATTAAAGAAAAAAAGGAACGAATAAAATTTTGAAAAATTTTAAAAGAAACACAATTCTATGAAATAGAAGAACGATGAAGAATATTTAGTACAAGATTAAATTTACATAATATTTAAAATAAAAGAATAAAAGTCTTCAAAAAGTAGAAAAATGAGAAATTTAAAAAATGTAGATATAAAAACATGTATTCAATGTTTTAAAAAATTAGTAATTACAAGATGAAGATTAAACAATTTAAAAGAAGAAAAAATATTTTTAAGAAGAAAAAAAATGATGACAAAAACGAAAGAATTAATTAAAATACAAGGAATTAATCTAATCTAATTAATCTAACAAACTATAAAATATTTCAAAAGTACAAAAAATAAACAAATTGGGTAAGAATCTACTAAAAAATTAGAATTAATAAAAATAAAAAATAAAATGTATATGGGGCATTCTATTTCTAAACGACCCCCTTTAGAAACAATTGCCAATTTCGGCGAATTTGAGACAATTTTTAATTAAATATTTCTTCTACCTACTGAGGCCAAATTACTTTTGTAATTAGCAATTTTGAAAGAAAAGTTCCTAAATTTTACAATAATAAAAAGAATTTTGTTTAAATATATTTAATTTATATACAAAATATATTTTGAATATTAACCTTTCGAATATCTCAAAACACGTTGTTTCAGATTTATTAAAAATATATCTTAAAAGAAAGCTTAATTATTCTAGTTTTTATTTCCGTAAAGTGAATAATGGACATTTCAGGTGATTTTGAGAAATTAATTAAAATATACAGTCATGTCAGAGGTTAAAATATGTATGAATTGAGAAACATTTTTTAAACAGAGTGGCATTTGTTTTTTTTTTAAATTTTGTATTTTATTAACTTTTAAATTATATATAATTTTATTTATATATAAATATATTTATTATTTATATATCATTTCATTTTTATTTATTATTTAAATATCATTTCTCTTTAATTTTTTATTCTATTAGTCTTCAAATTATTTATATATACATAATTTGAAAGTTAATAAAATACAAAATTTAAAAAAAGACAAATGCCGCTCTGCTAAAAAAGTGTTTCCCAATTCATACATATTTTAACCCCTGTAATAACTGTAAATTTTAATTAATTTCTCAAAATCCTCTGAAATGTTCATTATTTGATTTACGGAAATAAAAACTAGAATATTTAAGCTTTCCTTTAAGATATATTTTTAATAGATCTGAAACAACGTGTTTTGAGATATTTGAAAAGTTAACTTTTAAACTACATTTTGCATATAAATTACATAATGTTTGAACAAAATTCTTTTTATCATTGTAAAATTTAGAAATTTTTCTTTAAAATTGCTAATTGCAAAAATAATTTGACCTTAGTAAGTAGAAGAAATCATTTTTTAAAAATTGTCTCATATTGGCAATTGTTTCTGAAGGGGGTCGGTTAGAAATAGAATGCCCCATATAAAGATAAATAAAAAGTTCACGAACGAAATTTAAAAATTCTATAAAAATAAAAAAGTTTAGGAAAATTAAACCAAAAATATTTTTATAATATTACACTAGAAACAAGTCCAACAATAAATTTAGAAAAATAAAGAAAATCTAAAAATTTTATGAAAGAATAATCGAGTTAGCAAAAAATTGACAAGATGAGAAAGAAAATTGAATAAATTTATAGAAGAATGAGCGTATTTATTTTTAAAAATGTGAAAATAATGAAGTAAATCAACGATACAAAAATAATAACAAAATTGTGTAAAATAATATTAAATAATTTGCATAAAAAGAAGAAAGTTAAAGAAAATCTTAAAATAAAAGATAAATACAAAATAATATATAATACATAATAATATAAAGAAGTAATATAATAATAAAAGAAAAAATCTTAAAATTTTGTAAAAATAATAAATTATAAGACAAAAATTAAGCAGTTTCAAAAAAGTGAAATTTCTTAGATCTTGGAAGAATTAAGAAAAGGATTATTGTGAATACGGAAAATAATTAATAGGTATTATTTAATTATTAGGCATTAATAAATATGCGTTTAAATTTGAATTAATTTAAATTTAAAAGTTTCAACATATTGGAAAGTGAGTTAATTGACGTTTCAAAATAATTGAAACTTGAAGAAAATAATAAAAAAATGTCAAAAAAATGTTATATATATTTAGAAAACAGTTGAAAAATAACCAAAATAAATGAAGATTGGAAAAAAAATGAATAAAAAATGAGAAATATAAATCAAAAACGGAGGAGAAAATAAAAAATTTAATATATTAATTGAAAAATTAACTGTATAATTAAAATGTAAAGAAAGTAATTGAAAAATGACATAAATAATTGAAAGCTTGAGTAAAAAATTAAAAAATTCATGACAATAAAGAAAATGAATAAAATAATTGAAATTATGTAGAAAATAATTCTAAAATGGCAAAAATAATAGAAGTATGAAAAAAAAAATTGAAAAATGGTAAAAAAAAACTTGTATAATGAAAAAAGAAATTGGAATTTGAAGAAAGTAATAAGAAAGTTTGCAAAAAAAACATAGATAATCTTTGAAAACAAATTAAATAAATTTTCAAAAAAATGAGCGTATTTATTTTTAAAAATATGGAAATAATTAAGAAAATCAACGAAACGAAAAGTTCAGTGAATGTTGTAATAATAAAATTTTGTTAAATAATATTTAATAATTTCCATAAAAACAATAAAAAGAAAAAGAAAATCCTAGAACAAAAAGACAAATACAAAGAAATATAGGGACGTATGATTACGTATAATCCGAATTTTGACCTAACAGAATTTCTATTTCACCGAATTCATATTAAACAGAATTTTCATTTTACAGAAATCCTTTTAACCTACTTTTCATTTTAAAAAATTCCAATTTGAACGAATTTTTATTTTACAGAATTTTAGGTCAATCGAATTTTTAAATACGAGAATATTCATTTGTCCGAAATCGTATTAGTACGAATTAACATTTAATTAATTAATTGGATGGCTTATTAGGTTTATAAATATCTAAATTTAGACACAGGGATTTTTTAAAATACCCAATCAAATATTTTAGCACTTTTTTCAGCGAGAAAAATCGTTTTTTGATATCCGCAGAATTTTGAAGTTTTTTTTTTTATTTAAATCATGATTTAAATCAATTGCAGTCCTGCAATTTTGTGAATTTTAATCAGTTTTTATCAGTTAACATTTTACTTTCTCAGGTGGAATTCGATCTCTCGAAACTGAACAAGAACCAAGAAAACTCGGATGAGAGACTTAATGAGCAAAAATTCACCCCTGGAGAAAGACCGGACAATGCGTGGCTTCAGTATAATTCGAAAAATCGACCTCTCACCGCTGAACAATGGGACGAGCCGAGATTTGTTCATAAACTTTATGTTGGCTATTATACCTGGCCAAAAAACCTAAAAGTTTACGCCCCAGCATCTCAGCAACCAACTCTCGACGTCAATGTGAGAAAACTCTCAGCTATTGAACAAGAAATACACAATTTCTTCATTGACACTCAGAATGTTGAGAAACTGATTCATTATTTCAGTTTAGAGGAGAAAAAAGGCAAGGAGCAGTTCAGGACCTTAAATTTTAAGCTTTTTAAATTTCTCTTTGAGAATCATGGGGATGTGTTTTTGGACAATTTTCTGCCACATTTGCAGCGACTTGTCGCTGATAAACAAGAGAGTTCTCAACGTTGCGCAGCTGAACTCTTGGCAGGAATAATTAAAGGTTCCAAGCACTGGCCCTTCGAGATGGTGATGAAAATGTGGAAAGAATTAAAACCCATTGTCAAAATGTCAATGAGCAATTTAACGAGTGAATCTATCGGTAATTGGAATTGGTGCTATGCAAAAATTCAGAGCTCCTTGGATCCTAACAGGATTCATTGGCTGCTTGAGTGTCTAATGGATGATTTGCAACTGGGGCAATCGGAAGCTTCGTTAGTTGAATGTGGGAGGTTTGTTGTCTTGCAGGTGAGATTAATAAAACTAAATAAATTGAATTTGTTAGCTAATACAGGGCTCGAACTAGCTCCGCAAATCCCGTAAAAGTCCGTAAATTTACTTATGGTCCGTAAAAGTCCGTTTTTTTTTAAAAAAAGGTCCGTACAGTCCGTAATTTGTTTAGAAAATTCCGTAAATTTTACGATAACAGGCCCTAAGCAGTGTAAAAACTGTTACGTTTCAATTTTTCAATTCCTTTCTTCAATTTTTAATTATTTTATTTAATATTCAATAATACTCGCCTTTTTTCAATTATCAGTTGTTTTCTTGAAAATTTAAAATGTTCTTCAAGTTCCAATTGATTTCTTCAATTTTCATTTATTTCCTACAATTTTTCCTACAATTTTCTTTAGTTTAGATTATCAATTAATAAATTCATAATTTGAAAAAAGTTTTTTCAAATATAATTATTTTCATCCACTTTAATAATTACACTTTAATTTTTAAAATTACTTTGTTCTAATAACGATTATTCTCGACACATTTCGAATTTTTTTCAACTGTCAATTATTTTCGTCAATTTGTAATTTTTCCTTCAATTATCAATTATAATCTAAAAACTTCAATTTAATTCCTTTACATTTAAAAGTTCCCTGATTTTTTCAATTATTTGTTTCACTCATAAAAATTTTAAAATTTAAACTCAATTGTTCGATTCTAAAACTATCTCCTTCAATTCTCCATTATTTCCTTCAAATTTTAATTGCATTTTTCAATTTTCAACTTTTTTCTTTATTATTAAAAATTCTTGCCTTTTGTCCATTTTTTTTTATTATCAATAAGTTTCTATGACTATAATTCACATGTTCAATTATTTTCTTCAATTCTGATTTTTTTTTTTAATTTCAATTCTATTTTTCAGTTTTTAATTATTTTCTGCTATATTTAATAAATCATGGCATTCATAAATTACTTTTTTGAATTTTCAATTAAATTATATATATAAAATTGTTTTAATTTAGTGATTTGTCGAAGTTTGTTATCAGTTGTCAACTATTTTCGTTATTTTTCAGATATTTTTTTCAATTCTTTAATTATTCTCGTCATAAACTGTTTCTTTTAATTATTATTCATTTTCTGCAACTTTCAATTAATTTCAACAATTTTTTCAATTTTCAATCATTCTCTTGAAGTTTTATAATTGTTCTTTAACTTTTCAAATTATTTTGTTCTCTTGTTGATTATTCTTGACAGTTTTCGAATTTTTTTCATTTGTCTATTATTTTCTTTAATATTTGATAATTTTGTATTTTGTTATTTTCCTTTTAATTATCTATCTCAATTTGTCTTCTTCAAAATTTGATTTAATTCTTTAATTTTCAATTATTTTTAAAAAATTTAAATAATTTTTTCAGTTTACTTTTTTGTTTTTAATTTTTCTTTAATTCTCGGATTTTTTCAATCATTTTTTCCAATTATAAAAATTGTTTTAAATTTAAATTCAGTTTTTCAATTCTACAACTATTTTCTCAAACTCTTAAATATTTTCTTCAATTTTACATTTTTTATTCAAATTTCAATTTAATTTTTAACTTTTCAGCTGTTTAATTCAATTTGCAATTTGTTGTTTAATTATGTTATTCTATATTCAATAATTATCTTCTTTTTTCAATTTTAAGTTTATTCTTTGAAATTCAATTCCTTTTTGCAATTTCTAATTATTTTCTTAATTTTTCAATTTTTCCCCCTTTTTTTTTGTAATTGTGGCTTTCAATTTTCAATCTAGTTGTTCAATGTTTAATTATTTCCAACAATTGTTCATATAATTTTCATATTTTTAAAGTATTTTTTCCAATTGTCAATTAATATATTTTTTAACTATTTCTTGGAATTATTATTTATTTTACCCAATTTTCAATTGTTTGCACACTTTTTTCAATTATTCTCTAAAAATTTTATAATAATTCTTTAATTTTTTCAATTTTAATTTTTTTTCAGTCCTTTTGTAATTTTTTTTAAATTATTAATTATTTTTCCAATTTCAATTCAGTTCTTAAATTTTCAATTTATTTCTCGAAATTGTTATTATTTTCTTCAATTTCCATTATTTTGTCGATTTTCAATTCAGTTTTTTAATTTGCAATTATTTACAACAGTTTATTTTTTAATTTTCTTGTTTAATTTGAATATTTCTTGTTCAATTATTTAAATTATGTTTTTTCAATTATGTAATTATCTAGACATTTTTCGAGTTTTGTTTTCAATTGTCAATTATTTTCGTTATTTTTCAGTTAGTTCCTTAAATTTTGTAATTATTCTCCTAATTTTCATTATTTGAAGTTGCAAAAATTTATAGTTTTTAATAACAAATAACAATGCAAAGTTTCTGGCGCGCATTAATGTTACTAGTACTATAATAAGACTTATTTTTTTGTGCCTATGTTATAAGTATACCTACAATAATTGTTCTCTTATTTGCCTCAGACCCATTAATATTTTTCTATTTAATATTAATAAAATTTTCTATAATTTTCAAAGAAATAAATTATTTTAAACATAAAAAATACAATTTCTTTATACTTTTCTACTGTATTTGAATTCTGTCACACTCAAAATAGTCTTTCGAGATACAAAATGTTTATTCATAATTAGTCCGTAAAAGTCCGTAATTTTGAATTTTTGGTCCGTAAAGTCCGTATTTTTAAGTACTTTTACCGGTTCGAGCCCTGCTAATAGGAAAATGTATAATAACAGGGTTGCCAGTGACTCACTTTTCCTCACTTTTTCTCACTTTTACTCACCTTTTTTGGGATACCAGCATTTTCTCCAAAACTTAATTGTCAGAATGTCTATTTAACCAAATTTAATTTAACCGACAGGCTATTTATCAAAAATCTAATTTGACAGAAATTTCAATTATCAGAAATCTCTTTAATCCAAAAGTGTAGTTATTAGAAATCTCGTTAATCCAAAATTGCATTTTTCAGAAATCTAGTTAGTCAAAAGTTTCTATTATCAGAAATCTAATTTTTCCAAAATTGCATTTATCGGAAATCTGATTTGTCAGATATTTCAACTATCAAAAATCTCATATGTCCTAAATTGTAGGTATAAAAAATTGCATTTATCAGAAATCTCATTTACCCAAACTTGCATTTCTCAGAAATCTAAATTGTCAGAAACTACATTTATCAGAAATCTCGATTATCCAAAATGCATTTATCAGAAATCTAATTTGTCAAAAGTTTCTATTATCAGACATCTCATTGATCCCAAATTGAATTTATCCTAAATCTTATTTATCAGAAATCTTATTTATTAGACATTGCATTTATCAAAAATCTTATTTAACAGAAAAGCCAATTGATGGAAAGCTCATTTATACAAAATTTCATTTATCAAAAACTGAATTTGTCCGAAATTGCATTTATCAGAAATCTAATTTGTCATAAATTGCGTTCATCAGAATTCTCATTTCTTCCGAAATGTCATTTATCAGAATTCTAATTTTTCAAGAGTTTCTATTATCAGAAATCTCATTTATCAAAAATTGCATTTATCAGAAATTGCATTTATCGAAAATCTAATTTGTTAGATATTTCAATTATCAAAAATCTCGAATGTCCTAAATTGTAGGTATCAAAAATTGCATTTATCAGAAATCTCATTTATCCAAACTTGCATTTATCAGAAATCTAAATTGTCATAAATTACATTTATCAGAAATATAATTTGTCAGAAATTTCTCTTATCAGAAATTTCTTTTATAGAAAAATGCATTTATTAGAAATCTCATCTATCAAAAATTGCATTTATCAGAAATTGCACTTATCGGAAATCTGATTTGTCAGACATTTCAATTATCAAAAATCTCAAATGTCCTAAATTGTAGATATCAAAAATTGCATTTATCAGAAATCTAATTTGTCATAAATTGCGTTCATCAGAATTCTGTTTTCTTCCGAAATGTCATTTATCATAATTCTAATTTTTCAAAAGTTTTTTTTGTCAGAAATCTCATTGATCAAAAATTGCATTTATTAGAAATCTGATGTATCAGAAATTGCAATTATCGGAAATCTGATTTGTCCGACATTTCAATTATCAAAAATCTCAAATGTCCTAAATTGTTGGTATCAAAAATTGCATTTATCAGAAATCTCATTTATCCAAACTAGCATTTATCAGAAATCTAAATTGTCATAAATTACATTCATCAAAAATCTTGATTATCAAAAATTCACTTATCAGAAATCTAATTTGTCAGAAAATTCTCCTATCAGAAACTTCATTCATCCAAAAATGCATTTATCAGAAATCTCATTTATCAGAAATCTTATTTCTTCTGAAATGGCATTTATCAGAAATCTAGTTTGTCAAAAGTTTCTATTATCAGAAATCTCATTGATCCAAAATTGCATTTAACAGAAATTGCATTTATCAGTAAAACTAATTGTCGAAAAACTTGTTTATAAGAAATAACATTTATCAGAAGTTTCGATTATCAAAATTTGCATTTATCAGGAATCTAATTTGTCAGAAGTTTCTATTATCAGAAATCTCATTGATCAAAAATTGCATTTATCCGAAATTTTCTTTATCAGAAATCTTATTTATTAGAAATTGCATTTATCAAAAATCTTATTTAACAGAAAAACCAATTGTCGGAAAACTCATTTATAAGAAATTACATTTTTCAGAAATCTGGATTATCAAAAATTGCACTTATCAGAAATCTAAATTGTCAGAAATTACATTTATCAAAAATCATGATTATCAAAAATGCACTTATCAGAAATCTAATTTGTCAGAAATTTCTCTTATTAATAATCTGATTTATCGAAAAATGCATTTATCAAAAATTGCATTTATCAGAAATCTTATTTCTTTTGAATTGGCATTTATCAGAAATCTAATTTGTCAGAAGTTTCTATTATCAGAAATCTGATTGATCCAAAATTGCATTTATCCGAAATCTTATTTATCCGAAATTGCATTTATCAGAGATTTAATTTATCAGAAATCTCATTTATCAGAAAGACCAATTGTCGGAAAGCTTATTTGTACGAAATTTCATTTATCATAAATCTTATTTGTCCGAAGTTATATTTATCAAAAATCTTACTTGTCAAAATTGCATTTATCAATATCTAATTTATCAGAAATCTTATTAATCAGTGTTTTCGGACAAATGAGATTTCTGGTAAATACAATTTTGGATAAAAGATATTCTGATAAATTAGATCTCTGAAAAATGCAATTTCGAACAAATTAGATTTCTGATTAATACAATTTTGGACAAATTAGATTTCTGATAAATAAAATTTCGTACAAATGAGCTTTCCGACAATTGGTCTTCTTGATATATGAGATTTCAGATAAATTAAATCTCTGATAAATTCAATTTCGGACAAATAAGACTTTTGATCTTTGAAATGTCTGACAAATTAGATTTCCGAAAAATGCAATTTATGGAAAATTAGATTTCTAATAAATGCACTTTAGGACACATGGGATAAATGCATGGGATGGATAAATGCAATTTTGGATTAACGAGATTTCTGATAAATACACTTTTGGATTAAAGAGATTTATTATCATGAATTATTGAATTTTTTACACCAGTTTTCAATTATTTTTTTCCAATTTCAATTATTTTCTTCATTTTTTTTATTATTGTCCTGAATTTAATAATTTTTCACAACTTTTAATTATTTTTTACCAATGTCATTCTTGAATTATTTTTTTGTCATTTCAATTATTTTTGAAACTTTTCAACTATTTTTTCCAAATTTCAATTATATTGTTTTAATTTTTCAATTTTTGTCTTCATTTTTTTTGTTTAATGAATTTTTTATTAGTTTTGTCATTTTTCAATTATTTATTTCATATTTAAATTATTTTTGACATCTTTGAAATTTTTAAATTTCAATTATTTTCTTCGAACTGAAATTGTTTTCTTCAAATTTAAAATATTTTTTTCAATTATTGTCTATAGATTTTAAATTTTTAACCCAGCTTCCAATTATTTATGTCATTTTTCGATTAGTTTCTCAACATCTCAATTGTCTCCTTAATTTTTCAAGTATTGTCTTTAAATATTTTATTTTTTACAACCAATTTTCAATTATTTATGTCACTATTCAATTACTTCCTTTACATTTCAATTATTTCGTCATATGTCAAATATTGTACTAAAAATTATAATTTTTTACGTCAGTCTCAAATTCATTTTATTCAATTTTTAATTATTTTTTCATTCAATTATTTTTTTTTTGTAATTTCAATTATATTTGAAACTATTTAACTTTTTTTTTTCAAATTTGAATTATTTCTTTTCATTTTTTTAATTTTTGTCTTCATTTTTTAATTTTTAATGAATTGTTTGTATAGTTTTGCGTATTTTAAAAAAAATTTATTTAATTTTGCATTATTTTTGTCATTTTTTAATTATTTTCTTTAAACTTCAATTATGCTCTTCAATCTATAAATTATTGTCAGTAATATTTCAATTTACTACCCAAGTTTTAATTTCATTTTGTTATTTTTCAATTATTTTCTTCAAATTTCAATTACTTATGTCATTATTCAAGTTTTTCTGTCATTTTCCAATTATTTTCCTCATATTTATATTGTTTTTGTCATTTTAGAATTATTTTCAAAATAATTGCAATTATTTTATTCAATTTATTTTATTGGCATGAATTTTTAAATTTTTTACACCAGTTTTCAATTATTTTCTTCAAATTTCAATTACTTGTGTCTTATGTCATTATTCAAGTTTTTTTTGTCATTTTTCAACTCTTTTCCTCATATTTATATTGTTTTTGCCATTTTAGAATTTATTTTCAACATAATTGCAATTATTTTATTCAATTTATTTTATTGTCATGAATTTTTAAATTTTTTACACCAATTTTCAATTATTTTCTTCAAATTTTAATCATTTTCTTCATTATTTTTATTATAGTTACGAATTTATTAAATTTTTACACTTTTATCAATTATTTTCTACAAATTTCAATTATTTTCTGTAAACTTTAATTACTTTCATCATAATTAATGTTTTCTACATTTTTTTTACAATTTCAATTATTTTTTTCAAAGTTCAATTAATTTCTGTAACTTTCAATTATTTTCCTCCAACTTCTAATGTTTCTTTCAATTTTTTAATTATTGTCTTTAAATTTTTAGTTTTTATACCAGCTTTCAATTTTTATACCATTAGGTATTTATTAGTTGATTCTTAAACTCTAAAAATTGTATCCTAGCATTGCAAAAATGCATAAAAATTAAAAAAGCACACAAAATTATCAATTACGAGGAAAAAAATAATGAAAAAATTTTAATAAATTCAAAATTTAACGATGTTACTAAAAAGTTAATAGTGTAACAAGTTTGACAATTTTAATCGAATTTTATTCAATCTGGGGTCATTTAAAGCTGTATTTACTAAGCTTTTATGTGCATTGTAAAAAAACATAATTTTAATAATGTTTTAAATTTAATTTACAGTCGGCATTGAAGCAAGTATCTTGGAGAGTCTCGGAACTGTATAATCGTTTGCTGATTTTATTGGAAGAGCGTCTCAATCACAATCCATTCCAGATGTTACGAAATCAAATAGGATCCACGCTGGCCATGATTTTTGGCGCTGATATGCAAATGGAAGACAATCCAAACCTAACCGCTCCTCGTGCGCAAACTCTCATAGATAAATTGGTTCCGAAATTGCAAATGCTTGCCGAGAATCCGAATTTGTTTTCCGGCGAAAATTCTCTCTTAACTGGAGTAGCTTGTGTTCGTCTCGTTGAGAAAATGGAAGAAGATGATGATGAGAAAGTTAAGGACGAGGAGAGAACATCGGCTATTAAAATTTTCAAGACAGTTTGCATGTGGATGGTAAGATCTTGAAAAGGCCTTTAATTTTTTTCATTTCAGAAAATAAAATTAGAAAAAATTATTTAATTGAGGAGTACTTTTTCAAATCTTGATAAATCCATTTTTAAAATAAAATGAGATATACATATATATGATTTCCAAACATTATATCGAATAAAAATAGAAGATTATCTGATAGATTTTAGTAGTTCAGAAACATTTCAATGCTTTATATTTGCTCTAGTAATTTATTTCAATATTTGAAAATCAGGCATTCTGAAACAAAACAGAATAAATACATTTTTGTTTTTTAAATAACGGGAATAATAAATAATATAAATATTTTTTGGTATACTGATTACTTATAAAGACGATCCCTTTGATGCAAAATAATTTTCAACTCTTTTTTATCAAGTTTTGAAAAAGCGCTCCTCAATTATTTCATAATATGAAAATCTATTTTTGAAATCAATTGGTTTTATGATGAATATAATTTAATTTCAGCTCTGCAACGTAGTCAAGGAACAAGCCAGCTTGCATCCTAGTTTCTTCGAGTTCTTCTTGACAATGTGTCAGCTCGAAAATTGTGACACTGACGACGAATTAAAATCCTTGTGCTGCAGTACACTGGCCGTTTTCGCCAGGAGTTTAATAATGCCAAAGAATCTGCCGTTCATCTTGGAGAAAATTATCAATGCTTCGAGAAATACGTCCTGGTGGGTTAGAGCGACAACTCTCGACTTTCTTGAAGTATTTGTCTTTCACAACATGAGCAATCTGCTCAGCAATGACACTTGGGTGGAAACAATCCAGGAAATGGTTCTTCGACTTTTGGAAGACGAGAGACTTGAGGTCAGAGAAAAATCGTCACAAGTTCTTGGAGGTTTGCTTCACTGCGCCTTCATTCCTGACAAGGAATCATTGCTGGTTAGTAACTAGAATTTAATAAAAATACGGCTGCCAATGACTCACTTCATTAAAAAAAAAAAAAAAATCACACTTTTCTTACTTTTTTAGTAAAATGTGTATTCCCGTTGATAAAATGCTTATTCAATTGTCAAAAATATATAATTCTAACTCGGAGCTCAGTTCAATATGAAGCTAGTTTGTTTTCCGTACAATATGATTCCTATTCAATGTTCAGAATAATATAATGCTAACTCAAAGTTGCTTTTAATATAATTGAAATTCAAGTTTAAATACAGTCAATGCATAATTTAATTATGATACTATATAACTCGATTTCATCTTTAGATGTAAAAATAATTTAATTTTCCCTGTTATAAATAATTTAATGAATGCTATTTCTCATTATAAAACATAAATTACATGGAAATAAGTTTTTAATCTTCTATTATTCATCCAGTAGATTAAATTTAATTCAAGATTTAAAACAAAGCTTACTGATTTTTTAATATTTTAACCTAAAATATTAAGAGTCAGGCAAATCTTCAGTATTATTATTCAAGATTATTATACACACTGTAAGTGTTTGATATCATAATGTTAATATAATTTAAATTCAAGTTTAAGTACAATAAATAATAAAATGCTAATTTAATCATGATATTATTTCTCGCTTTTTCGTCTTTGGATGTAAAAATAATAATTTACTTTTTCCTGTTAGTATGAATAATTTAATGTGTCGAATTTATAGTTTATAAACAAATAATTTGAAATTTAGATCTTAAAGTTTCTAAATTTAAAATTAAAAACCAAGTAAACTAATTTTTAAATCTTTTAATTAAAAATATCAACAATTCAGATAAATCTTAGTATTATTATTCTAGGTTATAAGTATTTTAAATGCTTGATATTTAAAATATAATTTTTTTAATTAATAAAATTTATTATTAAACTTATATTTGTTCATAATTTATAAACACTTACTAAAAACTATATATTTTCAATATCTAAAATGTTGATATTTTTAATTAAAAGATTAAAAAACTAGTTAGTTTTTTAAAAATTCCAAATCTAAATGTTTATAAGATCTTAATTTTATGTTATTTGTCTATAAACTAGAAAATATAGTTAATTAAATTATTGATAATAATTAGAAAAGTTTTATTACTTTTACACCTAACAATGAAAAAGCATAAAAAATATTATAGTTTAATATTAGTATTTTAAATTTTATTTTATGTAAACTTGGATTTTAATTCTATTAAATGAAATTTTGAGTTAGCATTATATTATTTTGAACATTGAATAGGAATTATATTACACGGCCAATGAACTAGCTTCATATTGAACTGAGCTTTGAATTAGAATTACATATTTTTGATAATTGAATAACCATTTTATCAACGGGAGGCGTCAAAAATATTTAATTTTTACACCTCTTTTCAATTATTTTTGTCATTTTTAAAATACTTTTGTCAACTTTAAAGTATTTTTGTCAATTTTCAATAATTTTTTCGATTTTTAATTTAATTTTTTCAAATATCAATTATCTTCTTTAGGATTTAAATTATTGTCATAAATATTTAAAATTATTACACAAGTTTTCATTTATTTTTGTCATTTTTCAATTATTTTCTTAAATTTTCAACTATGTTCTTAAATCTCTAAATTATTGTCAGGAATATTTAAATTTTCTACACAAGTTTAAATTTACTTTGTTATTTTTCTATTATTTTCTACAAATTTCAATTATACTTTTGTCATTACTCAAGTTTTTTTTGTCATTTTCCAAGTACTTTCTTTATATTTCTACCATGAATTTTTAAATTTCGTACACTAGTTTTTTCAATTATTTTCTTTAAATTTTAATCATTTTCTTCCTTCTTTTTATTATTGTCATGAATTTATTAATTTTTCACACTTTTTTCAATTATTTTCTTCAAAATTTAATTTGGGAATATTTTTCTTTAAACTTTAAATGTTATTTTCCTCAATCTTTTTATTATTATCTTAAATTTATTAACTTTTACACCAGTTTTCAATTATTTTGTTAAATATTCAATTAATTTCTACGCATGTCCACTAGATTGTTAGATGTTTAATTATTTTATACAATTTTTCAATTTAAGTATTAAATTTTTTTATTTTTTAGTGCATTTTTAAATTGTATTTATTATTTTTAATTATATTAATTAATTCACTTGTCTAAACTTTCAAACTGTCGCAAATTTTTATTTCAGGAGGAATTCAAGACAAAATCCAGAACAAGAATACGAAAAAGAAAGCACAAAATTGCTCCGGGAGCTGAGGAGAGGGCCAATACGGAAGAAATAAATGCCGTTCTCAGAAGGCATGCGGGAGTTTTAGGTTTATGTGCTTTTATCCAAGCACATCCATATGACATTCCAAATTACGTGCCACCAATTTTTGAACACTTGGGTTCGCATCTTCACGATCCTGAACCTATTCCTGTAAGTAGATAAAGCAAAACAAATATGTCCGACATAAGAGTGTTTTTCAGACAGAGCAATGTTTGAAGTTTATTTTTACAGTAAAATATTTTTGATAAAATTCCATTATTTTCACACAAAATGAATAATTATTATTATTATTATAAAATTGTCATTTACTTCTAAAAACACCTCAAAATGATGTTTTCTTAAAAAATACTAATTGCCGTGTACAAATAACGTAAATTTTCACTCTTATGTCGGCCATATTCAATAGTTCCTAGAGTAACCGATAGGGGCGTTTTGTAAATTTAAACTGCGGGAGTTTGTAAAGTTTCCAAGTCATTTTAATTAAAATAAATCCCAAGCGCCAATGAAATCAAACTTTTAAATTTTAAGTAGTTAATTTCAATTTCAATAGTCAAAGATTAATTCGTTTTGCACTTCATTTTATTTCACTTCAAATATTTTACAACTTTCTGTCTTTAAAAAATTCTTTTTTTGGAGTTACAGATTTTGTTTTATTAATTTTCTTCTTTTAACGCAAATTAATTCAGTTTATTCTATACAGTTTTGTAGTTTAGATATTTAGAAAAATTTATTTATTTTTATACTTTGATAAATTTACCATTTTTGAAAAAAGGAAAAATATTTTTTAAAAATAGGAACATGATGTTAAAAAAAGAGACATTTATTTAATGATCAATTTACATACAATCGAAAAATGGAAGAAGAGTCTTTAATAAATTATAAAATAAAATGTAAACTAACAAAATTATTAAAAGCTCAAAAAGGGATAAACAAAATTATGGATGAATGAATAGATTGAAGTCAAATTAAAGAAGAATTAATTAAAGAAATTTAAGACGAAATCGATAGGTTTCAAGGAAAAGAAAAAACTAAGAATATTAAATAAAAAATAATAAAGCAATATTTAGAAAAATGAAAAAATTTTTTTTTTTTTAATTTAATAAGTTATGACAAAATTTACAAATTCATAAAACGATAAAAAATATATAATTTGCTGAAAATAAAATAAAAAAACTGTAAAAAAATAAGTCAAAAGTCTAAAAAAAGGAATAAGATATTCCTTTAAAAATAACAATTTTTAGTCAATTAAACCTAAAATGAAGAACTTTGAAAAAGAAATTTTAAACAACTGTAAAAAAAAAGAGAAATTTGTTTAAAACATTATTTTAATGAACTAATAAATTTACAAAAAACGAGTGAGTAAAAAAAAGAAATAAATAAAATTGAAGAAAATATTGTATTTCTCACCAAAGTATGAAAATAAGTAGATTTTCCTAAATGTTTAAACAGCAAAATTATTGTTAAATAATTTATGCAAGAAAAAAAGAAAGTTAAAGAAAATCTATAAATATCGAAAAAAAAAATTTAAAAGGAGGAGCAATGAATGATAAAGTTAGAAACTTAGAAAAAGGTTTAAATTTTTTAGTTAAAATAAAATGAAATGCAAAATTGAAAAATATTGAAACTTAAATTAATTATAATTTAAAAGTTTGATTTAATTTGTAATTCCTGGCATTTTTCTCTGATTTCCGGGATAGCTAATATCCTTTAAAAAAAAAACGGAAATTTGTAAAAAAAATCTGAGAATTGAAACAATCCGGGGATTTTTAAGAATTTTCGAGAATTCGAAATGTGAACCTTGTTTTCTTCAATAATTTAAAAAACTGAATTTGAAATGGTTAAATTGCAATCTCAAAATCTTAGTCACAAAATAGTAAAAAATTATATTAAATTTCTAAAAATTCCAAGTCTGTCATAATGAAAGTATATCCCAAATGACAATTAAATCAAACTTTTAAATTTTAATTAATTTCAATTTCAATAGTCAAAAATTAATTCGTTTGCATTTCATTTTTTTCACTTCAAATATTTACAACTTTTTCTAATTTCCTAACATTATCATTAATTCTTTCCTTGCTTTAAAAATTTTTTTTTCGAGTTATAGATTTTCTTTCATTTTCTTCTCTTTACATTAATTATTTCAGTGTATTTTATACAATTCTGTTGTTTAAACATTTTTAGTAAAATTTATTTATTTTCATACTTTGTGAGAAAAACAATATTTTCTTCAATTTTATTATTCTTTTTAGATTCACACGTTTTTTTTGGAAATTTTATTAATTTTCTTTATATTTTGTTTATCTTTCGCAAATTTGTTCTCTTTCATAAAAATTCTAGATTTTAAGATATAAACAAAAATTATTGTTAACGTTGTTTTAAAAATACATTTAATGTTTATAACAGGTTTTATTTTATAGAGTTCTTTCCAATTTATTTTTTAATTTTCTTCATGTTGGGGATAATTTCCTAAAAATTGTTATTTTTAAAGGAATATATATTTTTTCTAGACTATTAACTTATTTTCTTTTTGCGTTTTCTTACTCTATTCTTTCTACTTTCTATTTCTTTACTTAATACAATTTTTATATTTTTTAAACAAATTTTTGTTTTTTCATAGCTTACTAAATTTGTTTGCAAATTTTGTTCTTTTTTCCAAATTTTGCTGTATTATTTTTCTTTGATGTTCTTAATTTTTTCTATTCTTTAAAACTTTTTCACTTCTCCCTAAATTTCTTTAATTTTCCTTCAATTTATTCGTTCTTTCATAATTTTGTTAATCACTTTGTGTACTTTTAATAAAGAGCCGTGTACAAATTTACGTAAATTTGATCTTATAATAGCTTTCTTATTTTATCATTATTTTTCTATTTTTTAAAATATTTTCCTTCTCTCAAAAATATCTGTTTATTTAATTTTTCACTTTTAAAATAAATTTATTTATTGTTTTTGTCCTCAATATGTAAAACAATTTTTTCAAAGTTTGTTCTCATTAGTAAATTTTTAACGTTTTTTTTTTTTGCAAAAGTTTTATTTATTTATTTTTTAAATTGACAAAACGTATCCGTAAATATTTTAATTTAAAAAAAAATTATTTCTGTAGGCTTTTCAATTATCTTTTTACATTTTCTTTTTTTTTAATTTTCCCATTTTAAAGTAAATTATTCACAACTTTCTTATTTTTTCGTTGATAATAATATTTTAAATAGTTTTTGTCATTTTTTCATAATTTCACTTATTTAAAGTCTCGCTCTTTTGAAGTCGCATTTATTTTAACAGTTCGAAGTCTCACTTATTTTAACTTGTTGACCAATCAAAACTAACATTTTCATTGGTTGCTGCGAATTGGACCAGCCAATCAAAGTTCTCTATAAGTGCGTGGAAGTTAAAATAAGTGCGACTTTTGTCATGGATTTGCATGGACCTGGTTAAAATAAGTGAAGCTTCAGTGTAAATCTTAATATTTTCATTAAAATTGAAAAACTAATTATATAATGTATAATTTTGTTTAGGCCACGATTCGAAAAACACTAGGAAACTTTAAGCGCACGCATTATGACGGATGGAGTGTGCACGCTCAACAATTCACTGAAGAGCAATTAGAAGTACTTCAAGACTTGACTGTTCCTCCCTCGCATTACGCGTGATCGAGTCTATCATTCTCTCAATTGAATGTGATCCTTATATATATTTTTAAACAATTGTTTTCATAGAATGTGCAAAAATGCACTGTTATTAACGTTGATTATTAAGCAAATGCATTATCTCTGTGTAAGTATCTTTTTTAAAAGTTTATTAAAAACACCTTTTACCAATCAATAGAATGTCTTTATTTACACAATTTCAACAACAAAAACTCTCATTCCGCTTCCTGCTGTCTTTTGCGCTCTTGTGCTTTTCGTAAATTTTCTAGAACTGAATTTTCAAAGTCACTCGACATCGATGCAAAAATTCCGGACGTCTCTGTGGGTAAAATGGTAGGATTTTTGGTTGTTTTTGGAAAATTTCCCGAATCCCAGAGACCTTTCATGATCAATGGATTGTCTGGAAGACCAGTCTCAACTTCTGCTGCCATTTTCTGAAATTTGGAAAAATATTTTTCAAACATCTGATAAAATTTCGTTTTATTAATTTAGATTTTTATTAGAATAAGAAAATGGCTTATTTAAAACACTTACGGCAGTTTCTGGATTTTTAAATTGAACCATTGCTCGTCCTTTTTTGTTGGATAAAACGAGTGCCACGATTTCCCCGTACTGCAAAAAAAAAAAAAATACAATAATTTATTTCTTTTGTTTTTATTATAAAATAAGGTAAGCAGGGTCTCAAATTTAAAGAAAATAATTCGAAAATGGCAAAATAATTGAAATATGAAAAAAAAATTCAAATTTGAAAAAAGTTGCAAAATGACAAAACTAATTGAAGAATTAAAATTGATTAAAAATCAAAAAATGAAGACAAAGATTGAGAAATTCAAACAAAATAATTGAAATTTGAAGAAAATAATTGAAAAGTATCAAAAATAATTGAAGAAAGACAAAAATAATAAAAATTTGAAAAAACTGAATTTGAGACTGGTGTAAAAAATTAAAATTTTGAGTACAATAATTAAGATATTGACGGAATAATTAAAATGTGAAGAAACTAATTGAATGACATAAATAATTGAAAGCTAGTGTAAAAATTAAAAATGTATAGACAATAATTAAAAAAATGAAAAAATTTTTAAAAGTTTAAGGAAAATAATTGAAACTTGAAGAAAATACTAAAAAAAATGGCAAAAAAATTATAAAAATATATCTAGAAAACAGTTAAAAAATGACAAAAATAACTGAAATTTAGAAAAAAAATTAATGAGATATAAGAAATATAATTAAAAAATGGAGTAAAAAAAATATAATACATTAATTAAAAAGTCGTATAAAATAATTGAAAAATTAACGATATACTTGAAATGTAAAGAATAAATATCATTTAAAAAAATATAAATAATTGAAAACAATTGAAGAAAATTACATTTAAAGAAAATAATTCCAAAATGTCAAAAATATTTGAATAACGTAAATAATTGTAATTTAAAAAAAAATTGATAACTGGGGTAAACAATTAAATATTTCAAGACTAAAATTGATATATTGACGTAATAATTAAAATTTAAAAAAATTAATTAAATAATAACATAAATAATTGAAAGCTGGGGTAAAAAATTAAAATTTATAGGTAATAATTGAAAAATTAAATAGAATATTAGAAGTTTGAGGAAAATAATTGAAAGTTGAAGAAAATAATTGCAGTTTGAAGAAAAATTGAAATTTGTAGAAGAAATGCGAAAATGGCAAAAGTAATTGATATATGAAGAAAATAATAAAAAAATGCCAAAAATAATTTAAAATTAAATAAGAAAAATTTAAAATAACTAAACTAATTGAAAAATTGTTTAAAAATTAAAAAATGATGTCAATAATTGAAATTTGAAAAAAGTTAATTGAAACTTGAGGAAGTTAATTAACAAATGGCAATAAATTTAAATGTGTAGAAAACAGTTGAAAAATGAGAAAAATAACTGAAATTCGAAAAAAAAATTTAATGATCAATGAGCAATATAATTCAAAAATTGAGTAAAACAAAATTTAATACATTAATTAAAAAGTTGTACAAAATGACTAAAAAATAACCTATAGAATTGAAATGTGAAGAAAGTAATTGAACAATGACATAAATAATTGAAAACTGGAGTAAAAAATCAAATATTTGAAGATAATACTTGAAAAATTGTGGAAACAATTGAAATGTTGAGAAACTAATTGAATTTTGACACAAATAATTGAAAGCTGACGTAAAAAATAAAAATTTACAAACAATAAATGAAAAATTAAAAAAAATATTAGAAGGTTCAAGAAAATAATTGAATCTTGAAGAAAATAATTGCAGTTTGAAGAAAATAATTGCAGTTTGAAGAAAATAATTGAAATTTATAGAAAAAATTCGAAAATAGCAAAAATAATTTTAATATGAAGAAAATAATTGAAAAATTAAAAAAATAATACAAAATCGAATAACAACATAACATCGAATAACATTTTTTAAAATGACAAAGCTAATTGAAAAACAAAAATTTAATACAAAAATTAAAAATTTGAAACGAATTAATTGAAATTTGAAAAAAGTAATTGAAAAGTTTAGAAAATAATTGAGATTTTAAGAAAATAATTGAAACTTAAACAAAATACTTAAAAAACGGCAAAAAAAATTTATATATTAGAAAACAGTTAAAAAATGACAAAAATAACTGAAATTTGGAAATAAATTAATAAGAAATGAAAAATATAATTAAAAAATGGAGTAAAAAAAATAATACATTAATTAAAAAATTGTATAAAGAAATTCAAAAATTAACTATACAATTGAAATGTGAAGGAAGTAATGGAATAATGACATGAAAATGAAAAAATTCAGAAATGTGAATTGAAACGAAATAATTGAAATTCGAAAAAAAATAGTTCTAAAGTTTCAAAAATAATTGAATAATGACAAAAATAATTAAAAATTGAATAAAATGAATTTGAGACTGACGTAAAAAATTAATATGTTTAGTACAATATTTGAGATATTGACGAAATAATTGAAATGTTAAGAAACTAATTGAATAATGATATAAATAGTTGAAAACCCGTGCAAAGTTAATAAATTGTGACGCGGCGCTAAGAAAAGCACCTAAGCAGCCAAAAATGTTAGGTTATATTTGTAATTTTTGAAATGAAAATGTGCAAAAGGGATCAATTCTCAATACAAACTATTAATGTTTAAATCTTCATTATATCCAAAGTATTTAATAAAAACTGATGTTACTGTTACAGAATCAATAAAAAACGTTAAATCAACGCAAAACTGACACAAACATAACCCTAAAATGATTTGCTTCATAGGTGCTTTTCTTCGCGACGCGTCACAATTGATAACAGTTATAAATAGATTGAAGAAAATTGCATTTTAAGAAAAATATTCCAAAATGTTTAAAAAATATTTGAATAATGACAAAAATAATTGTAATCTGAAAAAAATTATTAAGAAATGCCAAAAATAATTTATAACTAGTGTAAAAATTCAAAATTTATTGAGAATAATTGAAAAATATATTAGAAGTTTGACGAAAATAATTGAAAGTTAAAGAATTTAATTGAACTTTGAAGAAAATAATTGAAATCAAAAGAAAAAAATAATTTAAAAATGTAAAAAAAATTAAATATGAAGAAAGAAAGTAAAGTTTGAAAAAAAATAATTGATCTTGATAGAAAAAAATTGATAAAGGTGTAAAAAATTATTAAATTCATGACAATAATAAGAAGAATTGAAGGAAATGTTTGAAATTTGAAGAAAATAATTGAAAACCGGTGTAAAAAATTCTAAAATTCATAACAATAAAAAAATTGAATAAAATAATTCCAATTATGTAGAGAATAATTCTAAAATGGCAAAAATATTAGAAGTATGAAGAAAATAATTGGAAAAAGACCAAAAAAAACTTGAATAATGACAAAAGTAATTGAAATTTGTAGAAAATAATAGAAAAATAAGAAAATAAATTGAAACTTGTGTAAAAAATTTAAATATTCCTGACAATAATTTGAAGATTGAAGGACGTAATTAAAATTTTAAGAAAATAATGGAAAAATGACAAAAATAAATAAAAACTTGTACATTAAACTTAAATATACATGACAACAATTGAAAGATTGAAGAAAATAACTGATATTGAAAAAACTAAACCCAAAATCGAAAAAATATTTGAAAATTGACAAAAAAAACTTTAAAGTTGACAAAAGTTCTTTAAAAATGACAAAAATAATTGAAAAGAGGAGTAGAAATTTATTATTTGTAGACTAATTAAAAAATTGACGATGTAAATTAAACGGTATTTAATATGGTGGGTTTGATTTTTAAAATTAAATTAATGTTCATCGAGAAAAGTTGAATTGAAAGATTTAAACTCATTTTTCATTACCTCCGACCATTTTAAAATTTTCTTTTAAATATAAATTTTTATTTATTTTTATAAATTCTTATGAATATATGCTTAAGTTTTTCGAAAATGTTTAACCACAAATGAAAAATATTTATGTAAAATACCAAGGTATTTAAAATTAAATAACTATTAAATTACAAAAGCTGCCATTCTGTCATTTTTTATACAAAAGCTCCAATCCTTAAACTATTTTTCAAAAAAATTGTAAAAAAAATGTTAACTTAAATCTTTCCTTTGAAACTGGATTTAATTTTGAAAATCAAACCCACAACATTAAAGATAGTTTAATTTAAAATAAAAAAGAGCTTTAATTTTTTCCATTTCATACATTTGAATGAAAAAAACAGCATTTTAAAAATTATGTTTTTTTTACGTTACAAATTTTGAGATGTCCGATTTACGTAAAATGTCCCTTAAGCATTAATTAGAACTTTATTTTAATGAAAAAATTAACAAACAGCTGTTTAAAATCGTGACCAACCTTTGATAAAATTTTATTAAGAGTCGAATAGTCATATTTAACATTTGTAGAATCATTTTTATCCTCTTTCCATCTGATTTTAACTCTACAGAGGTTTTCGTCACATTTTTCACTCTTATCTTTGTTTAATTCGTCAATGACTTGCTGTCTCATTCGCTCCAATTCTTTTTGCATTTGTTCTAAATTTTCCTTCTGTACACGATCCACCGTTGCCTGAAATTAATATTTTTATTAAATTCCACTTTTTAGCATTAAAATACAATTATTTAAAGAATTTTTTACTTTTTACTATTTACCTTAAATCTTTGTTCATCATTTAAACTAGGTCCATTTCGTGCAGCTGCTTCTCGAACTTCCAAATCATTTATTAGTTTTTGTCGTTTTGCATCGACTTCTCTCGCACGAAGTTTCGATTGAAGTTTCGCATTTATAATTTGATCGTATTTCGACTTTAAAAAATTATAATTATTGCATTATTTTATGTGAAAATAAATTAAACTCGTAATTTAATTAATAAAAAATATTTTTTTTAAAATAAAGTTTTTAAAAATATAGGTAAAAGGACTACAAAATATATTAAGTAATTATTTAAAAATACAAAGAAATTGAAAGGTAATTATCAAAAAGAAACGATGAATCGATTTATTTAATTATTTTTTTTTATTAAATATAACCTCAAAAACCTAACCTAAAATAAAATTTGAAAAATACGAAAAACAACTATATTTTGTAGATTAATATACAAAAATTACTTACTCTTGATGTGGCGTCGATTAAAATTAATAAAGCCGCTTTAAGTTCAATAAATAATTCCGCGGCATTTGGATTATTTGGATTTTTGTCTGGATGGCAAACAAGCGATTTTTTACGAAACGCTTTTTGGATCTGTAATTTAACAGAAAAAAGTATGTATAAAGAATAAATTTTCAAAAATTTAATTAAGTATGTACGTAAAACATGCCAATTTGTTTATAATCGAAAGTTAATAATACGTAAAATATTCGTTTAAAGATGTAAATAGAAATAAAGAGCATAGATATTGTTACCTCTTTTGTTGTCGCAGTTGGTTCAACTCCGATTATTTTATACAAATCCATGTCGGCTAAATTGTCCATTTTTATTTTTAATTAAACTACAATATCTCTAATTAAAATTACAATGTTTAAAAAAATTAAAATTTTGACTATTTTTTGACAGCTAAGAAGTAAACATTGCGAGCATTGCGAGTGTGACGTGCGACTATTATCTCGCACGATTTTTAATTCGAGATTTCTCGATCTGCGATACATCGAGGCGGTAAATGCTGAATTTGAGAAAATTTAATATTAAACAAAAACGTTTTTATATTTTTTTACTAAGAGGATCTTTTCAGTCTCAAACTGAAGTTTTCACATGAGAGGTTTACTGACATTTGATACAAGACTTGAAATTTGACAAACATAAATAAGAAATCGCAAGGAAAAGCGTGACAAATTCAAGTGTTTCTTTTGAACCTTTAAAAAGTAATAAAAACCATCTGGAGACCAGACGCGGCGGTCCTGGATCCTTTAACTGAAATAACAAAGGGGGGTTTTTGAGAATGCCACGGAATGCAGAAATTCCAAATTATCCAATTTCAGAATTATCCCTAACTACAAATATTAAATATGAAATCTTCAAATAATAATATTAACAACAACAACAACAACAACAACAACAACAACAACAATAATAATAATAATAATAATAATAATAATAATAACAACAACAACAAGAACAATAATAATAATAATAATAATAATAAATTTGTTTTGAGAAAGCGTTTTTAGGAAATATTATTATTGTGATTTTTTAATGCAAGTGAATATTGTAGTGTGTACAATGTGTATGTAAATAGTAATAATTATGTAAATGTAATTATATAATTTATAATACAAAAATGTATTTGTGTAAAATGCGAATAATTCAGAATTGTTAAATAAGTATGATGAGAGTGAAAATAGAGAGAAAGAAAATATGTTTATGTATATGTATTTGTGTTGTGTTACGTGTGTGAAGAGCAGAAAATGCGTTGTCTCTCGTGCGCACAATTTTTGAGTGCGTGCGCAAGGATTTGGGGACTCGGATCCCTGGACCCAAGTCCCAGGAGGTTCATCTAGGAGTTCGACTATAGACACGAGTCTGAACGGTTCTCTAAAAAGACTTTGATTTTTATCCACAATCGTGATTCTAGTGTGTGAATTTAAAGGCTATTATATCTTTATGAACATTTTAATAAAAACTAGCCTTAATACCGAGTCGCGAATTAATATGTATTTTTACTAAATTCCAATCTTGCAAGAACTCTAATAAACCTGGTTTTCTACCCCAAGAGGGTTTCCAGTCGAATCAGTGCATCTTCAATTAATTTCCTTTTATAATTTTCCCGTTTCCTTTTTAGGATTAACACCAAGAGTACCCTTTCATTTAATTAATAAATTCAAATTATTGCGCCATTGCACAAGCGCGCACGTAACAAATTGGGGGCTCGTCCGGGATCTTGGTGCGGGAAATTATAAAAATTATAAACATTCTTTAAGTGCAATTGTGTACAGTGTTTTTATGCTCCTGATATTGAATTTTACGTTCCTGATATTTGAAGTTTCTGACGTCTACTACAAGTTCAGGATCTACAATTTCAAGTTCTACTTTTACGATTTGACGTTCCTGATTTTGAACTTTACATGCTCCTTCAAGAATTTCTATCTCAAGTTCCTGATTTTAATTTCAAGTTTCTGATGATTTGGTGTTCCTGATTTTGTACTTTACGATTATTGATATTTACTACAAATTCCTGATTTTACTTCATCTTCCTGATTCGTTACCCTACCTGCGGATTTCAACGATTATTTTTATCCTGATGGCCGACAACTCAAGAGAAATAGTGCAAAGTGAAAGAAATTTTTTTTTAAATAAAAGGTCATTTTAAAATCTGTGAAGTGTAATATTATAATCATAATAGTGAAGTGTAGTAGTATATTGTTTATGCGTATAATAAGAATCTATACCAAAGGTTTGTGCAGTATATAAAGTCTAATCGAAACAAAAACAAAAGAAAAATGTTGAGAATTTTCTATTTCTTAAACAATTAATTTAACTTTTACTATAGTTCCTTCTTGCTTTTATGATAAATAAATAATAAAATAAATCAATTATTCTTCCTATTAAATATTTAACATTAATTATCAATATATTTTGCCTAAATTGCTAATTTATATATAAAAATAAAAAAAATAAAAATAAAAGAAAAAAATAAAAAATAAAAATCTAAATTTTCATGTCATTCTTATATAAAATGTTTTCCTTTTCAATGAACAAAGTAAAGATATATAAACTTGATAAATAAAATTATTTCTCTTCTAATAACATTAAATGTTAAGTTTTTGCCAAACGTTTATTTTAAAACCTATATAATAGGCATAATCAAGCAATTATATAAATATATCTTTTTGAAACTTCACATTTTCCGTTTCATTTTTTATAAAATCAATTCTTTATCAGAATTCAAAGAATTTAAAATTCAGGAAATTAAGACAAGTCTAATATTCATTAATAAATTAGCTGATTCAATTATATTAAATATTTATTTTAACCGTCAGAATTGCGTGCCTTAAGCATAATTGAATTTTGTAAAATTTGTGTGTTTTATATTTTGCATTCCTTTTTAATAAATAACGATATAATTGTACTTTTAATATTTCTTTTGCAAACTTTTATGATAATAATTTCTGTTAATTTTATTAAGCACTTTTATTAAAATCGAAAATTAAATTTAATATTAACTAATTTTATTCGATTCAAGCAAAACAAAAGGAACATTCATTAAAATTCAAGATTTTAAATTCTTTAATACATTATATGTATGTCAATTTCATGTTTAATTTCTTACAATTTTTACAATAATTTATGAAATCGAGAGTTCTCAAGTTGGTTAACGAGATTTTTATGACATTTATGTCCTATGTCTATTGTGTAGAAATAATATCTCTGTTCAGTTTACCGAATTTTGGCCAAAGATACCGTAATATTTAACAAATTACATTCGAAATGGCCTATAACAATAAAAATATCAATTTTTCGATAATATCAAATAATTTGAAAATATTACTTAATACAGTACAACAACTACAATATACATACAAATTTACAAATTGCCTAATAATAAAAATAACGTTTTTCCAATAATAATTATCACATAAATTAAAAATACCTATTTAATATGGTACAACTATAGTTGATAAATAAAATAATAAAATTCATAAATTAATTCTTTTATCGCGTTCTTTTGATTGATATAAGTTCGAAGTATTAATTTTGTAATTAATTTGGGGATATAAATTCAAAAATAAATAAATATAAGTTATAAGATAATGATAATAATAATTAATAATAGGACAAAATTTACAGAAAATGTTAATTTAATACACAGCTATTTAGCAGGGCAATTCTGAAATAAAATTGGGTTTAACAATTCGAACATCTGGCTCAAGCGTTGGAAAATACACAGGGGTTTAAATTTAAAGCAATAAACGTCAAAAGAAGTTGAAAACTTTGGGACTATGAGGCCCCACACGTCGCGTTCACCCATTTTTATTGCAATTAATACAAACTATAACCATTTTCCCATTTTATTTCCTTTATGACTGATTTAAATTCCAGCTTCAAATTTCAAAGTAATTCTAAACGTAACTCTCTTGAATATATTTATTCGTTTAAGCTTCAATTCATTTTTTTTTCCTTTCACCAATTTTAAATAAATATTCACCTCAATTTATTCAATTACTATTTTCTTCTATTCTAATCTTTCTTACATTATATACAACGATTTATTTGTTCCCTTTTTTGCACGACTAAATTTATAATTATCTCAATCTGAATAAAATGAAAATATTGAAACAAATTCCGCTCCAAATTCCAAGTTTCTCTTTAAACCCATTCTAATGTTCACTTATCTACAATTTAATCGATCCTCCATTAAAATTTTCCCCCATTCTAATTGTGATTAATTTATTTTTATTTCTCCTGCGACTGATTTAAATTTCGGTTTTAAAAATTCAAAGTAATTCTAAAAATGATTCATTTGAATTCCTGTTCACTTAAATTTCGATATATTTCATTTCTTTCAATCAAATTTTCATAAATCTTCACTTCTATTTCGATCTCCATTTACTTCCATTTCAACCATTCTTTCACCTAATCACCTACAACGATTTCTTTCTTCCCTTTTCGCATGACTATAAATTTATAATTTTCGCAATTAGAATAAAATGAAAATATTGAAACAATTTCTGTCTGATTTCAGAGTCAATCGTTTCTTATTTAAATTAAATTCAATGTAAGCTTTTTCTTTGAGAAATTTAAATTTTAAACACTCTTATTAAATTTATTATATATTCAAATTTAATTTAATTTAAAAAAAAAAAAAAAAAAAAAAAAAAAAAAAAAACCAACTCACTTTATGACTTTAATTTGTTTTTACAGTCCAACTAACTAAATCTTTTACATGTCGCCAATTTCCTTCTCATTCAAACTAACATTATTTCTTGTTGCGCCTTATCGTCAATTATTTTAGTAAATTGCTTACTGTTTATACCAATTTTTCACAATAACTACGTTTTCTCTCCCCAAAAATAAGTAGAACGAAGAAATGGGGGAGGAGGCCTTGTTGAAGATTATTTTAATAAAACAAATTTTCGTTCGCGAGGGTTCAGTATTGGCGAAAATTTTCTTTTATGCAATTTTCCTATGTACAATCTTGCTCGTACTTTATGAGACAAAAAAAAAAAAGGGGTGAAGAGAGGGGAATTTAATTAACCTACTTTAATATAAAATATACAATTAATTATGACAATATAAAATCGAAATTACATTATAAAACATTTTATCTCCCTCAAAAGATATTTGGTAAAATTCTTAAAATTATTGATAAATAAATAAATTTAAAAAAAAAAAAAAAAAAAAAAAATTTGGAAATAGTAAACTTAAATAAATGTAAATATTGAAGGATTTAAATAAATACAGCTCTTAAATTATTAAATAACTATCGCGTTTAAAATTTTTATATCGTTTAAAATTGAAGTTCTATTCATATAAATGGATAACTAGGGTTTCCCATATTTTAAGGGTAAAATAGCCAAGTTGAATAAATCAAAATAAAGATTTAAGTTTTAAGAATTCGATATTGTTTTAGTTTCTGAACTGCATAAATTTTAAAGGAATAACATCATTCATTACAATAACAATCACACTATCTACAAAGATAAATTGTTATTGAATTTATATAAGTATTTATGAAAAAAAAATAGTTCTACTAATTAAAATACAACAAAATAGATATATTTATAAACATCCGAGTATGACTTAATAACAAGCATAGAATTCAAAATATTTATGGTAATAATAATTATGGAAAATAGAAAGACTTGAATTTCGAGGTTGCTTAAATTTTGTGCTAACGCAGATACCCTGTCACAAGTCCATATGATACGATAGACATGTCGGAACGATCTTTGGCTTGGTATTATTAATAACAACTTAATGACACGACTGTTAAATATAAACAACTATTTTAACTTAATGAAGACATACTATTGTCCCGCACGAGGTGAACGATACACCTGTGTTTCCCTACTATTCCTCAAAATTATTATAATGACATAATCACATAATAAAGACGAAAATAATCCCTGAGTCAAAGTAACGTTCTTTAATTAATATTCGTGTGGACTTTTACTGACAGGAGAACGATAGAGTATCATTTCCAAAATAAATAAACAACAATAAAACAATTGAACATAATATACATCACAACATTTACAAAATAATCAATTTACAGGGAAGTGTGTCCAGGCCATAGATCAGCCTTTGGGTGGCTGCAGTCTATGGATGGCCTTCCACTGTCAATTTATATGAATTTAATATATGAGCTCTGCCCACAATCGGCAAGCTTCATTACAATGCTGACGAAATCTTGATGATTTGAGTACGATTCATTGATTCAAGTGACAGAAATAATGCCGATGATTCGAACCCGACTTTGCCCACACCAGGCTCGTTCGATGAATCAAATGACGAAATCTTGAGGATTCGAGCCCGACTTTGCCCACACCAGGCTCGTTCGATGAATCAAGTGACAGAAACAATGCCGATGACTCGAGCCCGCTTTTGCCCACACCAGGCTTGCTCGACGATTCGGTGGACAAAGATTATTTTGATGAGTTGAGCCCGCTTTTGCCTACACCAGGCTTGCTCGACGAATCAAACGACAGAAACAATGCCGATGACTCGAGCCCGCTTTTGCCCACACCAGGCTTGCTCGACGATTCGGTGGACAAAGATTATTTTGATGAGTTGAGCCCGCTTTTGCCTACACCAGGCTTGCTCGACGAATCAAACGACAGAAACAATGCCGATGACTCGAGCCCGCTTTTGCCCACACCAGGCTTGCTCGACGATTCGGTGGACAAAGATTATTTTGATGAGTTGAGCCCGCTTTTGCCTACACCAGGCTTGCTCGACGAATCAAACGACAGAAACAATGCCGATGACTCGAGCCCGCTTTTGCCCACACCAGGCTTGCTCGACGATTCGGTGGACAAAGATTATTTTGATGAGTTGAGCCCGCTTTTGCCTACACCAGGCTTGCTCGACGAATCAAACGACAGAAACAATGCCGATGACTCGAGCCCGCTTTTGCCCACACCAGGCTTGCTCGACGATTCGGTGGACAAAGATTATTTTGATGAGTTGAGCCCGCTTTTGCCTACACCAGGCTTGCTCGACGAATCAAACGACAGAAACAATGCCGATGACTCGAGCCCGCTTTTGCCCACACCAGGCTTGCTCGACGATTCGGTGGACAAAGATTATTTTGATGAGTTGAGCCCGCTTTTGCCTACACCAGGCTTGCTCGACGAATCAAACGACAGAAACAATGCCGATGACTCGAGCCCGCTTTTGCCCACACCAGGCTTGCTCGACGATTCGGTGGACAAAGACTATTTTGACGATTTGAGCCTGCTCTTGCCTACAAAAGGGCTTGCTTAATGAATCAAACAAAATAAAAATATTTATACACACACATATATATAACAACTCTTTGCTTTTAAAATTAATCACTCATCATGTAATAATTCTTAAAACTATACCTTAGCTTCATTTCCAATTCAAGTAAACAACAACAAAAAAAAAAAACTCATGAACGAACAATCAAGTCTTCTAATTTCCAAGAAAAAAAAAAAAAGAAAAAAAAAAAATCTAAATCTTGTACATTGTTTTCCGTATAATTTGGACAACCATTTTCGAATACACACTTTTGTGTATATTCTTAACACTTTATTATAATAACACATTTTCTTTTATAGCTAGAGATCTCCTAAAAATTTAATTTCATGTCTTTTTCAATCCTTTTTTCTTCTCGAAGGGGGGAATGGAAGATGAGCAACTCGGACTTGCTCAAACTTTAATTACGTAAAATAAATTTTTTTTTTACAAAAAAAAAAAAAAAAAAAAAATTAAATTATAATAATAACAATACATAAATAAATAATCATCACCTAAATTAAGTAGTATTTTTCAAATCATTGTATAAATAAGACAAATAAATGATGATAATAATAAAAATGAACCAATATTAACGGCAGTAGAAATAATGATAATGTATAAATAAAAACAATAAAAACACACTAATAATGATAATCGACAATACGCTTTAAAATATTCACCACCTTATCAAACAATAAAAATAAAACAATAAAAAACAAGAAATAAAATAAACAAATAAAACGATTTTAACAACTTTCTATATTTTCTCGCGAAAATTTTTCCGTAGGGGGAAGGTGTGACGTGCGACTATTATCTCGCACGATTTTTAATTCGAGATTTCTCGATCTGCGATACATCGAGGCGGTAAATGCTGAATTTGAGAAAATTTAATATTAAACAAAAACGTTTTTATATTTTTTTACTAAGAGGATCTTTTCAGTCTCAAACTGAAGTTTTCACATGAGAGGTTTACTGACATTTGATACAAGACTTGAAATTTGACAAACATAAATAAGAAATCGCAAGGAAAAGCGTGACAAATTCAAGTGTTTCTTTTGAACCTTTAAAAAGTAATAAAAACCATCTGGAGACCAGACGCGGCGGTCCTGGATCCTTTAACTGAAATAACAAAGGGGGGTTTTTGAGAATGCCACGGAATGCAGAAATTCCAAATTATCCAATTTCAGAATTATCCCTAACTACAAATATTAAATATGAAATCTTCAAATAATAATATTAACAACAACAACAACAACAACAACAACAACAACAACAACAACAATAATAATAATAATAATAATAATAATAATAATAATAACAACAACAACAAGAACAATAATAATAATAATAATAATAATAAATTTGTTTTGAGAAAGCGTTTTTAGGAAATATTATTATTGTGATTTTTTAATGCAAGTGAATATTGTAGTGTGTACAATGTGTATGTAAATAGTAATAATTATGTAAATGTAATTATATAATTTATAATACAAAAATGTATTTGTGTAAAATGCGAATAATTCAGAATTGTTAAATAAGTATGATGAGAGTGAAAATAGAGAGAAAGAAAATATGTTTATGTATATGTATTTGTGTTGTGTTACGTGTGTGAAGAGCAGAAAATGCGTTGTCTCTCGTGCGCACAATTTTTGAGTGCGTGCGCAAGGATTTGGGGACTCGGATCCCTGGACCCAAGTCCCAGGAGGTTCATCTAGGAGTTCGACTATAGACACGAGTCTGAACGGTTCTCTAAAAAGACTTTGATTTTTATCCACAATCGTGATTCTAGTGTGTGAATTTAAAGGCTATTATATCTTTATGAACATTTTAATAAAAACTAGCCTTAATACCGAGTCGCGAATTAATATGTATTTTTACTAAATTCCAATCTTGCAAGAACTCTAATAAACCTGGTTTTCTACCCCAAGAGGGTTTCCAGTCGAATCAGTGCATCTTCAATTAATTTCCTTTTATAATTTTCCCGTTTCCTTTTTAGGATTAACACCAAGAGTACCCTTTCATTTAATTAATAAATTCAAATTATTGCGCCATTGCACAAGCGCGCACGTAACACGAGTAAATTGAAGTTGCTCGCACATTGATCGAGGCACCAACCAATAAACCTAAAAAGCATTTAAATTGTTATCGCTCTTTTCTTTTGGCGATTTTAAACAATTTTACGACTTTTTTCCAACTTTTTAACTAGCGATTTTTTTGCAATTTCATTTCAAGTTGTTAAATAATATTGAGGTATTTTATTTTAACAACAATACTTTAATTGTTTGAAATTAGCGGGTTATTCTTTTAATGTTGGCAGCGTTGATTTCTCTGGAGATTTTCTTTTTAACCGAGTTTAAGTTGGCAATCCGGTAATGTGTCTGTTCGTGTCAGTTTTGCCGGTCATTTCGCTGCTTTTGTTTATTTATTGTGTTTATTTTAATAATTTATCATCCTCTATTGGACCTAAATAAGTTTTCGAGATGTCTGATAAACCTGAATGTAAGTAATAGATAAAAATTATTTTGCAATAGATTATTTTGCTTCTTCATTCAGATTAAATACTTTTTACGTTTAATTTGTTATAATTTGATTTGTTTTGTAAATATAAATATGATTAGTTACACAAATTTTTAAAGTAAGAATTAAAAGTAAAATCGGTTTTTTTGTGGAGATTTTTAATTGTAATAATCATAGTAAAACTTCTTTACATTGTGACGTTCGCACGAAATTCGCACATGGCAACAAGCGCCACCTTTTATTTTCAGTGTTAAATTTGCGAAGCTCGATACGAACTCTATTCCATTTGCGCGGCGAATTTAAAATTTATAATAAGAAATAATTATTAACAAATTATACTTCGACTTAATGTTCGTTTTGTTCTCATAAGAAATTCTTTGTCCGAATTTTATTTAATATTAATATCATTTCCAATCTTACTCGGAACTCTAACTAATCTAAATTCAACTAAACAAATAATTTATAAACATAACATCCCCTTCTGGGTGGCTGATTGGATATTTTCGCGGAATCACTTCAAGTATCTGATATCACTTTTAGGAACTCCTATTATAAACAGATATCGAATTCAGAACGTCGCCGACTCGGTCTAAATCTTTGTTCAAAAGACCAAGGAACCACGTGTGCGGTCTTCTCCCCACTTTTGAGACAAAAAGGCTTTTAGGGGAACGCAGCGAGAACGCGTGTCGACTTGCCTAAAAATCGAATCAGATCATATTTGGCTTTACTCTTGAAAGCTTCGTGTCCAGACTTCTGAACTTTCTTTTGAGAACAAAATTTACCAATCTTACTTTTCTTATAATCATACAATTGTCAACAATATTTACATATTTTGGAACTCATTATTTGCCAATCCTGTGAACTACAATTATTATTTGAATAAATAATTGCATCTTTAAATATTTCAACAACATAAATTTCGTGAAAGATTTATTTCACCTTTTAAATCTGGACCTTCAACTAAAATAATTTTAGATAACTACTTTAGTAGTTTAAACGCACCAACGAGCCTGCCATCTTCAGTATTTCTCATAAAACACAACTTGGGATGTGACAAAATTTGGTGACAGCGGTGGGATTGGTGCATCTAAAATTTTTAAATAAACAAAAAATTTCAATTTGGAATTTGAGGACCGACGATCGTGCGTGAAGTGCGATCCACCGTTGGACCGATCGTGCCCCGAACGATCCTACGAGGGACGATCGTACGTGAAGTGCGATCCACCGCGGGACCCTGAGAGGACGATCATCAAAATCATAAAGGACGAAGGATATTCCGAGCTCTTATTCTTCTTCTTCTTCGAGAAATTGTGTCGTGTTGTGACTTGTGTTTTGAAAATCTTTCAAATCTCAATTGTGAAATAAGTTACTTGTGTTGTTAACAGTTTTCTTCAACATACTTCTTAAGTAGTAAGTCCTAGAATAAGTAGAATAACACTAGTTAAAATCTGCCTCCATAGTACGTAAATTTCGAGTAAAATTTTATTTAGATTCAAAGTAATTGATTCGTTGTTTTGTGATTAAATGTTGTAAAAGTTTCAATAATGCCGAAAGCTCCAGGTAGAAAACGCGGTAGGGGTGTTGTAAAATTAGGATCAATTGTTACTCGTAACCGAGCTCAAACTTCCCGCGAAGGTGATACTGACAGTGGTAGTAGTGGTAACAACGAGACAGGGGCGGCTACACATACCGTTGCACCTCAACCTTCAGTCAGCAGAATTGAAACCGTTGAAACTCCTCTAGAAATTGTTACTCGGGAAAGATCAAATTCTCTGTCCTTGTCATCTACTCCATCCACTGTAAATTCTTCTTTGAAAAATTTGGGAAACGGTCAATTAAAACTCGCTAAAGAATTAATACCCGAATTCGATGGAACCAATATGTCAGTAACTTTATTTATCGATAACTGCAAAACCGCTGCTTCTCTTTTAGAACCGCACGAAATTCCGTTTCTTTTAATTCTAATTCGAAACAAAATTAAAGCACCGGCTCATAAATATGTCCAGGATAGGGTTGGAATTTCCTTAGATGAACTTTTCCAAATTTTGCAGAGTGTTTATACACCGCGCGAAGACATTAGTCAACTTGTTCAACTGTTGGCTAATGTTCATAGAAAATCAGACGAATCAATCCCCGATTACGGAATTCGTGTGGGTGAATTACTGCATAAAATAATCACTAAAGTAAATGAAAAGAACACGGGAGAAAAAGCAAAAGAAAGATGCGAAGAATATTCCGAAAATGCCGTAAAAAGTTTTATTCGTGGTTTAGACCGTAACACTTTAGATTTTATGAAAAATAAATATCCTTCTACCCTGGACATTGCTATCGAGTTGGCGACGGAGGCAGATCAGGAAAACAAAGTTGGAATAGAGTTCACCAACCCGAATTAAAACCCGATACTGCGCAAATTTCCAATTGGAATTATAATAAAAAGCGAGTCGCTCATGTAGAATCTCAAGAAATAGGTAGAGAATCGAAATTTAGGAAGGATATACAATGCTACAACTGTAATCAGTTTGGCCATTTAAAGAGAGAATGTGATAATAGTGGAATAACAAACGTAAATCGAAAGTCCTTCGACCCAAATCTAAAATGCGAGTATTGTTTTTATAAGGGTCACAAAGAGGACGATTGCCATCTAAAACAGAGACACGCAAGAGAAATTAAAATTCGTAAGAATAAAGTCACGGAAAATAATGATTTAAACCTACAGGAGAATCGCCAAAACGGAACGCAGGTGATTCCGGAGAATTCAAGCCGTTCTGCAAGCGTGTACTCGTCAGTTCAGGAGGAAAATCCTCCAACCCTGAAATAAATATTGAAAACGACGGGTTTTTGCCAAATAAAATTATCTTCATGATTGATACCGGTTGCGACCTGAATCTAATTAAAGAAAATACAGTAAATTCACGAGTCCCTGTGAATCGAGCGGTGATTTACGACCTTGTTGGAATTGGACCCGAAATAGTTCAGACTCTCGGTGAAATCGAATTAATAATAAAAAACCAAAATACAACTTTTCAAATAGTGCCTAATAATTTTTGCATTCAACAAAATGGAATAATCGGAATTCCCTTTTTACGTCAACACCATGCCACCCTTCATTTTGCAAACATTACATTACATTTCAACTCCGGAACTTCTGAAAATCCGAAAATCTATTTACCTGCTAGAACTAAATTAATTATTCAAATTCCACTCAAGGATACTCATTTAACTTCCGGTTATCTAAATCAAATCAACGCTGGCCCAGGGATTTTTATAGGCGAAGCTCTGGTTTCAAAAAATGCAAATTCCGCAAAATGTTACGCTATAAACAGCACTAACCAAGATATTGAAATTTCTTTGCCACCCGTTACATTACATGACCTAGATAACTTCACTCAAATAACGCCGTGCTCTAGAACTGGCAACCACTCTCCCCTCTCTCCCGAAGGACGAAGAGAGCATGCTTCTCGTCTCGCCGCTCTTCTTAAAATCATTGACCTACGACACCTCAATGAAGAGGAAAAACAAAGTATAATTCCTATTCTCAGTGACCATGTGTATCAATTTCACCTTCCTGGAGACACACTCGGTTCAACTAACGAAGTTTCACACGAAATTATCACGACCGATGAACAACCCATTAATCAAAAACAATATCGAAACCCCTACAGCCTTAAAGACGAAATAAGTAAACAAGTTAATGATTTAAAAAACAATAAAATAATACAACCATCAAATTCTCCTTACAATGCACCCCTTTGGATCGTCCCAAAAAAATCTGATGCCGACGGTAACAAGAAATGGAGATTAGTAATAGATTTCCGCTCTTTAAATGACAAAACAATTGGAGACGCTTACCCCCTCCCTAACATAACCGAGATCTTAGACCAATTAGGAAATTCCTGTTATTTTTCTGTTCTTGATCTCGCATCGGGTTTCCACCAAATTCCATTACATCCGGATTCTAGAGCGAAAACGGCTTTTTCAACCCCCCATGAACATTTAGAATTTACTAGAATGCCGTTCGGACTGAAAAATGCTCCCGCAACATTTCAGAGACTAATGGATAAAGTCCTATGCGGTCTTCAAGGTACTGAAGCTTTTGTTTTCGTAGATGATACAATTACTCACGGTAAGTCTCTGGCCGAACACGCTCGTAGATTGCGCGCATTGTTGAGTCGATTTAAATCCGCTGGATTAACATTACAACCTGAAAAGTGCCATTTCTTGAAAAGGGAAATCACATATTTAGGTCACGTGATAACCCCATCTGGGGTACAACCTGACCCAAAAAAAATCTGCGCGGTCAAGAATTTTCCTACCCCAATGTGTTCCAAAAACATCAAACAATTCCTAGGCTTGGTCGGGTATTACCGCCGATTCATTCCGGATTTTGCGAAAACGGCGAAACCACTCAATGACTTGCTAAAAAAGGGAATAATATTTAAATGGACTTCAGCACAACAAAATGCTTTCAACATTTTAATAGACAAAATTTGCACCCAACCGATTTTGCAATTTCCAAAATTCGATCAACCATTTATTGTCACTACTGACGCTTCAAATTTCGCTATCGGAGCGGTATTAAGTCAAGGAACTATCGGACAAGATTTGCCTATCGCTTTCGCGTCTCATTCTTTAATTGCAGCAGAAATCAATTATAGTACTACTGAGAAGGAACTTTTAGCAATCGTTTGGGCTGTATCTCATTTTCGGCCCTATCTTTTCGGCAGAAATTTTACTCTTGTGACAGACCATCGACCGCTTGTCTGGCTTCACAATCTAAAAGACCCTGTATCACGACTGGCTCGATGGAAGATTAAACTAAGCGAATATGACTTTTCAATAATTTATAAACCGGGAAAATGTAATGCTAACGCAGACGCTCTTTCAAGGAATCCCAATGATGTAAACACATGTCAAAGCAACTCCCCTGCGGCTCTCGTTGAGATGGTCACAGTGGACAAAGCTTGTCGCTACTTGCCAGCTGCCGAGACGCCGGGGGGAAAGGAGACTCAAGTAGTAGACACTAAACAGATAGAGAAACTAGTAGAAAGGGTATTTGTGAGTCATGGATTTCCTGCCCGGGCAAACTCGGAAGGGCCCTTTCATGTTTTTAACGATCGAAGCATGGATCGAAGCACAGACCTTTTCGAGGACACTAGTAGCCTAACTAAGCGTTGTAACTGTAAGCCCCTTATATCGGAGAAGGACGTGAGCGAGCAGGTTGTACAGCCAGGTGACAGTGGACGTGGACCGGAGGAACATCCATACTCACAGATCTCACCTGATGCAAATTTAACTAACGTAAAACTTACTAATTCTTGTCTTACATACAGTAAAGACAAAGTTAGTATGGGAAAGGGTCACATTCTTAATTTCATTTCTTCTGACTGTAATTTAGATTCACCGGTAAATAAAGAACTAATTGACAACAATTTGTTGGATTCAAATTTACTAAAACAACAAAATCTTCCATTGGGACACGTCACAGTATTAACTTCAAATAATAGATACATTTTTAATTTAATAATAATGGATAAATCGGATAGCAAACCTTATTTAAATATAATTTCAAGTGCTTTCTCTAGACTGAAAATTGCTATGCAAAGTCTTAAAGTAAATATTGTAAAAATCTCGAATGTCGGAAATAACTTAGAAAAGGTATCTTGGCCTTCTATTGAACAAATAATGCGACAACACTTCGCAGGTTCCGGTTCGCGTATTTGTGTTTGTTCGGGCGAAATTGTATTCCCTCCGAAAGAAATTAGAGAAAAAATAATTAAGGAATATCATGAGTCGACTTGGGGTGGTCACAAGGGCGTTTCTAAAACCTATTGGCGTATCCGCGAAAAATACTATTGGGGAAAATTAAAAACAGACGTCGAAAATTTTGTGAGGTTGTGCAGATTGTGTCAGGAGAATAAATTGGTACGAATTAAAAATCGGCAGCCAATGAAAATCACTGACACACCTACTCAACCTTTCGAAAAAATACAGATTGACATCGTTGGCCCTCTACCCGAAACGGAATCAGGAAATAAATATATCCTGACGATACAGGATAATTTTTCAAAATATTCGGATGCGATCCCCCTCCCTGTTATCACCACCGTATCAGTCGCTTATGCTCTTGCAGAGGAGTTTATCTCTAGACATGGTTGCCCACGAGTGATTCATACTGACCAAGGTAGTAATTTTACATCAGGTATGATGAAAACTTTTTGCAAAATTTTCCAAATTCATCAAATTACTTCAACAGCTTTTCACCCCCAAAGTTTGGGTTCTCTCGAGAGGAGTCACATCACTCTCGTTGAATACTTAAAAAACTTCGCTGCAAAGCAAGACTGGGACGAGTGGTTACGGTACGCAGTGTTTTCATATAACACTTCTGTCCATGAATCGACCGGTTTTACACCTCATGCATTAGTGTACGGAAAAGAGGCAAGACTCCCGACTGCGATTTCGGATGAAACAATCCCTCCGACTTATGTCGATTATTTAAAGGACCTGTTTAGGAAAATAAGTGATATACAAGCAACCGCAGCAGATAACTTGCTCTCAGCAAAAATCAGATCAAAACGATATTATGATCGCAAATCAAACCCTGCAAATTTTCAGGAAAATACACTAGTTTATTTGTTAAAAGAACCAAAAAAATCAAAATTAGACCCAAATTACACTGGTCCTTACAATTTAGAGCGTTTACTCGGAGAAAACAATGCGTTAATTAGATTAAGTTCCGATAAGACAAAAATTGTTCATCTGGATAAATTGAAACTTGTTGCTCTACCTTTACAATTAAGCGATGAAACCTGATCACAAGGTCTGTTCAAGTACAATACAGGAACATGAAAAGCTAAAATTTCATTTATATTTATGCAAGAACTTTCTTGTGTGTATGCACTTCGTAATATTTTCGTTATATACTTTTAAAATGTTTGCTTAATTGGTATTTTATGTTAATCCACGTATTTTTCCTACACTAACTACAATTTAAGTTTATTTCGATATTAGAATTCATTAATGAATGATTACGCAATAATTTATATCATTTAGTAGTTTTTGATGTAATTTATATCGCTCTATGTATAAATAATTGTAAACGTATTTAATCTTTACTATATCGTAAATCAATGGAAACATATTTAAGAATTTAAATTATCTATTGTACTACACATCTGTGAAAAACCGCTTAAATATTTAGCGCTTTTTCTTTTATAAGGGGGGAGGTGTGACGTTCGCACGAAATTCGCACATGGCAACAAGCGCCACCTTTTATTTTCAGTGTTAAATTTGCGAAGCTCGATACGAACTCTATTCCATTTGCGCGGCGAATTTAAAATTTATAATAAGAAATAATTATTAACAAATTATACTTCGACTTAATGTTCGTTTTGTTCTCATAAGAAATTCTTTGTCCGAATTTTATTTAATATTAATATCATTTCCAATCTTACTCGGAACTCTAACTAATCTAAATTCAACTAAACAAATAATTTATAAACATAACATCCCCTTCTGGGTGGCTGATTGGATATTTTCGCGGAATCACTTCAAGTATCTGATATCACTTTTAGGAACTCCTATTATAAACAGATATCGAATTCAGAACGTCGCCGACTCGGTCTAAATCTTTGTTCAAAAGACCAAGGAACCACGTGTGCGGTCTTCTCCCCACTTTTGAGACAAAAAGGCTTTTAGGGGAACGCAGCGAGAACGCGTGTCGACTTGCCTAAAAATCGAATCAGATCATATTTGGCTTTACTCTTGAAAGCTTCGTGTCCAGACTTCTGAACTTTCTTTTGAGAACAAAATTTACCAATCTTACTTTTCTTATAATCATACAATTGTCAACAATATTTACATATTTTGGAACTCATTATTTGCCAATCCTGTGAACTACAATTATTATTTGAATAAATAATTGCATCTTTAAATATTTCAACAACATAAATTTCGTGAAAGATTTATTTCACCTTTTAAATCTGGACCTTCAACTAAAATAATTTTAGATAACTACTTTAGTAGTTTAAACGCACCAACGAGCCTGCCATCTTCAGTATTTCTCATAAAACACAACTTGGGATGTGACAACATATACGCATAATAAAAACCAGGACTAAATGAGAAAATGAAATTTAAGGAGGTTCTCTCCATTGACATAACCTCAAACTAAAAAGTCGTCCTTCAACTCAAACAAAAATAATATTTATTTATTTATTTATTTTCAATTTACACAGGCTTTAAAGAACCTTTTTGAGATAAAAATATACATAATATCCCTGACGAAGGTATCGGATTGAATTCTAATCAGTTTTAATAAGTTTTAAACAGTATTCTTCCGGGGCATTCCGAAATTTGTTTCCGAGCCAATCAGTTTTTATCCGAATCTAAAAATGGATGTATCTTGACGAAAAAATCTTTCCGAATTAATCCGTTTCATTCCGAAGCTTAATTTTAATCCGTATGAATCTTGTTATTTCATTCCGAATCAATCCGTTTCAATCCTGATTGGGTTTATTCGGATTTAAAACGGATTGATTTGGATTGAAATAACAAGATTCATACGGATTAAAATTTAACTTCGGAATGAAACGGATTAATTCGGAATAATTCGGAAAGAATTTTTCGTGAAGATACATCCATTTTTAGATTCAGATAAAAACTGATTGGCTCGGAAACAAATTTCGGAATGCCCCGGAAAAATACTGATTAAAACTGATTGAGATTCAATCCAATACTTTTGCCAGGGATACATAATATACATAGTTACATAGTTACTTAGCAATATAGAAATATATGAAAACACACATATTGAAATTTATTACACCAAATTTTTAAAGATCCAGTTGTACATCTTTCAGAAAAACTTAGGTTGAGCCAAAATTTGTTGTTAACTAATAATTATTTAACATTTTATGTTTTTCCTTTAAATTTAATTAACAACTGTAATTTTCATCTAATTCTAACAAATAATAGCTCATTTTGGTCTTTGAAACTTTCTCTACAATTTTGTTTCTTGGGTTTTGTTAAATAATATTCTGTTTAAAAAAATTTATAAAAAACAAATTTTATTTGACTAATAACTTTTAAACAAAATATTCTTTAACAAATTTTAGCTCAACATACTTTTCTTCTGAAAAATGTTCAACTGGATATTTTAAAATTTGTCGAAATTAATTTTAATATTATTTTTATTTGGGTTGAAAAAAGACTTTCTAGTTTGAGGTTATGTAAATGGAGAGAACCTTCTTAATTTAAATTATTTAAATCTTTCCGATATTTTACAATTTTTCTAACTTCATTTTAAATTTTTCCTTCCTTAATAATTTTCTTTTATTATTGTTTGACTTATTCATAATGAATTTTCTAATTTAATAATCATATTTCTATTTCTTTGAAATTTTAACTATATTTATATATTATTTTATCAAAAAATTCAATTTTTTTCTTATAATTTCTTATTCTTAAAAAACAAATGTCTTTACATTGTTTCTATTTTTTCGCAAATTTATATACCCTTGCAAAAATTTTAAGATTTTTAATTTTTTCATTTTAAAGGAATTTGTCATTCTGTTTATACAATTTTTACTTTTTCTTAATTTATTCTTACTGTTCTTTATTTGTAGTTCATTTTTCGTTATTTTTATATTTTTTTCTACTTTTATCATAGTTTGTTAAACTTTTTTATTTTTAAGATTTCCTCCCATTTTTTAATATATTGATTTGTTACTTTTTCTCTTTTATATTTTATCTCTTTTAATATTATTTGTTTCAAATTTACTAATAATCCAGTCGTAAATTTATCAGAATTTCAATCTAATATTTAATTTTTAATACATTCAAATTTCAGTCGATTCAAATGTTCATTCTTTTAAGAACTGTTTCGCTCTTAAGAATTAAAAAAAAATTTAATTTAATAATATTAGGAGAAATATCGTAACACTTAAAATTTGGACCAGAAACTGTTTTTATCTTGCAATTTTAGGATATATAATTTATTTATCTTTATTTACTAACTTTTTAAAGTACCCTAAAAGTCCTCTTTTTTATATTTTCAGTCCCCTATTTCCTCTAAAATATTTTTCAATTTTTTAAATACAAAAAATTAGTTTTACATGCGCACTTTTGTCTTGAAAGCACATTTTCTTTTATTTTAAATATGCTATTTTTTCTGACACTTTTTTTAATTTTGAGGACACTTTTTACACTTTTTTTAGTCTTCTACTACGCTTCGAAGCCTGCATTTTCAACAATTTGATTTATTAGAATTTGTTAAATAATATTCTGTTTAAAAAATACGTAAAGAACAAGTTTTATTTGTTTAATAACTTTTAAACAGAATATTATTTAACAAAACCCAATAAATAAAATTGTAGGGAATGTTTTAACGTGAAAAAGGAGCTATTATTTATTAACACTACATGAAAGTTGCAGTTATTCATTAAATATAAAAAAAAAAAAACGCAAAATGTTGAATAATTATTTTTTGACAACAAATTTTAGATAAATCTAATTTTTTCTGGAAAATGTACAACTGGATCTTTAAAAAAATTAGTGAAAAGTTATTTTTTAGTCAATGATAAGAACCTTCTTAAAAAATTTAATAATGACTGTGTTTACTATCTGTCTAGATCGGCCAAGGATTAGAATCAGAAGGAGCGCAAAACGAATGGAGCGAGCCTTTAGGATAGGACTCCAAACACGAAACATGAAGAATTATTTGAATAGTAGAGGTATACAATATTGTACAGAATAAAAATAAATATTTGAATTTTTTTACTAACAAATTAACGTTTGCAATATGTTTGTTTTCTCAAGTTTGATTTGTCCTATTACAAAACAAACAAATCAATTTAAAAAATAATTTTAATAATTAATGAATTAATTTTAAGGCCATGTCCCAGAAGTATCGCTTTTGTCACGGAATCCTGTTTCAAATGGTCAGCGAAATTTTTCAGAGATTCCTCATGTTCAAGAACCTGAACGTGTAGAGCAGTCGCAGCTATTTCGATCACCTATGCCAAACGAGATGTCACAGCAACAATTATTTACACAGCAACTGCAATCACAGATGTTGATTCTGCAGCAGCAGCAATTGCAGATTCAAAATCAGCAAGCTCAGATTCAAAAACAGCAAGCACAGATTCAAAAACTGCAGGAGATACTACAGAAACATATTTTGCTTTCCCAGCAACAACAAAATCTTCCACAGCAATTTCAGACAACGAAATTTATGCCAGAGCAGCAGCAAAATCAAATTTCGATGCCGCAGAAGCAGAAAGATGAGCAGCAGTCATGGCATCAAGATCTTCAGCAGTTTGTTATCAAGAAGGTCAGATAGTAATAATAATTTAATATAATTTACCTTACGCGCCTCGTAAGTTAATATTTTTACTTATGTTTGTTTTCAGGAAAATGATTAAGACTGGTTGATACTGCAGGTTAATTAATAATTATTCTTGTTATTAAAACATTAGATTTTGTCATAAGTAGTGTAATTATAATTATATGTTTTTATACTTGGTTCAATAAATACATAATATCTTGTAATTGTTCTATTTCACCCCTTAAGGACAATCACCTAATCATAGTGATTGTACTGAATCATAACGAGAATCAATATCACAAAAACGTGATTTTCAGAAAAATTTGCCGACCTTGTATTTCAATGCTTCTTTCACAATAATTGAAAAGCTACAGCTTCTTGAAAAATTCAAGTCCTTCCAAAATCCACGAGATACAACTTTATTTGCAGCCTTTGAATATTTTACATTTTTTTTTCATCAATAATTATTTATTCTATTTTATGAAAAAATAAAATGTAAATTCAGGCTTCACAGACCGTCCCCTATTTCCCCTAAATGTCCCCTACTTGCGATTGGTCCCTAAAAGTCCCCTATTTAAAAAATTTTACCTATTTTTTCCCTACTTTTTACGAAAGTATATTTAAAGCCAAGGTATCTAGAGATTTTCAATTATTTTCAATCTTCTTTCCATTTTTATTATTTTTTCAATCTTCAATTATTTCTATCATTTTTAAATTGTTTTCTCCAATTTTTCATTTATTAAATTATATTTCAATAGATTTCCTGAATTTTCAATCCTTCATCTCTGATTCCAATTCTTTTTTTCAATTTACAATTATGTTTATTATTATTTCTTAATTTTTTCCTACTATTCATACTTATTTGTATTCCATTATTATTTGACTAATTTCATAAGCTGTCAGTTATTTTTATCAAATTAAAATTATTTTATTCCATTTAAATTATTTTTTTCTACTTATTAAATATTTTCATTATTTTTCAATTAATTTACAAAACTTGCAATTATTTTTTACATTAGAATTTTTTTTTATTATTTTTTCATTGTGTTTATCATTTTTCAGTTCTTTTAATAAATTTCAAATTTCAGTAATTTATATTATTTTTCAAATATTTCCATTATTTTTAAATTGATTTCTTTAATTTCTCAATTTTTTAAATATATTTTTCAATTATTTTTTAACTGATGTACTAAACCTTTAATTATTTATTTCAAATTTCAATTAATTAAAAAATTGTTAGTATATTTTAAAATTTTTCAATTATTTTTTTCAAATTTACAATTACTTTCGGTATTTTGTAAATAATTTCCTAAATTTTTGATTGTATTTAAAAATATATCATTATTTTTGCTATTTTTCCTTTAATTTGATATACTGTAATTTTTTAAAATTATTTTTCTCAAATCTCGATTGTTTTCTTTAATTTTCAAATATGTTCTTCATTTTAAATTACTGTCTTCAATTTTCAATTATTTCTATAATTTTGAAAATTGTATTTATTCAATTTTTAAAATTATTTTTAGTTTGATTCATTTATAATCTTCATTTATTAATATTAAATTTCAATTCTTTTTTTTTCAATCTTTAATTTCTTTTATAACCGCCTCAGTGATTTCTTCGATTTTAAATTACCTTAATCATTTTTTAATTAGTTTCCTAAATTTTTAATTATTTTTCTCAATTCTCGATTGTTTTCATCAATTTTCAATTATTTTCTCAATTTTCAGTTGTTTCTATAATTTTTCAATTATAGAAACAATTTTTAATTTTTTAAATTATTTTTTAATTGATTTATTGAATTTTCAATTATTTATCTCAAATTTAAACTCTTTCTTTTAATTTTGATTAGTTTTATAATCTTTTTTAATTGATTTTTTTCCAATTTTTAATTCTGTTTATTATTTTTTAATTAATTACATAAATTTTTCATTTTTTTTAATTTACTGTTATATTCTTATCTTTTTTTAATTATTTCTGAAGTTCTTTTTTTTTTTTATTAATTTAAAAATTCTGTAATTTTTTTGTTATCCTACAACTTGTTTTTTTGTCCTACCCAAATAGAATCGAGGTTTTACTGTATATAATTAATTTATCTTTATTTATAAAGTTTTTAAAGTAGGTACCCTAAAAGTTCCCTATTTCCCCTAAAATATTCTTTATTGTCACTGTGAAGCCTGTGTAAAAGAAATTTACAGAATCTGTAAGATTCATAGCTTTTCCCTAAATCAATTTAATGAATAATTAAATGAATTATTTTATTATATTTTTTAAAAACTATTTCCAGTTTAAATGATTTTTATGAATCATAGGTCCTTTTAATTTCAAGCCATATTTTGATTCTAATGTAATTCTTTTATATAATTCTTTTCTAGAATTTTTTTTTAAATTTTAGCTATTTATTAATTTTTTTAATAAGGGGTCATATTACTTAACATATTTTTCGACCCCCCTCCTCCCTTCTGTGACTTACGTAACTTTAAAAAATATTTTATCAACTCCTGTTTTACACGAAATTTGTTTGTGTTAACAAAATATCAAATAAATTTAAGAGATATAATTATATTAGTTTTTTCAATAATTTATATACGTTAAAGATATTTTAATTATTTTCTTTAATTATTTTTATAATTCTTTGTTTTATTTTGTATGTTATTTTTTATTTGTTTTCATTTTCTATTACTTTCTTTTATTTTTGGACAATTTTTCCCTGTTGCAATTATTTATTAAAACCATTTTTTTAAGTTTCATTCCTCTTTGAAGAATTTATTAAATTTTTCAATGATTTCTTCAGATAATTTAGTAACTTTTATCATTATTATTTCACTTTCTTGTAACTTTATCTAATTTACTAATATCTTATACAATAATTTTTAATTTGAACAAATTATTAAAATTAATATTTTTTTGCTAATGTAATTGACAGTTTATTTTCTTTCACCTGTTACATGTGTACAATTTCGTATATATATAATATTATTATTAAATAATGAAATGAAGAAAACGTGTTTTCATTTTTTCAGTTTAATTAATTTATTTACAACTTTATCACACTTTACCTTTTATTTTTGGATTTAATTCTTAAGAATGACAATGAAAATCTTGTTTTAAATCTAATTAAAATTTAATCTCATGTAAAACATGGCCCTTTTCCTTAAGATCTTGCTCATTAATTTTTACATTGTGACTTTTTTTAAAGTTATGAAGCAGGGAAATAAGTTTGAAAAATTACATGTTTCAAAAGAACTCCTACATACTTGAAAAAAAATTCTGTATATGAAATTTTTCCTCCCAAGCGAAATCAAAGATAAAATTTACTTTCAGAATCCTATGGAAATTCTGTTTTAAAACTTAGACAGAAATAAACATTGATTTTTTAAAATCAAGATTCTTTTACTATATATAGTAAAAGTTGTTTAGAAAAAGTATTCATACTAACAGTAAACAAGTTTCAAACAATTTTGCAGATTGCCAAGGTCTAAAGAATGCGCAGATCTTTATAAATTAATAAAATTCGATCTAATACAATGTTTTCAGTTAATAAGAATTATTCCCAGTAAATTAAAATAAAAATAAATATATATGTATATCAGAAATAATGAATTGAAAATCTTTCATGTTTTACAAAAATAGAAATTAAAATTAAAAAATGTAGAAGAGTCATCTAATTTCTTAAATTAAAAGTCTTTCAAAAAACAACAAAAAACTCACAGGTGCGCAGTAAATTTTTTTCTTAATAAAAAAATCCTGTTATGAATATCTTGGCATATTTTCCATTAGCAACTCATCCCAAGGGATATTTCTTTTATTCTGAATTTTCTACTTCTTATTTTTGCGAATATCAATTCAGCGCAAAACGTTAGAATCGAAACGGTGGCCCCAGAAATCATGACTCCAATCAGCAATATTTTAATCTTCACTTTTTCCGTAACTTCTGAGTTCAAAAAACCATCTTCTCTGTCATCGCCTTTATTCCAGTCATGTATCTTCCTAATTTCCCATTTCTCTGTTAACGCAGACTGCTTTAGCAATTTATGTATTTTCTCAAATTTCTCAACGTACGGGGAACCTGGTTCCATCATAAATCCTCCTCCAGAAGAATAAAAAGATTCTGGAACAAACTTGACGAGATTCCGTTTTCTGTAGACTCCAGCATGCCAATCAGCATACGTCAGTGTCATACCACAAGCTCTGTTCTTGTGCTTAAGGAGATATTTAAGACATTTCGCATGATCAGAATAACGTTTACTACTTTTCACTCAAGCGATAAAATCATCTTGATCAAGTTTTTCATTTGGTATTTCTACCAAGCTTTGCTCCAGGTATAATTCAAGTTTGCTGTTCATTAAATCTCTTAAACTGTTTATCTCCAATTCTTCATCCACGTAAAAATAGAAGTCAGTCAACGACGCAATCATGTCGCAAGAATAGAAAGCTATGATCAAGAAGCAGGCAAACATGATCCTTTCTTTCAGTTTTTTAGGTGCTTCTGGTAATGCTTGATTGAACAAGATTTGCAGGATCGTTGTCAAATTCCAGATACTTTTGTCAAAGCGGAGAAGAATCTGAACTGCCCAAGTCGTACCAGTGACTAAAATAGTCAGCAGGATAAAATTATAAAATGACCTTCCTAATAAAATCGAAAACCGCGATGATTGCAAGACAGGAATAATTGCAACATTGTGGTACGAATGAAAAACTGCATTCTCAAGTAGCTCCTTTCTGCACACATTTTTTGTAGTGGCGGTTGAAGTGCTAGAGAATTGGATCTTATTATGAGCAAACTGGTAAAGAACATCAGTTGTTTCCTCTTTATTGCAAGAGAATTTGATGTGTACTCCTTCCGTATTCGGAACAAACAATTGTCGAAAATTCATTACCTCAGAGAAGGTTTTGCCGATGAATGTATCTGATCCGGATACCTCGACCTGATGATTTGTGGAATTTCGCTTCACCAGTATACGAGGAAGTCTCGTAAAAATCCCGACTTTCATGGGATATCCATTCAAGTTCCGAAGTTTATCTGGAAACAAGAAAAACAAATTGTTTTTGTAAAAACGAGATGGGTATAATTCTTGACTCGCGACTTTCGTAGAAGAAATGAACGGATTTAGTTGATGAATTCGCGCCTTCTCTTTGCTGATTTCAAGAACTGTGACATCCAAGAATAAATTTTTCCACATCTTTTGCAGAAATTCTGTGTAAGCTGAGGTCTTATTGATTTTCAAAATGCGAAGAATCAGACATTTCGGTCGAATTCTAACGGTTGAGAATTCTTTAATCAGGTCCATTACTTGTTCCGTTTGCAGAGTACAATTGTCGAATTGTTGATATTCCGTGACAACGAATAAAGTTGTATCTCTCGGATTTTGCAAGGAATTTAATTTTTCCAGAAGGTGAAATTTTTCCTTTGCATAAGAAGCATTGAAGTACAAGGTCGGTAGGTTTTTCTGAAAGCCTTGAATCACGTCTTTCTGATGTTCATTTCCACTTATTATGGTCAACATGATCTGATAAATCTTTGGATCTTTCTTGATGTAGTTAATTACATTTTCTATCCAGTTTGGTGGATTGTCATTGTTTTTTTTAATTACTTTCCCAATTGACACAGCTAGCAAACAGAGATACCAGATGCGTGGTTTCATTACTTTTCTCTTTTTTGACTTTATCTGTAAAGAAACATCAAATTGTTGTTTAAGGAAGAAGTTAGTTTTATTAGTATTAACGAAACAATCATAAGAACGTTTATCTTTCGAATCCTCCCGGATACGTTACGGTATTTGATAATTTGCTATAAAATTAATAAATATACTTACGGAGTATCCTTTATTTTTTTGACGTTTATCGATGGCAGTTCCTTCACTATTGTAGGATATCTGTGGAATTCTTTTGTTTGTTTTCATATTTAGTAGTTTAGCAACAAAAAATATGTAAGTTTTCTCTATTTGCTTTTTTATCAGTTTTCTATTAGCATATGTGGTAAACATGTGTCATAGTGATAAATAAAGTTCTACCAGCAAAGTTCTGATGAATGCAGGAAAGTGTTTTTCATAAAATATGATCAACTTTGACATTATAAAGGTTTGTTTTTTGTTTTCTTTAAATAAATTAAGGCCAGGTTACTCTGAACAATTTTGAAAAAATCGAAATTTTTTTTTTATAAATTGCTACTGTATACTCGTAGAAATAGTATAGAATTAGTCCCGAAGGTCAGCAAGACCGAGAAGCAGGTATAAAAGAGTGGGGAGCAAGGCACTTTGCTGATAGGGCCAAAAACAGGCGTGTTGATCGAGCTGAGCTAGAAGCTACTGAAGCGTCTAAGGATCACAGAACTGCTTTAAGAAATGCAAGAATTCTTCAGAATGATGCTTACGAAGACGAGAAAGGAATTGTGTATGATGCTGGAATGGATATGTAAGTAAAATTCACTTTTTTACGATTTTTCACGAATAAAATCTTTGAACTGATGTTTCTCCGAACCACTTTTTTTCGCATGGATGACACTCTCATTTCAAAACTATTGCACTTATCGATATGAACCAAACGGCATTTTACTCTTTAGATATCTGGCTATGGCCTCAAGCAGAATCAGAAATATTCATTTTTATTTAAAAAAGTTATAAACAATTAAAAGTGAAAAAAAAGGTTGAAAAAATTCAAAAGTCCGCCATTTTGTTTTTTTTTTTCATTGAAAATGTTTCATTCTGCTTGAGGCCATAGCCAATTTCAGCAGCCATTTTCAAGACCGCCATTTTAAAAAAGAAAAAAAAATTTCAATTAACTTCATGAATGTACTATCATATGTAAAAAAACTTATTACTTAACATTTTTTGTATTATAAATCAAGGATGGCATCGAGCAGGTCGTGTTGTATCGTATCGTGGCGAACCACAACACGATAGACTTAGTCGAGTAGTATCGTAGCTCGCCACGATATGATGCGTCTGAAGCCATCGTGTTGAGGCTCGATACGATACGATGGAACTTGTTCCATCGTATCGTGGCTTGACACGATACGATGGACTCAGTTCCATCGTATCGTGTCAAGCCAGGATACGATGGACTGAGATCGATCGTATCATGTCAAGCCACGATACGATGGAATGAGTTCAATCGTATCGTATCTAATCACGATGCGATAGACTGAGCTCAAACGTATCGTGTCCAACCACGACACGATGGACTAAGCTCAATCGTATCGGATCAAACCAAGATTCGATAGATTGAATTCCATTGTATCGTGGCGAGCCTACTACTTTCGTCGTAAATCGCGGAGCTTCGTTCAAATTCAAGCCCTCCTTATTATTTCATTTGGCCCTTTTATAGCATAATAAATGAATAAATAAATTAAAACAATAAATAATAAAATTTTTATCAGAAAGAAAGATTCTGTAAAGTGGAGAATATTTTAAATAATTAAATTTTACATTATAAATTGTTTAAACAAATTGTTATAAACAAATGGACAAATATTAAAACTTTTATCAGAAAAAAGATTCTGAAAAGTAGAGAATGTTTTAAATAATTAAATTTTACATTATTAATTGTTTAAAAAATTAATCGTTTTAACAAATTGTTAAAAACAAAAAGACAAATAAATTTTTATAAGAAGAAAAAATTCTGATAAGTAAAGAATGTTTTCAATAATTAAGTTTTACTTTATAAATTGTTTAAACAAATTGTTATAAACAAATGGACAAATAAATTTTCATAAGAAAAATACATTCTAAAAAGTAGAGAATGTTTTAAATAATTAAATATTACATTAAAAATTGTTTTGTAAATTAATTGTTTAAACAAATTGTTATAAACAAATGGACAAATAAATTTTTATAAGAAAAGAAAATTCTTAAAAGTAGACAATGTTTTAAATATTTAAATTTTACATTATAAATTGTTTAAACAAATTGTTATAAACAAATGGACAAATATTAAAACTTTTATCAAAAAATAGATTTTGAGATGTAGAGAATGTTTTAAATAATTAAATTTTACATTATAAATTGTTTAAAAAATTAGTCGTTTTAACAAATTGTTATGAACAAATGGACAAATAAATTTTTAAAAGAAGAGAAGATTCTGAAAATTAGAGAATGTTTTAAATAATTAAGTTTTACATTATAAATTGTTTAAACAAATTGTTATAAACAAATAGAGAAATAAATTTTCATAAGAAACATACATTCTGAAAAGTAGAGAATGTTTTAAATAATTACTCTCTACATCTAAATTAGTAGTTTTCTACTATGAATTAGTCAAATTCATGGCTCATTTTTCTCTAATTCATATAGTAAAAAACTACTAATTCTTAGTAGAAAACTACTAATTGAAATAGTGAAACTTTACTTTTAAAAAAAGTAGATTTTTTTACTAATTTAATTAGTAGTTTTCTACTACGAAATTAGTAGTTTTCTACTAAGAATCTGTTAAATTTTTACTATTTTAATAGTAGCTCACTTTTCGCTAATTCATTAGTAGAAAACCACTAATTCGGATTTAGAAAGTAAATATTACATTAAAAATTGTTTTGAAAATTAATTGTTTAAAAAAATTGTTATATACCTAGTTTAATATTATTATATGTTTATTATGATAACTTGTTACTCTGATTATATCTTTGGATATGACATTTTGATTCATTTTATAATTTATGTATATCGCTCGGTATATCGGGTTTTTTTAAGGACTCTCCAGCTCTATGAACTCATCTTTCGTAATAAATCAATCAATCAAATGGACAAATATTAAAACTTTAATCCAAAATAAAATTCTGAAAAGTGGAGAATGTCTTAAATAATTTAATTTAACATTATTAATTGCTTAAACACATTCTTATAAACAAATTGTGACAGCAGCTTAACGTCACGTAATGTTTCACTACAGAAAGCGCTGAAATAACGTTAATATATGTTACTATATGATAAGCGGTAAAATATGAACGATTAAATAGATAGATATGAATTATATTTTAATAACGATCAACAATAGATTTTCTTTATGTTCTTTAAATCTTTTCTCGAATATTCATTAAACCTTTATAATCTTGAAGATCCGAAAATGTCACGTTTTCGACAAAAAAAAGGGGTTTCAATTTTACGACTTGAAAATATTCGGAAACAAACATCTGGTATCATAATTCCGGACCGCGGGTCTCTGCGCCTTTCTGTCAATAAAACATGAAATTTACCGATAGGAAAAACCTATAAAGAATGCAAAATTGTCGAAAAAATTAAATGTTTAGAGAAATTGTTATAAACAAATTGACAAATATTAAATCTTTCATCAGAAAAAGAGATTGAGGTAAGTGTGGAATGTTTGAAATAATTAAATTTAACATTATAAATTGTTAAATAAATTAATTGCTTAAACAAATTGTTATAGAAAAATGTAAAAATATTAAAACCGAAAAAAAAGGATTCTGAAAAGTAGAGAATGTTTTAAATAATTAAATTTTACATTTTTAATCGTTTAAACAAATTCTCATAAACAATTGTACAGATATTTAAACTTTTATCAGAAAAAATGATTTAGGAAAGTGGATGTTTTAAATAGTTATTTTCAACATTATAAATTTTTTAAAAATTTAATTGTATAAAATTTAATTGTATTATTTCAAACATTCCCCACTTACCTCAATCTCTTTTTCTGATGAAAGATTTAATATTTGTCAATTTGATAAATAACAATTTCTCTAAACAATTAATTTTTTCGACAATTTTGCATTCTTTATAGGTTTTTCCTATCGGTAAATTTCATGTTTTATTGCCAGAAAGGCGCAGAGACCCGCGGTCCGGAATTATGATACCAGATGTTTGTTTCCGAATATTTTCAAGTCGTAAAATTGAAACCCCTTTTTTTTGTCGAAAACGTGACATTTTCGGATCTTCAAGATTATAAAGGTTTAATGAATATTCGAGAAAAGATTTAAAGAACATAAAGAAAATCTATTGTTGATCGTTATTAAAATATAATTCATATCTATCTATTTAATCGTTCATATTTTACCGCTTATCATATAGTAACATATATTAACGTTATTTCAGCGCTTTCTGTAGTGAAACATTACGTGACGTTAAGCTGCTGTCACAATTTGTTTATAAGATCTTCTTTTAAAAATTTATTTGTCCATTTGTTCATAACAATTTGTTAAAACGACTAATTTTTTAAACAATTTATAATGTAAAATTTAAATATTTAAAACATTGTCTACTTTTAAGAATTTTCTTTTCTTATAAAAATTTATTTGTCCATTTGTTTATAACAATTTGTTTAAACAATTAATTTTCAAAACAATTTTTAATGTAATATTTAATTATTTAAAACATTCTCTACTTTTCTGAATGTATTTTTCTTATGAAAATTTATTTGTCCATTTGTTTATAACAATTTGTTTAAACAATTTATAAAGTAAAACTTAATTATTGAAAACATTCTTTACTTATCAGAATTTTTTCTTCTTATAAAAATTTATTTGTCTTTTTGTTTTTAACAATTTGTTAAAACGATTAATTTTTTAAACAATTAATAATGTAAAATTTAATTATTTAAAACATTCTCTACTTTTCAGAATCTTTTTTCTGATAAAAGTTTTAATATTTGTCCATTTGTTTATAACAATTTGTTTAAACAATTTATAATGTAAAATTTAATTATTTAAAACTTTTTTTACTTTTAAGAATTTTTTTTTCTTATATAAATGTATGAGTTTATTTGTTTATAACAATTTGTTTAAACAATTAATTTTTTAAACAATGTATAAGGTAAAATTTAATTATTTAAAACATTCTCTACTGTTCAGAATTTTTTTTCTGATGAAAAATTTAATATTTGTCCATTTGCTTATGACAATTTGTTTCAACAATTTATAATGTAAAATTTAATTATTTAAAACATTGTCTACTTTTCAGAATCTTTTTTTTTTTTTAATTTATTTGTCTATTTGTTTATAACAATTTGTTTAAACAATTTATAATGTAAAATTTAATTATTTAAAATATTCTCCACTTTACAGAATCTTTCTTTCTGATAAAAATTTTATTATTTATTGTTTTAATTTATTTATTCATTTATTATGCTATAAAAGGGCCAAATGAAATAATAAGGAGGGCTTGAATTTGAACGAAGCTCCGCGATTTACGACGAAAGTAGTAGGCTCGCCACGATACAATGGAATTCAATCTATCGAATCTTGGTTTGATCCGATACGATTGAGCTTAGTCCATCGTGTCGTGGTTGGACACGATACGTTTGAGCTCAGTCTATCGCATCGTGATTAGATACGATACGATTGAACTCATTCCATCGTATCGTGGCTTGACATGATACGATCGATCTCAGTCCATCGTATCCTGGCTTGACACGATACGATGGAACTCAGTCCATCGTATCGTGTCAAGCCACGATACGATGGAACAAGTTCCATCGTATCGTATCGAGCCTCAACACGATGGCTTCAGACGCATCATATCGTGGCGAGCTACGATACTACTCGACTAAGTCTATCGTGTTGTGGTTCGCCACGATACGATAGGATACAGTCACATCGTTGTAGATCGTGGGCGCGCCCATCCTTGTTATAAATAAAATGTATTGAAAAAAATCACGTTTTTCAGAGTAAGCTGGCCTTAAAAGATATGGTAAATGAGAACCTGAGGGAGTGTAGGTAAGAAGAAAACAATTAATATTATTAAACACTTTTATTTATCTTTGATATCTGCTTATTTTATTAGTTATAAAAACTCATCTGTTCGGTTATTACCTGATTTTTCGGCTATTAGGTTTATTAACACTTTTGGGGATGATCTTCTTTTGATTGTAATTCATTTTCAAATCTTAATGCCTTGGAGAATAATCAGCTCAAATATGCTCTTGGTGATTTTCATCTAATGTTTGTTTTAATTTCCTACGTGTCTGCAAAAAAATAATAATCAGCCAGTATAATTTCATTGTTTTTTATCGGGCTGTGTTAAAAAACGCAAATAATCTAACGAATACCTTTTACATTCTGGATCTTCTGTTTCATGAATAGTTTTACCAAAAATTTATTAATTTTTTTTTTCCAAATGCCTTTTACTTTCTGAATCTTTGGCTTCTTAATTTTCCGAAAAGCAATTCAATCAAGAAAACAAGAAGTGAAGCAGAGCAACCTGAAATCATCACTCCAAGCAGCAAATATTGGAACTTCACTTTCTCAGTCACCTCTGACTTTAAAAAATCATCTTCTCTGTCTTCACTCTTTTGATGATAATTTCTAATTTGCCATTTCCCCATTAACGCAGATTGCGCCAACAGTTTGTACATTTTCTCAAATTTCTCAACATAAGGAGATCCGGGCTCCATCCAGAATCCGCTTATAGAAGAAAAAAACAGTTCTGGAACGAATTTGACAAGACTTTTCGTTTTGTAAAATCCGGCGCGCCATTCAGCAATTGGCAGAGCCATACCGCAAGCTATATTTTTGTATTCAAGAAGAGAATTCAGGCATTTTCCATGATCAGCATATCTGGTACTATTTCTCACCCAGGTGATAAAATCATTTTGATCAACGCTTTCGTGAGGTGCTGCAGCATAAATCGGTTCCATGAACAACTGAAGATGGCTTTTCATTAAATCCCTCATAGTGTTTATCTCCAATTCTTCATCCACGTAAAAATTGAAGTCGGTCAGTGACGCAAACATGTTGCAAGAATAATAGAAAGCTATGATCAAGAAGCAGACGTACACGATTCTTTCCGTCATTTTTTTAGGTTCTTCCGGTAGAGATTGGCCAAACAAAATTTGCAGAATCGTTGTCGAATTCCAGACTCTTTTGTCAAAACGAAGAAGAATCTGGACTACCCAACTCGTACTTGTGATCAAAACAGTCATTAGAATGAAATTGTAAAATGAGCTCCCTACTAAAATCGAGAGGCTCTTTGACTTTGAAGTAGGGATGACTGCCACATGATGGTAGACAGCAAAAGCTGCATTTTCATTTACCTCTTTTTTGCAAACAGCCTTAAAAGTCACGCCGGAAACGCTAATGTACTGGATCTTATTATGAGTAAGGTCATGAAGAGAATAGGTTGTTTTTGTCTTATCGCAAGAAAATTGTCCAAACATACCTTCTACGTTGCTTGTGGGAACAAACAACTGTCGAAAATTCATCATCTCTGAGAATTTTTTGCTAATGAAAGCATCTGGTCCAGAAACCTCAACATGATGTTTCGAGAAATTTCGCTTTATCTGGAATCCAGGTAGTTTACTATAAATTCCGACTTTCAATGGATATCCATTTAGGTTCAAAAGTTTATCTGGAAACAAAAGATTTGTTCCCAATTTCCGTTGATTTTCGAAAAAGCTAAATGCGTCTAATTCTCGACTCAAGGCTGTTTGAAATGAAAAAAACGGATTTAGTTGTTGAATTCGGGCCTTTTCTTTGTAGACTTCAAGAATCGTGATATCTAAGAATAAATTTTTCCACATCTTTTGGAGAAATTTTGTGTAATCTGAGGTCTTATTAGTTTTCAAAATGCGAAAAATCAGACATTTCGGTCGAATTCTAACGGTTGACAGTTCTCTAATCAGGTTCATTACCTGTTCCGTTTGCAAAGTACTGTTATCGAATTCTTGAGATTCTGTAACAACGAATAAAGTTGTATCTCTCGGATTTTGGAAGGATTTTAATTTTTCCAAAAGGTGAAATTTTTCCTTTGCATAAGAAGCATTGAAGTTCAAGCTCGGTAGATTTTTCTGAAAACCTCGAATCACGTCTGTCTGATGTTCGTTTCCGCCTATTGTAATCAACATGATCTGATAAATATTTGGATCTCTCTTAATGTAGTCGACAACATTTTTTATCAATTTTATGGGACCTTTTCCATTTTTTTGAATTACTTTTCCAACTGTCGCTGCTAGAAAACAGAGGAGCAAGATACGTGGTTTCATTCTACTTTCATTTACTCCTCTTTATCTATAAGAACGGTTTTATTAACATTATTATTAAAATCTATACGTTTAGTCAGTTTAACAAGAGTATAATAGATACAACATTTCTATTATATACGCGATTTTAATTTTAAACTAATTAATCGTAATTTAGGTGTGAAGTTATTTTGTTATAAATAATGAAAGTCAAAGAACAGACTAAACTTAATCTTTTCTAAATTTATATTCGTTAATTTTTCAAATAATTAATAAATATACTCACGGAAATTTCTTATTCTTATGTTGACTTCTATCGTTGGTTGCGGTTTCAGTAATGTATGTACACTGTTTCTAGAATTCTGGTATTTGTTTTCATACTTTTGTTGTTGCTTAGCAACAATAGTTATATTTGGCAAAAATTAAACCTCTGTTATTGATTTTTCTTATCATAGTGCGTGATTGGCAAAGTTAGTAAATATATATCTTATCGATAAACTGAGTTCTAAGCAAAAGATTTGCAAGAGATAATAATTCTAAGTTTATTTTTAAAAGTATTGATTTGCAAGGTATATATTTTTTTCTTTCTCTCATCAATAGCAGAAAAGTTATTTGTCTTAGATCAAAAATTTAATATACTAAAAATTTACCAAAAGTAGCAAAAAAAAACTCAAGTTTACTCCGTCCATGGTTGATCTTAATTTTTTATTTCTCATTATAATTTGTTTGTGATTTTAAAATTGGATTCTAATGCTTAAATAAAAAATAAAAAAATTACCTTACCATTATCATTTAATTGTCCAGTAATATAAAGTTATTGGGCTTTATAATATTTTGTTTCTTTTGAAAAATTTTGAAACTTAATGATTATTTTATTGTGAACGTTAGTAATGCTTCCAAAGTAAGTATTTGAGTTAATTATTTTCGGAATAAACTCATCCTTTAAAAATCTTTGAATTTCTATAATAAAGAAATTGATAAACGTTTTAACCAGCGCCAACAAAAATAGACAGAACCCGTTCAAAAAGATCCTTCTTTTCGTTTTCGGAAAAATCCAAATTAAACATTATAATGTTTTTTGATCTCTCAAGCTTGTCCAACCGATCCACCAAACCTTCAATTTTCAGAGTTTTCGCCGATAGGCAGGAAACTGAAGCCGCGGCCAAAGACGTTGCTTGCACCTCTTTCTTAAGCTCTTCATGCGAAGTTATTAAAGTTGTAATATCACTTGAAAGTTTTACAATAAGCTCCTTCATATCAACCTCCATTTTAAAGCACAAAGAGAAAAAAAAGCACCCCGGGAAAAACGGAGAGATAACAAAGCGAACTGCACAGAATATAACAAAATTCTTGAAGAGGAAAGAATCCCTAAAGATTGGGGTAAATTAACAATCTTTATGTTGCACAAGAAGGGAGAATTTTCGGACGTCAATAACTATAGACCTATTTCTCTTATGAATTGCATCGCTAAAATTTTTTCTCAAATCTTATCTAGCAGACTAACTAAATGGGCAGATGAAAATAATTTAATTCCAGAATTTCAGACGGGTTTTAGGAGGGGAAGAGGTTGTTTAGATAACTTATTCTCCCTTCTTGCAACTGTCCAAATTCACCTAAGATATCCTCGCAGGGCTGTTTTTGCGGCTTTCATCGACTTTAAGAGTGCATTCCCTTCAATATGTCATCACTTATTGTGGTCGAAACTGCAGAAACTTGGGGTTAGTTCGAAATTTATAAATATCCTAAAGAATTTTTATTCGAATGCGTATGCTCGTATTAAGTGGGGACATGAACACACTGACTTTGTAAAAGTTAGTCAAGGGGCCGTTCAAGGTGATGTTCTTAGTCCCTTACTTTTCTCTATTTTTATTGTGGATATTGAGCAATTTCTTATAGACCGGGGGTGTAGGGGTGTGAGTGTCACTAGCATCATAGAAATATTGTTATTAGCGTACGCGGACGACTTAGTCCTCTTATCGGACACTCCGCATGAGCTATCGAAGAAGTTAGAAGCACTTTACTTGTATGATAAAATTAACATGCTTTCTGTTAACATTAATAAGACTAAAATTGTCATTTTTCATAAAGGTAATAATTCTTCGTTTAAACATTTCAAATCTTTTAAGTTTGGCTCAGAAAAAATCGACGTTGTTAAGCAATATGAATATTTGGGAGTTCCTTTTGATAGCTCTGGCTCTTTTATACCAGCTGCGTCTAAATTTGCCAGCTCAGCCAACTTAGCGGCGGGGATGACTTTACGCACAATTTTTCAAACTGGCGCGGACTCATGGTCGGTGTATTCTAAACTTTTTAATAGTTTATTTCGGAGCACTTTTCTGTATGCGATTCAAATTTGGGGTCATGACCAGTTGGGTATAGTTGAAAAGGTTCAAGTCTCTTTTTTTAAAAATTTATTATCACTACCTAGTTTTACTCCTGCCTATGCGGTGCGCCTGGAGACGGGCTGCTTACCGGTATCTTCTCTTGTTCTGGAGAGATCACTGTCTTGGATTTCACAAATTTACAATATGGATCGTTCTCGGTACCCAAGACTGTGTTTTCTCCGGTTGGTGGAGTTGTCTCGGGCGGGCCGTTTCCAGGGGAGTTGGAATTGGTTCGATGGCCTAAAAAACTATTTTGAATCTTGCAACCGGTTGGATCTTTGGGTCCCAACCAATTTAGAGTGCTTAATCGCAAATAGAGACTTGATCCTACAAGATTATAAAATTTTTCTGATTAAAAAAGATCTCTTGGCACGGGAAAAATCAAAGAGTTTGGAAATCTGACCTCATCTGCAGTTACAGAAAGGTGCTCAGCATTATCTATGCATTCGTTCCAAACTATATATTAAGAGAATTTTTGCCCAACTTAGATTTTTGAACGTGCATAGCAATATCTTGGTTTTTGATAAAATTAAATTCCGATTACCAAAAGGTGAGAGGTGTATGTTTTGCTATGAACCAGAGGAGGACTTCCACCACTTTTTGGTAGTCTGTCCATATTTTAATTCTTTTAGATTAACCTATTTTCCTCAACTCTTGACATGCCCCGACCATGTGTCCTTCTGGAAGAGTGTTCTTTCGGGCTTGTCCGACATATCGCCGAAGCAATTTGTTAAATTTATTTTGGAAATGATTGAAGAGCGTATGAGTAGATGCAATTAATTTTTGTTCCTATTTTGTTTGTATTTGGTTGCGCTAAACGAGTTCGTAAAACTCGGTTTTTTTCCTCTTATTTTGTTTTATGTTTATTTTGTGATATACAATTCTTGTACTTAAATGGACTGTCTAGTCTAAATAAATGATTATTAAATTGGATTAAAAATAAAGTTTGAAAGGAAACAGATTTCTTGGATTTGTGTCATAGTTGAAATTTAAATTTATGAAGATTTTTATAGTTTCTTTTAAAAAAATATCAAAAAGTTAAAAATTTTAAAATATTCATAAGCACAGTTAGAACCAAGGAAAAGAAAAATATTTAAACTCACTTTCGTTTATCATTAATTGCTTTATTCGTATTACTAAGTAATATTTATCAACTTTTCCCCCTCTTACGACATTTTAAGTACCTTTGTAGAAAAAAAACAGAATAATTAAAATTATCACTTGCTCCTAGTCCATATAAAAGAAGTTTATATAGAAAAAAAATTTAATTGAAGACAATTTTGCTTTTACAATAGTAATTTTTGGTCGATCTCATAATGTTATCTCTTCGCTTGAATTTTATTGTCTTATTATCAATTTTGTTTGTTGTCGATGCCGTTGTCGGAAGTAAGTAAATGTTTCTTTTCTATAAAATACTGAATTTATTATAATAAGTTGATTTAACTCTATAGTATATAGTAACTTTTTATTTTTAATCTGTTTTAAACTGTTATATTGTACATGTTGATTCTTACATTGTTGAGAAATGATAATAGATAGTTTTATTGGGTCTTTTTCCAAATTTTTTGAACCACTTTTATATTACCTTTAGTAAGAATTTTCTCCTTACTTTCCCCATCTTTTTTTGGTCACGTAATTATACCTCCAAAACTTTTCTTATATTTTGTTTTAAAATACTATGAAAACCTTTAAACATGATTGAAATATATATATATTTAACTATTTTTAGTGCGTATGCCAGTACAATATTGTGCCGATGGTAAGGGAACTTGTTCTACTTTCTGTCGAAGAAAATATAGATTGCCAAAGAATGGAAAATGTGGTTATGTTTCTTGCTGTTCTATTTCTTATTGAATGAAGACAATTTAAAATCTACTGTTGCAATAATTCACGTGTAAATTGGCATAATTCAAATTATTCTTTGCAACATAAAAAAAGAAAATAAACTTGTTTAAAAAATAAAATAAATAAGTAAAAGGATTTTATTCTTTTCTAAACCCAAAAAAAATCAGTCTGTATGGCCAGCAGCTTTGTGCAGGCTGCATAAAAAATAAATGGAAAAAATTAAGTTACAGAATTGGATTGAGTTTGCCTAGAAGCTGCAATTTTCTTTCGCATAAGAAGCATTGAAGTGCATTGTCGAAAAATGTTTCTGAAATCACTTTTTTTTATCTTCATTATCCTTGATTGAAGTCAACATGGTCTGATAAATTTTAGCTTATGCAAAATTCTATAAAAATCATGTCCCATATAGAATTTTGCTACCCTTTCATTTAATCTTTTTTTAAATCTGCATACGTCAATTTTTCAAATAATTTTTCAAATTACTCACCCGTCAGAAACGAATGCCAATTTAAACAAAACATTATTTTACTTAAAACACCATAACCTTAACAACTTCACTAAAATCACTGTCACTTCTTAAACTATCACTCCTTAATTATTACAATTTTATTTATTTTTAATTTATTATTATTGAATAAAATGCAGTTATTTAATAAACGAAGATTTTAAATAAATTAAAAAATACTACAAATAAACGTCTTAACTGTGATGTTATTGTTGACAAAAAATATCGATAATCTTCTAGCCAATCAGAAGCCCGATAAAACGTGTTACACCTCTGAAGTTGGTTCAAAGGGTTCTCGTATAGGGAAGTCAAGGTCAAAGCTAATTTCTATGTATTAATTATTTTAATAAGATTTTTTGTTATTTTAGATTCCTAACATTTTAAGAAATTTTATAAAATAAACTTGAAGTTATTATATTTAATTGAAAGATTTTAATTCGTCTGCAAAACAAAAAATCAAAACTGAAAACTATCGATAGTGAGGTTTGATATCTACTGACCAATGGGAGTCTCAGAAATAGAGTTACACGTCTGAAGTTAACCACAACGTCTGTTGTTTTTAGAATAGGATTAATGTCAGTAGAATTTCTTCTAATATATTTATATTGTTTATTCACATTATTATTATTATACATTGGAACCTATTATTTTCATAAAGTTTATAAGCAAACAAATATTTTACATTTTTACTTTCACAGCAAAATTCTTAATCATACAATAACTCGACTATTTTAAAGTTTAACTACATTGATTTTTTAAAATCAATATTTTTTATCGTAAATCATAAAGAAACGGTTGAGAAAAGTAGTGCCACAATGCAAGTTTTTCAAACTAATATATTAAAAATGTTAAGAAACCAATAATCTTAGAAATTAATAAATATTGTTGTAATGTATTAATTTTATGAGTATTAACAATCCTTGTTAGTGCATTTAAATTAATAAAGCAAAAATTAAAAATATTTAATTATTGATAACAAAATACATAAATTTCGAAACAAATACTTCAGCTAAGAAAAAATTCTACATATTGACGTGTAACTTATTTTAAGTTGTAATCAAGCAAAACAATGCTGTGACTAAAAGGCATAACATCATAACTAACATTTTATCAAATTTAAAATAACGTCAGATTTGTATTCATTTAGTAAAGTTTTTTAAAGTTTCATAAATATTAAATGATTTAAATGCTTATTTTCTTAGAAAATAATGAATATTACAACCACATAACTGCACTTTTGTTAGCGATAGAATGGCTTAATTGCATATTTACATTCAGGCTGAGAAAAACAAATGACATTTCTAAAAACTCAAAACTTCTACAAAAAATTTTTTTATTATAATTTTTTATAACTTGCTTATGTTTATACCTACTTCTTATGCATAAACATACTTCTAAATTTTATTTTTTCAATTTTATAAAATCATTTGTACATTATACACAACTTCACAAATATTTTTCTCTGCATAAGGCAGATTCTAAATCTGATTATTATACGTGTCAATTAAATCCATTTTTTTATTTTGACATTTAAAAACAAATTAAAGTTAGTTACATATTACAATTGGAACCTTATAATTACATAACTGTAACAACAAATCTGATTATGATTAAAATATGTTAAATTTCTTTAAATTCCGTGTTTTTATTAAATTTGGTAATTATATTTAAAAAATACATTAAGTAATAAGACTAATCAGCAAAATAGGTAAAGATATTTTATGTTGATACCTAATAGGACATTAGTAGAAAAATTACTTTCCTAATATCCAAACTTTCGAATTCCTCGTAAGGAACTTGTTTTACTTTCTCAATCATCTGCTCTTGAATTTTCCGAAGAGTAATTCAACGAGAAAAGTAAGAATCGCAACGCAGCAACCTGAAATCATTACACCAAACAGCAAATATTGAATTTTTACTTTCTCTATAACTTCTGACTGCAAGAAATTATCTCCATAGTCATAGTCATTCTGCTCAGGGTTCATCTTAATTTTCCATTTCTCGATTAGTCCAGACTGTGTTAACAATTTATATAGTTTCTTAAATTTCTCAACATACGGTGAACCTAGTGACAGCTTCATAATGCAACTTACGAAATTCAATCTTCATTGCCCATTATTTCCATATACGACTTAGATATGGGAATTTTGAATTTTCGCGCCATTAAAATTGGTCGGTAATTATCATCAGTCGGCAATGCAGATCCTTGGCACTATTTTTAACTTCCCAACACTTGTGCCATTGTGTTTTAATTTTATCCAGTATCACTGCTGCCGTGCAAATCGAAAAAAGCGTATCTGCACAATTGTCAAGTTTACGCTGGAAACGAAAAACCATTTTATAGTACCTCATTAATATTTTTAGGAAAATTAAAGGGTATATGTATAAGACGGTTATTTGCATAAAAAGACTTGAATATTTCGACACTCTATTCGTCCAGTTTCATTTTAAAGTGGATACACGTGTTTATTGTATAATATGAATTAACGGTAGAAAGAATGGTATATGTATATATCATAATTATATTTTATATTTTATATAAAAAAAAAAGATAAATAAGCATATTTGTTGAAGTTTATTAATGAAATTCTGACTTGCTTTGTATTCTTATATTCCAGAACTTTCCTCATGAAGCATCTACCCAAGGTTTCTGCTACTGCGCAGCGGCAGATGTTTATTTATTATTTAAAATAAAATTTACTTTGTTTAAAATAAAAAATTTAATTTTGTTTAAAATAAATGAAATATTTGTTTTGAATCAAACAATAAATGTGTTTAAATCGAACATAGAAGATCAACAACAAAATTAGTTCAAATCAAAGTTAATTATATTTGATTGTACAACAAAGTGAAATTAATTTTGTTACAAACAAATTTTTTACTCAGTGTAAGAGCAGACACATTTTTACTAAACAGAATTCAAAAATTTGGAGAGGCATAAATAATCGAAAATTGCATAAAAGACATAGAAAAAGTTACAGAATTGGATATTTTGCAAGTTGATTTGTGATTTTATCAGCTGATGCTAGTTTTGCAAATTCTAAAGCTTGTGGGAGAAAACCGTCAAAGGCAGCGTATTTTTTTCCATCACAATTTTCAAATTTCGCATTGAAAACTACTCGAAATATATTATAATCATTGGAATCTCCACTTCCACCAATACCACAGTCAGCTTTAATAGTTTCATATAAATCTATACGTATAGTTGCATTAGTATGGCACTGAATGTCATTAAATTTTTCTCCTTCCCAGTAATGGATACTGCCAACTTTTTGATTCTAAAATAATAAAACAAAGTGTTCTTTAGCCTTTTAAACATCAAGATTTAGTATTTTACTGTTTGTACATTTTTTTTAAAAGATAAGGAAATTTAATATACACTTTCTCCAAGACAGTGGAATCTGGAATATTTCTTTATAAATGTCTGATAAAATATTTCTTTCCCTAAATTTTTTCGTTGAGAAATTAGATTGTCTTTACAGAGGTAAAATTTATGGTTTACTTCGGGATATTTATTGTCCTGATATTTCATAGAAAATTGTCCCTGAAGAAACATATTTATCTTTATTAAATTGCTAATATAGTAGAATTTAGGAACATACTATTGCTCAAAATTTAAACACCTTAAATTAATGAAAATTTTTATTTTACTAATAATATAACAACATGTGCTACATACCACCAGGTTCGAATAGGAATACACTTTTAAATTTTCTAGCCAGGTTACAATGAGATCTTGCCCAAAAAAATACTCATCAAATTTACTAGTCTGAGACCATAGAGCTTCTCTCTTGTTCACTGTGCATGAGTTATCATTTTCATTTGCATATTTTATAACTTCATGTGACTTATTCGTTTCACTCTTTATTCTCAGATGTGTATTTATTTTTGAATTTTGAGTTACTAAAACCAATACTCTTGCGAGAAAATACTCAACGGAAACCTGATTAAATCATTTATTGAGCATTAGTTTGTATTGAGTTTTTGAAAAAAATAATACTTACCACGTGATAAACTAGTAATAACAGAACCAGAATTTTAAGCATATTTCTTTATTTTTACGTATGTTAATTTAAGAATGTGAAACTGATTATGACACAAAGTAAATTAAATAAAATTTACGTAAAATGTTTTAAAATTCATTTACTTTCAGTAAATATTCTTATTTGTTCAATATTATATTACTTAGTGAAAAATAAAGCTATTAAAATGCAACCGATTAGATAACTATTTCCAGTTTTTAGTTATCTAAAAGTTAATTTATAAATGTTTATGAATATAATTTAAAGTAAACTTTAAGTAGTATATGCACATTAAAGTCCAATTTTCAAATATAATAAATATGATTTTCCTATTGTTGAAAAATTGTACAGGGGAGACCGCCAAACACAAAAGAAAAAGATTACCTTTTTTCAATTCAAGTTTCAAATTATTTCCTGATAAAGAGAATTAAAGTAAAAATAAAAAAAAACAGGGACTAACTTTACTTCAGATTTTAAAACTTCCTTTTTTCTTACTGAAAAAGATTTAAGAATGCCGTACTTATTGTCCAACTCATAATGTTATCTCATCGATTGAATTTTATTAATCTTCAAAAAAGTTTAATATAGATAGATTACCAAATGTTACACTTCCTTATGTTGAGACCTTAGGTGAAAAGTTGAAAGTAATGTTAAAAAAATATAAAATCCATGTTTCTTTAAAAAATAATAATAAATTAGAAAATTTATTCTTGAATAATAAAACAGATAGAGAATCTAAAGAAAATTGATCAAATGTAGTTTATTTAATTAATTGTTTGGGTTGTAATATGATTTACATTGGTGAAACTGGTAGACGACTTAAAACTAGAATGTCTGAACATAAGAAAAATTGTAGAATAGAGGTGATTTGAATGCGGGCTTAGCAAAACACTGTTGGGAATTTGATCATAAATTTGATTTTAATTTTGATCATATAAAACTATTAGCTAGAAAAGATAATATGTTTAAAAGAAGAGTTTTAGAGTCTAGTTTTATAAAAAAGTTTAAAAGTCTTGTGGTTAATTTACAAACAGAAATGAAAACTGTGATTGATACATATAATAATATTTTAAAATAGAAATTTTTTTTTGTAAGAGTTCTCTTCAGATATCTCAATCTGACAAATATTTCCCAGGGTCATGCTGCTGATGTTTCTAATTTTATTTTCTTTTTCTCCCCAAGTACAATTCAACGAAAAATGTGAGAATCGAGGCAGAAAAACCAGTCACCATTGTCCCCATCAACAAAGACTCGATCTTCAATTTTTCAAATGCTTCTGATTTCAGCAAACAATCTTCATGCTCCCGGTTTTCTTTCAAGAAAGGAAATTCCCTGCTTTTCGAATTGTCATCCAAGCCAAAGTCAGTTAACATTCTGTTTAGCTTCATAAATTTCTCAGCATATGGTGAACCTGGCTCAAGAAGGTATCCAATTCCTGTTGTAAACAAGAATTCAGGCACAAATTTCACCAAATTCATCTTTCTGTAAATCCCTCCATACCATTTAGCAAGTGAAAGCTTCATAATGCAACTCACATTTTTATGCTCAAGTAAAATTTTGATGCAATCCTTGTTGCTCATTGCTAACAATTTATTTTTGGACAGCTTTGTTAAATTGTATGTTTTCTGAATAAAATAAACGATTGGGACGAAGTTTGGCGCAGCAACAAATTCAAGGTTACTGGTCAGTAGATCTGCCAGATTATTTATTTCAAGGACCTCTTTCAAGTTAAAATTGATATCAGTCAGTGATGCAAAGACGTTGCAATTGTAATAAAAAGCAATGATCATAAAGCACATGAACATGATCCTTTCTTTGACTTTCTTTGGTTCTTCCGGGACACAGGAACCGAACAAAATTCGTAAAATCGTTGTCAAGTTCCAGACTCTTTTATCGAATCGGAGAAGAATCTGTATTATCCAACAAGACAATACGACCAGAGTAGTTAGCAGAATTGAATTGTAAAATGCAGTTCCCATAGTAATCGAAAAGTCTGATGATTTTAATACTGGAATAATTGCAACTATATGGTCCAGGCCATAAATGATATGCTCAAAACTAGCTTTTGGACAAACAGCTTGAAGAGAAACAGTTGTGACGCCGATCATTTGTAGTTCTTTGTTCTGCAGCTTCTTAGGAAACTCAGTTAAGTTTTCTGCTTGGCAAGAAAATTTTCCATATCTCTCTGTAACCGATGACACAACTGCCTGGCGATAATTCATAGCCTCAGAAAATAATTTGAAACGTACAGCATCAGGACCTGAAACTTTTACCGGATCATTTTTCAAATTTTGTTTTACCTGGATAAATGGAGGTCGATCGAATACTCCAATCTTGAGCGGAAATTTATTCAGATTTCGAAGTTTGTCAGGAAACAGCAGTGTTTGCCCAGAAAACAGTTGTTTCTTGTAAGGGAAAAATGGATTAAATTGATGAATCGTCACCTTTCTGAAAGAATCAGACGAATACAATTGATGGATTGCATTTTCTTTATAGGCTTCAATAATTGTGACATCCAGAAAATAATCTTTCCACATCTTTTGCAAAAATCTGGAATAGTCTGAATCATACCTAGAATCCAAGAAGCGAACAATCAGACATTTTGGGCAAATCCTTACGGTTGATAACTGTTTAACGAATCCCATGACTGTTTCCAATCGTTTCGTACAATTTTCCAATCTTGGATATTCAGTAATTAGGAACAAAGTTGTATCTCGTGGACTTCGGAGAGACTCGAGTTTCTCAACGAGTCTAAAATTTTCTTTTGCAAAGAAATCATTGAAGAAAATTGTCGGCATATTTCGCTGAATATCAGAAATCATATTTGTTGGATCTTTATTTTCGTCGCTTTTTATAATCATGATTTGATAAATTTTCGGATCATTTTTGATCGACTGTATAACATTCTTTATCCAATTATTTGAATCGTGTTTGCTTCCTCGAATTACTTTCCAAACTACCACAACCAAAATAACGAGGCGTAAAATACGGAGCTTCATTTCTTGTACTATCGAAAGAAACATTTTTATTAAAACTTGTGTTTACAATGATTTTTTTAATAATTATAAAAATTTAGAAATGTACTTACCGGTTATCTGTTGCTTTTTGACACTTCACTTTGTGGTTCACTTTATTACACTAGTTTCTTCGCCACACTAGTTTTTTGTTCTTCTTTTTGTTTTGACTTGACTTGTCGCTAAGCAACCAAAATTAAAGACAAACTTTTAAATTCACTTACTTCTGTTTCTATCAGTGTTAAATCTACAAAGTATGAAAAGGTTTTTTCCATATACAGATAAGCAAGCTTCTGAATAATAATACATATTATCGATCTTGCAAGTTTTTAAACTGGTGAAGCTAAATTTGTGTATGGTATTAATAAGAAATAATTAAATTTTAACATTATAAATTACAAAAAAAATTATTTACAGATCCATGGTCACGAAAAAATAAATCCCTAGCGCCGAGTTATTTTAATGAGACATAACTAAACAAAGAAAAACGATAATTAAATTAAACACTAATTAAACTAATTTAATTCATTTAACTAAAAGACAAGTATTAAAACAAAGCCACGACTAACCAGTATTCCGGAGAGTGGATGATAAGCAGCAACACAAACTAAGATTTTAAATTTTAACTACAACATTACATTTTTTATTAAATTTTGATAATTTCAGAAGGTTACAAGGAATTAGAAAATGGTAATTCTCCAGATAAGCGGCTTTTCCGAATTTTGAGGTTTTTTAATCGGGACCAAGTGTAAGAGGTGTATTTTAGCACCAAAATGAATAGTTCGGTGGGGGAGATTGAAAAAGTTTACCTGCTTTTTTTATTTTTACAAAAAACTTTAATTTTTTAACCAATGTAAATAAAGCATTTTTAATTACTTTTTTGCGCCAAAAGTACTTTAAACAGTTAAATATTAACTGCAATCGCACAATTATAATAAAACTTATACATATACTTATACTTATCAGCTCGCTCATCATATTGGGGAGGTAGAGGGGGTAAAACTAATTAAAAATTACTTTAGGACCATGTCTGTCTGCTGATTGGTTTAGAAGTTATAAGCGTTTGTTACTTGCTTGTTACTTTCCTTCTCACCCCCGAGGTGAAAAGTAACAAAAAACAGGAAAAAAGCAAAATACAATCATACGGTTCATGAACCAGCTCGGGCATGATATGGGGGAGGTAGAGGGGGTAAAACTGACTAAAAATTACTTTAGGACCATGTCTGTCCGCTGATTGGTTTAGAAGTTATAAGCGTTGTTACTTTCCACCTCTGTTACTTTCCTCCTCAGTCTCCCCTACTCAAGCGCAAGGATAGGTGGTAACGTACAATTTATGTGCAACCCACATTAAACACTAAATCTCTTTTCTCATTTTTTGAGACACATTGGAACTTTGTAGCTCACTTTTACTGTGATTATAAGATATATTTAAGAGTAACTTTCTTTCTTTTTGCAACTTAGAGTTTAATAAATTTAATTCGAGCTTGATTTCTAAAATAAAGAGTTTTCCTTTTTATTGATAAATTTTTGGATATCTTAAATTATGTTGAATACAGCTTTTTATGATGTCATCGACTCTAGGATTGAGTCTAAGAGTGATTTTCAGTAAGTATGAATAAGTTGATCTGTTTGCCTATCGATATGAGGTCATGTATCACTGATAACTTTTGTTTCGCTATGATTTTATGTTCCCGCCTAATATAAGCTGAAATTCGACCTTCCCCCTTTTTGAGAAATTCTATAACATTACAAAATGGCGCCCAACGTGGGGCAAACGCCAATAAAGTTTTGAGAAATTTTCATTTGGAGCCAAATTTAGTATTTCCCAATTATTTGAAAATAAACTAAAATTTGTTGTTGTTGTTTAAGATAGAGTGACTTTTGTTAGGAGCAGAAAATTGATTTTTCTTTATAGAAGAGTTTAGAAATTTAGTAAAGAGTAGTTTACCGATTCTTCAACTTTTTTTGTGGAATTATTATTTAAAATTTTTTTTGGTGATAAGTTGCATATATATATATACTTGAGAAAATTCATACTTAAATATTTTACTTTTTTTTTATTTTTTGTAGTTTTAATTATTAAATATTTTAACTTTATTCTTAATTTCGTTTTTCAAACTTTGCTAAAATGTTTCCATTGTTAGTGAAAGTGTAAATACCAAATATTTTAAAATTCCATGAAATAGTTTTTGAGTTACACAGTTTTAAAATTTTGAATTTTTTTAAAATTTAGTTTTTTAAATTCATTATATTTCTAAGTAGCATAAAAGTTAACATATATATAGTGGTTTTTAAAGCTTTTTTTACAGGCTATTGGATTATTACAAATGTTTTTTTGAATTTCAAGGTCAAATTTTCTTTTTACAAGAAAACATTTATTATAATCGAATAGCCTGTAAAAATGCTTTTAAAATCACTATATATATGTTAACTTTTATGCAATCTATTTAGAAATATAATAAATTTAAAAAAATACATTTTAATAAAATTAAAAATTTTAAAACCGGTGTAACTCAAACACTATTTCATGGAATTTTAAAAATATTTGGTATTTAAACTTTCACTAACAATAAAAACACTTTAGCAAAGTTTGAATAAATGTTATTTTTTGACCTGGACAGTTCAGGAATTTTGCCCCATATCTGTGATTTTAAATAAAATATTTGTTTATTAATACTTAGTAATTAAGATTTTAATTTATTAAGCAATGTAATGAAAATGTATAACTGATATTCCTATTATTGTTACATTAGAAGTGCATGTTAAATTAATTAATTTAATAATTTATTTATTTATTAGATCTTGAGGTTGCAGCTGCAGGAGATCTCCAATTTGAAGCTGAAAATTTAGAAACGTCATTCCGAGGGAGAACAGAATCTGCGTCTAGTTTTCCGGCAAGGGAATCTAGTGATTGTGGTGAATCGTGAGACTGTACAAAGTGTAATGACTCAACCAGAGGAATGATAAACGTGATCTCCCCTCCTGCTCCTCTCCACTCTTCTGAGACTAGTGATATCTCGCCATCTGCCTCTATTCGTAGTGGTCTCTTTATCTTGTATCAAAACGTCAGAGGACTTAGAACGAAACTGTCGAAAATGCGCCTTGTAGCACCTTTTATATTATTTAACGTTCTTATTCTTTCTGAAACCTGGCTTAACAATGATTTTAATTCTTTTGACCTAGGATTAACTAATTTAAAGGTTTTTAGATGTGATAGAAATTCTGAAACTAGTTCTTGTTTACGTGGCGGAGGTGTGTTGATAGCAATTAATTCTAACCTTCAGTCCTTTGAGATTCCTACGAGTGAGCGGACAGTGAAGCATATTTTCGTAAAATGTGTTTTTGAACGTATTACGTTTATTTTTGGTAACTTTTATTTACCTCCAAAAAGTGATTTAGAATTGTACATAAGTTCTTGTCGCTTAATAGAGGAGGTTGCGAATGCATACCCAAATGCAAAATTCTGTATCTGTGGGGATTTAAACATTCCTTTTGTTATTTGGAACTATTCGGACGAAACTAACCCGATTTGTAAACCTGTTTTGGGAGCTTCGCGATCACAAACGGTAATAGCCAACGTTGTGTTCGCTACAATGGATTTTTTGAATTTAAAGCATATCAATAACATACCAAATGTCAACGGCAATTGTCTTGATCTCGTATTTGTTAGTGATAATAATTTTAATGTTAATATTGCAAATGATGAAATTTTACCTGCTGACTTTTATCACCCCCCATTATTGATTACAAATGATTTTGTTTCAACAATTAATAAGCGTTGTAATTTTACGAGAGTAACTAAATATGATTTTAAAAATATGAATTTTACTGCTTTCAACGATTTTATGAACTCTATAGATTAGACAACGCTTCTGAGTTCCGACAATGTTCACGTTGATCTTAGTATTTTTTACAATTGTATTTATACCGCATATAACATGTTTGTTCCTTTAAAAAGAATTCGTGACTCTAAATTTTCAGTTTCGGTTGTCAAAGAGCTGAAGTTTTTAATATTTGAGAAAAAAAGATTGCACTCAAACTATAAGCGAACAAAGTTACTCATAGATTATATAAATTTTTCGTCAGCACGTAGAAATTTTAAAATGGTCTCTAAAAAGTGCTATAAAGATTATCATGCAAATATTGAAAGGTTGATTTCGTCGAACCCTAAATCATTCTGGAATTTTGTTAACTCATCTCGGAGTGATATCTGGAATTCCTAATGAATTAAAATTTAATGATATCTCTGCGTCTGGGAGCAAGAATTGTGGGAATATTTTTCCACTATACTTTGGTTCAGTTTTTAGCGACTCCAAGGATGATGTTTTGACCGTTAATAACACAAGTTCCGACATGCCTCACCTACATACGTTTTCGATTGATAAGGGTGTAATTCTCCAGGCTTTGAGATCTCTTGATATATCTAAGGGTGCAGGACTTGATAATATTCCACCTGCTCTTCTGAAGGCATGCTGCTTCTCGTTCGTTTTGCCTTTGTATATTATTTATAACAAATCTTTTTCTTCGGGTATATTCCTCCTGTAATAGAAGAAAGTGTTAGAAATTAAATAATCTATACAGGATAAAGGGAAAAAGGTTTCACTATTTTTTAGAAGTAAAAACACACTGGATATCCCTTTAATATTGTATAATTATCACGAAACATTTAAAGTACAGTATTACATGTGATGGTAATTAAGAGATAATAATTTAATGTCTTTAAATATTGTCTTTTTATTTAACTGTGATAAAAACTTTCACTTTGAATTTTGGAAGGATAAATTGCAACCGCAGTTTACCGAAGTTATTTTGGGACTGATCCTTTTGGTCCTCGCAGGTCTAGGCCCTAGTTGTAAACATGGTTTTGCCTGTGTATTTACAATCTGTGTAAGTGTCAGTGTTTGTGTTTGTGTGAGTATCGTTGCTATTTTTATATTTCTAACAGAAAGGAATTGTAATTCCAGTTTATAAAAGTGGTGACAGGTCTGATGTCTCAAACTACAGGCCGATCACAATTCTTAGTATAATTTCTAAAGTGCTTGACCTTGCTATTTTTACTGATTATGTGTCTGCTTCCCTGGAAAAAGGTGTTCAAGTAGATGTTATCTACACTGACTTTTCCAAGGCTTTTGACAAGGTTGATCACTCTCTTTTGGTGACAAAGCTCAGTGAAGTGGGATTTTCTGTTCACCTTAGTAATTGGATTTCTAATTATCTTCAAGATACACTTTTGTCTGTTTGTGTCAATTTTGAATTTTTGGATATTTTTCGAGCAACTTTAGGAGTTCCCCAGGGATCGCACCTTAGTTCGCTCTTTTTTGGCTCTACATAAATGATATTGGTAAGATTTTTATTCAATGTAAATTTTCCCTGTTTGCGGATGACCTCAAAATTTATAAAATAGTTGTGGGTCTTCAGGATCTATTGGATTTGCAATTTGATCTAGACAACTTGATGAACTGGTCAACTCCAAATAGGATGTTTTTAAACGTGAATAAATGCTCAGTTATTTCTTTTACTAAATCAAGGAATACCTTCAATTATTGTTACAATCTTAATGGGACTGAGCTTTCTAGAGTTAACAGGGTGCGTCACCTTGGTGTTATTTTTTCTAGTAATCTTGACTTCAGTGAGCACATTTATGCTGTTAGAAACAAGGCTTCCCGATCACTGGATTTTGTTATCAGAAACTCGCGTCATTTTAAAAATCTCTCTACACTGAGAACTCTATATTTTACATTAGTGTGTTCTCATTTGGAGTATGTGTCAGAGGTATGGGCTCCTTATTGCGATGTACGTATCACTAGTTTAGAACGTGTACAGAATAAATTTCTCCGATTTACAGCGACTCATTTGGATATTCCGTTTGACAGATTCTCTCACGATTACTCTGATTTAAGGGCTCGGTTTCGGATTCCCTTGTTGGCTTCGCGATTTTTTAACGATATGATCTTTTTATTCAAGATTATTGTCGGACTGGTGAATTGCTCCCTTGTCCTTTCTAGGATCGACTTTAATGCGCTCTCGAAACGTCTAAGAAGTATTAATTTGTTTAACCTACCATGTTCGAAAACTAACTATTGTTTTTACTTGACGTTTAAAGACTGTTCAGAGAGGCGAATTCGATACGACAGTATGTAGATTTCTTTGTAGTCACCTTATTTATTCATTTCCGATTTACGTATTTTTGGAAAATTATGAAAAATTATATTAAAATCTCTAATATTATAGTTTCCTATTAAGGTATTTCTCTGATGGGCAGTCCCTGACAAAAGTTAGTATTTCAGTTTATAGCGAATATTAATTAATATAATCTATTTTCTTACTTATTATTTACTATTAATAGTTAATCAGATATCGGCCAATAGTTTTTTAATGAAAATGTTTCAAAAATGAACAAATGTTGTTAAATTTTTAACGTTTTTCAAAGATACCTTTTTTACAAGTCTATCTTTTCTTACCATTTTTTAAAAAATGGTTCAATTTAAGGGGGTAGTCTGGTGTTCCGAGCCTGTTTTGAAAGCTTATTTCAATATTATTTTTTTTATTAGAAAATAATTTTTAATCAAATAAAATCTTTTAACATCTTTTTGTTCTTATTATGAATTCTTAAAAAAAATTGTATTCCACTATTTTTAAATTGATATTGATATATATACCTATAATTAATGTTTATAATAACAAAAAATGAAGTAGGGCGCTGGCGCAGATAATATCCCCCGTTGACGTTATCTAAAACAAAAAAACCAAATTGATTATTGTTCTGTATGTAAGTGGCTATCGCCCGAACTAGAATAAAAGATTTTTGTTAATAAATAACAAAATGGCGGACTATTATATCAAAAAAATTTTAAATCAACTGTTTTTTATTGATAAAAAATTAAAAATAAAAAAAAGTTATTAATAAAAATGCATAATTCTAGTTCGGGCGATAGCCACTTACATACAAAACAATAATCAATTTGGTTTTTTTGTTTTAGATAACGCCAACGGGTGATATTACCTGCGCCAGCGCCCTACTTCATTTTTTGTTATTATAAACATTAATTATAAGTATATATATCAATATCAATTTAAAAATAGTGGAATACAATTTTTTTTAAGAATTCATAATAAGAACAAAAAGATGTTAAAAGATTTTATTTGATTAAAAATTATTTTCTAATAAAAAAAAGAATATTGAAATAAGCTTTCAAAACAGGCTCGGAACACCAGACTACCCCCTTAAGTAAATAATAGCTTATTTTCTTCAGAAAAACAAACTTTACAACTTCACCTAGTCGAATTTTTGAAAAAGTGGATCATTTTTTTAAATAAAGCAGTTTGTTTATAAATATTTAGAAATATGTTTCTAAATAAATTACTATATTTAAAAAATGGTCCACTTTTTCAAAAATCTGACGAGGTGAAGTTGTAGAGTTTGTTTTTCTGAAGAAAATAATCTTTTATTTACTAAAATTGAAGCATTTTTTAAAAAAATGGTAAGAAAAGATATACTTGTAAAAAAGGTATCTTTGAAAAGCGTTAAAAATTTAATAACTTTTGATCATTTTTGAAACATTTTTATTTATTAACATTGTATCCGAGAAATACCTTAATTAAAATAAATATTGAAACTTAAGTCAATAACAAATTATTTTTAATTATTAATAAAATTATTTAATTTTACAAGGAATTAATAATTTTATATATAATGAAATAAAAAACAATTCCATTCAGTAATCATTGTATGAAAAATTAATTCTCAGAATTTTTTTTATATAATATTAAGAGATTCAACTAATGAAAATATAGTTAGATAAAAAAGCTACGATTTACATATTTTTGAATGTGCTGCTATAAAAAATGCAAGATAAGTTAGGTTTCTAGGTTCTTTACATTTTTGATTCGGTTAATAAATTGAACTTCATGTTTCTTTTTAAAATAAAAAATAACTCATATGTGACTGTCCATGACAAAACGTGCCTTAGCTCCAAAAAATATATTTTTATTTTTTAATGCCAACCAACAGATGTTTATTTACTCTTTCATTTCCAAAAATAAAAAATTGTTGCTTTAAATAAAATTTTGGTGTTATTAAGCAAGAAGCGTAGGCACGTTACATTGACTTCAATGCATTGCAGAAACTTTAAACGCTCACCCTGTAAAGTTGACGTTTGGGAGCTGAGGCACGTTTTCTCACGGACAGTCACATATATTCTTTTTACGTTTTTATATTTTCTATTTTATTTATAGCTAATAAATAATTTTAATAATCTTAAAGTTTCTTAATTGATTGTGCTGTAATTAAACATTTTTTATTGCATTTTTTGTAAGTGCGAACTTAGGTCTAGGCACTAATCTTCAACTTTTTTTGCATTAGTTAATGTTTTTAGTTTGCGATTTGTCAGGTTTAATTGGTAATTTCGCTAAAATGTTGGGTTATGTTCCTTTTTTTCATTCTTTGTTTTCGTTTTATAAGAGTCTACTTATTATTTGCAGAAAAGTGCCAACACAAAAGGTTTTTAAATTTGAATTACAATAAAATTCGTAAAACACATTTTTCTTCTGTCAAGAAATAAAGAGTAACACTTTTTACTGTTATGCGCTCACCAGAATTGCGGCCCAGGTCTATTTTCAGTAAAGACAGTCTTTATATTTTTTTAATTAAATAGCATTTGAACGCTATCGATCAATTTATATTTCGTGACTGAAAAGCTCTGTTTAACCAAACGATTTTTCTGGTTTGTGATATCCAGAAAATAATCTTTCCACATCTTCTGCACAAATCTTGTATAGTCTGAATCATACCTAGAATCCAAGAAACAAACAATTAGACATTTTGGTCGAATCCTCACGGTTGATAATTATTATTTGAATCGTGTTTGCTTTCTTGAATTACTTTCCCAACTATCACAGCCAGAAAAGTGAGGCATAAAATGCCGAGCTTCATTTCTTGTACTATCGAAATTAACATTTTTTATTAAAACTTGTGTTTCAATGATTTTTTAAATAATTATAAAAGTTTTGAAATGTACTTACCGGTTATCTGTTGCTTTTTGACACTTTACGTTATGGTTCTCTTCAGTTGCTTCTTTTTATTCTATTTTTTGTTTTGATCGATCTTGCAAGTTTATAAACTGGTGAAGCTGACTTTATATACGGTATTGAGAAGAAATAATTAAATTTTAACATTATAAACTACAAAAAAATAACTTGCAGATCCATGGTCATGAAAAAATATTTTTTATTTCAAAATTTTGTCAAAATAATATTTCGTAGTAGTAGTAAAGCTTTATATAACTTTAAGTTCAATTTTGTTTATTTGTTGTTGGTGGACATGTCTCTGCAAATTGGTCAAGCCCCTGTCTTTCACAGAAGCTGCGAAAGAGTGACAAAGATAATCCTTCATCGTTCACTGAATGGGATGTCCCATAGATGTTGTCTCAGAATGTTCCAATCTCTTCGCGACATGGAGGCCTTTTAACGGTTGGTGATGGTACACTGAAGGGAAGGATTAGTAGCAAAGATATTATTTTGCTTTATCCATTTATCCTTCGTTCTAAACGTTCCCTTATGACTACAAGAGAACGTATCTTCTCAATCCAGTGTTGCTTGATGGTCTGCAACTTCGACTTATTTAGAGTGTAATGCAATCTTTTATGAGTTTGGGCTATTTCCAAAACTCTTGGCGTAAACCTTCTATTTGATTCTAGATATGCAATCACACTCTGCAATTGAGAAGCATGTCGTCGAGTCATCCCGATCTTGATCTGCATTTGTTTGATTCGCTTGCAGATCTTAGCAACGCGTTCCGCAACAGATTTTTTTGTGACTTTTGCGAAGTAAGGACACAGCTTTTTCATACACAACAGAGTTCAATGTGCAGAGATCTACACTTTCAGAGAGTAATAAGAGTTAATTGTTCCCTTCAGACATTTTATCCATTTTAATGGAAACCTTAAGATGAATTTTGGTTTCCCTCGATCTCATGTTTCCATCCTCGGCCGCTGGCGTTAGAGTTTCACACAAAATTTGTATGTTCTCTGTGGGGTCTTTCTGTTCTTGGAGAAAAGCTTTATATCCCCTTTTTCTCAAAGAGGATACCAGATCTCTTAAGTACTGAGGCGTCATTTCCGCGTATTGGGGGTGCATATTGACCCATCGCGCATGTAACCTCTGCATGTATCCTTTTCTGTTAGGGGAACTATTTTGCCAACACAACAAAATGTCCCTCCGAAGTTGGTCCGTCCATTTTAACCTTATTCGAGCTTGTACCTGGTCGTTGCTTAGTCGTCGCCAGTGTTCTTTCCTATTGCCACGCCCAACTAAACCCTGATCCCCATCCGAGAGAGACCTATTATGGGTGGCACTGTGCATTACAGTCGTCGTAACCGCAAATAATCTGAGTGGGAGGTTATCCCAACACAGAGTGGACAATTATATCGGGTGCCCAACCCTATCTGACTTTGGTCCGCCCCAGGTATTTTAATTTTCTCGGTACCTTCCATATCTGAGAGGCCTTCCCCTATCCGCCACCTAGGGAGGCGCCTGATTGGGGTGTCAGAAACTACATTTCAAAGGCCATTCAAGTACTTGACCCTGTCGGCTCAGAAATCCTGTGATATCCCGTAACGGGAACCACAAGTCTCTTACCAACCTGATCAAATACCTACATGATGTTCTGTAATGGTCAACCAAGTACTGAGCCAAGTAGGACCAGTATCTTTGAGCTGCTTAGTAACGGAGTCACCAAGCAATTGTGATATTATTGTTATAATTATTATTGTTATTGCTATTATTATTGCTATTGTTCTTGATATTATTATCATTATTATTCTTATTATGATCCTCTATTACTAATAATAATAAATCTGAATTTCGTAATGTTAAAAGGGTATTGAGAGGGAAGTGGAAGTGGGGATATTTTTGAGTAGAACTTCACGATGTGTACATCGGCAGCGTGTTAATAGTAATTTTGCTGTTTTGGTTGAATGCATATTTAACTATTTTAAATTTTGAATTCTTTTATGCAATTGTACAAATAAATAAAAAAAAATTGTACTCAATATTTTTTAGCTAACATTTTTTTTCTTAAATAGAAATAAAAACCGTTCACCTATCATTTTTTATGATTTAACCTCGTTTATAAAAAGTACAGTTAAAAGCATATACAAATTTTTATTAACGAGGATTCAAAAGTTTGTATAGGCATAAATAAACACAAACTGCATAAAAGATAATAAATGAAAAAAGTTACAGAATCGGATAATTTGCAAGTTCCTTTCCCATTTCATCAGCTGTTGCAAGCTTTAGAAGGTTTAGAGCACCTTTGGGAAGACCGCGGAAAATATCGTATTTTTTGCCATCACAATTTTCGAACATCGTATTGAAAATTACTCGAAATATATTATATTCATTGGATTCTCCACTTCCACCAACACCACAGTCAGCGTCAACAGTTTCAAATAAATCTAGACGTATAGTTGCATTAGTATGGCAATGAATGCTACCATACGTTGGTCCATCCCAGAAATAGGCGTTGCTAAGTGGTAAACTCTAAAACAATAGATAGTTTTTTTAGCTTCTTGAAAATTAAGGTTTAGTATTACACTGTTTAAAATTTTTTCTGTATATATATATAAGATTAAGAAATTTAATATACCTTCTTGTCAATACATTCGTAAAACGAATACTTTTTTATAAATATCTCGTAAAATATTTCTTTCCCTAAACTTTTTTTTCCGTCATTACAAAGGTTAAATGTCTCTTTCACTGATGGATATTTGTCATCCTGATATTTTATAGAAAAGTGTCCCTGAAAAAAATATTTAATTCTTTTTAAAGTTATTCATGAGCAGAATAAATGTATAAAATAAAATTTAGGAAAATATTTTTGCCAAAAATTAATTAACAGATTTCCTAAATCGGTAAAAGCGCATACACACACGCAAAACATAATGCGTAAACCGAAGAAATTCTTCAATAAATTCAAGAACATTTGGGCAATTCCATGAAAACAATTGAATTTTCGTCCGTGCGTCACGATGAATAAAACAGCTACATCTTTTTAAAATTTGTTTATAAAATTAAACACTCAGTTGACATGTTTCTATCTTTTTAAATTTATCACAGGAAAGTTAAATTTCCATTATACAATAATTTTTGAAAAAGTTAGAGACCATTTTAATCAACGGTGACGCACGGACAGAATGTCTGCTTTTTCGTGGAAATGCCCAATTAATACCTATTATAAAATAAACTCCAGACAATTTTGCATTTTTTATAATACATAAGTTTCAGAATATTTTAAATTTTCTGCATTAGATTTTTTCAATTCTAAAATAGATTCTAGATTAATTTAGATTTATTTTTGAAGTTGTTAGATAATAGAATAAATTCCAAAAATGTTTTGGTTTATGAACAAGTTCCAGAGTATTTTATATTTTCTCTATAATTTTTTAGTTTTCAAAGTGAATTCTAGAACATTTAATATTCGTAAAACTTTTTACAATTTGGGACTCTAAATAACAAATTTTGGAGTTTTCTTAGAGTTTGGAACAAAGAACAAAATAATTAATATTCTTGAGGGCAAAAGTTATAAGATCTAAAATATTTTGAAAATTTATCAAAATATAAACATTAAAAAAAATATCTCAAATATTTCACAATTATTTATTATAAAATTGGTGATTCAGTGAAATTTATTCTAAACTATTAAATGACCTGGAATTTAATCCAGATTTTAAATGTAAAAGAAATCTTAAATGTTTTGAAATTTATCATAGAATTTAAAATTTTCTGCACTTTACGATCTTAAATATTCTGGTTTTTATTTAAGAAAAGTAAATTCCCTTCCAAGTATATGTTTAAGAAACATAAATTCGATCAATGGGAAGATAAAAAAAAACATAAACACTTTTTATGTAATTTTTTCAAGTTGCGACGTTTCGATAGTGTGGTTTACTATCCTCTTCAGGCTAATTTTATTGAATAAATAAATAAACACAAAATTAATATAATAAAAGCAATTGACACACACATTAGACTTTAAGTAACAATTTAAATAATAATACCTGAGTATTCGTGTAGAATTAAATACATTGCAACTAGTCAAATTTAAAATTTTTGTCAAAATTAAAATACAATAAATAACAAGTAATAATAAATAACAGAGACAGGACCGACGTTAAAATTTCCGTCATTTCGATACAAGTATCAAGTCAAAACTAAATTTAAAATTAAAATAAAAATAAGTTTGGAAGAACACCACGTATATACTGGAAATATAAGAGGTCAATGAAATCAAAAGTAAACAAGTTCAGAGGGAGGCACCTGAAAGTAGTTAGGAATTTAGTTTTCTAATAAGAGGGAAATAACTCTTACTCAGATAACAGATATCTTCTTTTTTATAAATAGTCGAGTCATTATTTAAAGTATGTATCATTTTGGTAATTAAACGTTTATTCCGGTCAGGTTCGCGATCCAGTATAGTGGTATTGTTCCAGTCGAAGTCATGTTTGAACTCCAGTTGATGAGCACGCACGGCAAGTTTAACATTCTTTCTTTTTTTTATGTTCGTTGACACGTTCAATCAATGTGCGTTTCGTCTCACCAATGTAAGTAGCTGGGCATTCTTTACACTTAAATTTATAAACAACATTCGTTTCTTGCCATTTTTCAGATACATCTTTTCCCAATTTAACAATTTTTTTGAAATTTTTATTAACAATAGGGATTGTATGAATGTATGAATGTATGTATGACTTTAGAATTCTAGATAATTTTGGAAAATTTGAATTATTAAACGGTAAACAAATCTTAGGAATTTGTTTATACAGAAGTGAGGATTTAATAAGGATTAATGAGCCGCTATCCGAGAACACGTGGAGGTGCCCAGATGCCAAAGGTGCTTTGGTTTCGGTCATGCGACACGTCTTTGCAAGGGCCCAGACAGAATGAGAAACTGTCGGAGATGTGGCGCAGCGGGTCACATGGCCAAGAATTGTGGCTTAACGGAGCCCAAGTGTATCACTTGCTCCGATTTAGGTAACACTAACCGTGCACACTGGGCCGGCAACAATGCCTGCCCAGTATACAAACAGGAACTGCAGAAACTTAAACAGGCAAAAGCCTAAAGTTTCTGCAGATCAATCTGCATAAGTGCGTAGAGGCCCAAGACCTCCTAATGCAAACAGCCGGGGAGAAGAAGATCGATGTCTTGTTCTGCACAGAACAGAACAGAAAGAACGATCTCACTCCCTGGTACCAAGATAAATCGGAAAGAGCAGCCATTCAGATCTGCAATTCCGAGTTACGGGCAGATAAGTTCCTGGAGACAAACAGTGGATTCATGTGGGTGGAAATGTCAGGAATACGTATGTATAGCTGTTATTTTTCACCCAACGATCAACTGTCAACCTTCGAAGATCAGATATACGACCTCGAAATGAGCCTTAGAGAATCCAGGTTGGATACCCTCATTACAGGTGACTTCAATGCTAAGTCACTAGAATGGGGCGAGAAAAGGCTCGACAATCGAGGAATCTTGGTCGGAGAAATGATCTCCAGGAACAACCTAATGGTTGCGAACCGTGGGAGGTCTTGGACTTTTAGGAGAAACGGTCAGGGATCGATAATTGACTTGTCGATCACAACGGCCCTCCTAAATAAACGTATTAAAGATTGGCGCGTCCTGGAGGATTATACCCATAGTGACCACCAGTATATCGAGTTTTCAGTCTCAAGGGGAGACACGCTGCGGGCCAGGAACCACGGGGCTCTCCGTGAAAATGGCCCGAAGTGGAACATTAAGAAAATCGACAAGGAGAAGTTCGGCCGGTCCCTGGAAGAATCCCGCCTCATAGAGGATCTGGGATGGATGAAGAGGCCGAATAACCTTGAAGGGGAGGTGCGGACGGTGAAAAATATGATTGTCACCGCATGCGACGCGTCTATGCCGCGTTGTAGAAGCACAACCCCAAGAAGAAGAAATGTATACTGGTGGTCAGAGGAATTGGCCTCTTTGCGAAAGGCATGCCTCAAAGCAAGAAGGAGATATGACCGTTCAAACGGAGATCCTCTGCTGAAGGAGGCATATACAGAGGCCAAGAGAATCCTCAGGAAGGAAATACGCGCTGCAAAAAGAAAGAGCTGGAAGAACCTAATCGGTGACGTCGAAAATGACCCATGGGGTCTGGCTTATAAAATCGTTAACAAGAAATTGTTATCGAGGCAAAAGACCCCCGGTCTAGACAATCCCGATTGGGTCCGGCAAATCATAAAGGCTTTGTTTCCTCCAGCAGAACCATGGCCTAGGATGGACTGGAGTAACTGTCATGTCGGTGAGGAAGAACTCTTCACTCTTACAGAATTACAAAAAGCAGGCAGTAGGTTAAAGCCAGGCAAAGCGCCGGGATTAGATGGGATAAGCAACGAGATCCTTAAAGAAGTGATCGTTGCTTCACCCCAGATTCTCCTAGACTGCTATAACAACTGCCTGAAAAGAGGAGAGTTTTTCCGCGACTGGAAAAGACAGAGGCTGGTCCTCCTAAGGAAAGGAGACAAACCTCTAGATAAAGTCTCATCCTACAGGCCTATATGCCTGTTAGATACGATGGGGAAGATTCTAGAGGACATGGTTCTGCAGAGAATGCAATCTCACTTGACCGGAGAGAATAGTCTGTCTGACAACCAATTTGGATTCCGCAAAGGCCTGTCCACAGTAGACGCCATTCAGAAGGCGGTGGACCTAGCCAGAGAAGGAAAAAACAAATTGGGACCAGGGAAGAAAAAGGGCTTCTGCGCGTTGGTAGCCATTGATATACGCAACGCGTTTAATACCGCGCGATGGGAAGATCTCATCAAGTCGATGAGAAACAAAGGAATACCGCCCTACCTGTTACGGATAATGGATAATTATCTTAGCGACAGGTGGGTAATATACGAGGGTGACACCTGCACTCTGAAAGAGGAGATGGAGAAAGGTGCCCTCCAAGGCTCGAGGATAGGACCATTCGTATGGAATGTCTCGTATGACGACTTCTTGCGAATGGGTCTACCTAAAGGCGCGGTGATCATCGGCTTCGCGGACGACGCGTTGATCGTATGCACTGCCGAAACAGTAGAAGCTCTGGGCATATTGATGAACGAATGTCTGAGACGGGCAAAGCGCTGGCTGGAGGCCAGAGGCCTCCAAATGGCTCTGGAAAAGACCGTAGCGCTGCTAGTCACAGACAGACGTGGTTATACAGCCCCTGGTATTCAGATAGACGGATTCGAGGTCCAATGGAGGAATCATATTAAATATTTAGGTGTCGAACTCGACAAATTTTTGAATTTGAAACACCATATAGCCGTAGCATGTCGGAAGGCCGAACAGTGTTCGGCAAGCTTAGCTCGTCTAATGCCGAACATTGGTGGGCCTTCTGAAGCAAAGAGGAGACTGGTGGCGAGTGTTGCCCTTTCAAAGCTGCTATACGCAGTACCTGTATGGGCTCCGACCCTGCGAAATGACAGAAGCAAGACCATTTGTAGAAGGGTGCTGTCCGCGCAGAGAACTATTACGAAACGTATTATTTCGGCCTATCGGACAGTACCGACGTGTGCTGCTCAGGTCCTTGCCAGCGTCCCGTCGGCAGATCTTTTGGCACAAGAAAGGGAGGAAGTTTTTCTCCTTTTCAAGAAGAGAAATTCTTCCGCATATACGGAAGATAATAGACCCAGCAAGGACCAAATTCGCCGAGATGCGAGAAGCAGACTCGTCGACAGATGGCAAGAACGATGGAGCGGGGAGGAGACAGGCCGATGGACGTATCGGCTGATACCTACACTCGGCACCTGGATAAGTAGGAAGCACGGAGTGGTTTCCTACTATTTAACCCAAGTTCTCACAGGGCACGGGTGTTTCGGCTTCTATTTGGAGCGATTTAAGGAAGTCAATAGCTCGGAAGTTACTGCAAGTTCCCAGTGGACGACCCAGAGCACACACTCTTCAGCTGTAAGCGTTGGGACGCGGAGAGGCAGGTTATGTTTGTCGGTGTTAATCGCAAGGTTACACCGGAAAACATGATCACGCTTATGACTCGCTCTCCCGAGGATTGGCGAACCATCGAGACCTTCATACATTATGTTATGAGGGTCAAAGACCTCGATGGTCGCCAAAGAATGGAGGTTCCCGTAGAATAAGGGAGAAAGTCGCTTTGGTGACAGAGGAGGGGATATAAGACTACTCCCGATGGCGATACGCGCGAAAAGTGCTAGCCGGGAGTGGTCCTAAGGTCCTCAAATAAGGGTGTGTTTTTAGCGGGTCGGCAGAACATCGCCACCCCCGCACAACCCTGTAGTACGGGCTACAGGGTACCTGAAGGCAGGTTTTCACATCCTACGAAAAAAAAAAAAAAAAAAAGATTAATGAGGATTTCTTTAACTTTATTTAAATTTTCTTTGTGAAACAAATGGTGTGAAAGAAGAATTGCCCTGTCTACCAGATTGTACACTGAGAAAAAAGGTTTAGTTTTACCAACAATATTTTTTAGTTGACCATTGTTGGTTGTAAGAACAATATTTTGATTGGTATAACAAAATGATTTGGTTGGCGTAACACATTAAGTTGTTTGGGACAACCATATTATTTTGTTGCTCTTATTTGGTTGAACCAAACATAATTAAGTTGTGACAACCAAACATAATTTGGTTGTGACAACCAAACAGAAATTGGTTGTGACATCCAAACATAATTTGGTTGTGACAACCATACAATTATTAAAAAAAATTGGTGATTAGTTTGTAAGTAAGCTGCCGATAATAATATCAATAAAATCTAAATAAAAACCAATACCTACTGGACTTCTGTTTCAGGTTTTCATTAATATGAAATTTCTACATTCTCATCTGATTATATTTGTGTAATTAAATTAATAACATGTGAATTATGTAATTATATGTGTTGGCCGACCGAAAATTCGCACCTGGGTTAGTTAGCTCCCAAATAAAAATTTTTTTTATGACAACCAAAATTTTTGTTATCCCGAATAAAAAAATATAGTTGTGACAACCAAAAATTTTTGTTATGCCAACAAACAACACTGAACCAAATAATTTATAATTTGGTTGGCTCAACCAAATTTTCGTTGCTATGACTAAACATTTTTCTCAGTGTATACAATATTTATTTTTTGTTGGTTGGGATGGTTAGAAAAATAATTAATAAGTCTACCAGAAGAAGATGACTTCTGATACCAATTACTAATTATTTTGTTATTTTGGATATTTAAAGTAACATCTAAGAAGTTTATTTGATTATCAATCTGGAGTTCATGAGTAAATTGTAAATTATCGTTATATGAATTAAAAATATTAAGGATCAAATCAAGATGGTCTTTATGAATACAAACAATCGTGTCAGCAACGTATCTATAATAAAACAATGGAATACACTTGAAAAAATGACATAAAAAGTGTTTATGTTTTTTTACCTTCCCATTGATCGAATTTACGTTTCTCAAACATATTCTGGTTTTCGTTCCAAACTCTAAGAAAACTCTGAAAGTTTTTATTCAAAGTTTAAAACTAGACAAAGTCTTATGTGTTCTAGAATTTTTTTTCGAATATGAAGTTTTTTAGATTCAATTTAGAAACTGAAAAATTATAGAGAAAATATAAAATACTTTAAAACTTGTTAATGTCTCCAAAAATTTTTGGAATTTATCTACAAAAATGAATCTAAAATTATCTAGAATCTATTTTATAATGGAAGAAATTCAATAGAAAATTAAAGACATTCTGAAAGCCATTAGGTTATGCGTTTCACTATAACATTTTTTATTTTACTATTAAATATGCAATATGTTCGACATACCTGCATTTCCCCACGTTGATAGAATTTTAAACCTTTTACCCAATCTGCAATAAGACTTTGCCCATATAAATACTCATCAACTTTATTGTTCATGAATAGAACTTCTTTCTTCTTCGCTAGGCATGTGCAAGAAGCTGAATCATAGTTACTATTATTGTTTACAATTTTTGTATTGTCAACTGGCATACGCGTGTCCTTCTTTATTCTCAGATGTGTATTCATTCTAGCATTTTCAGTTACCAAAACCAATACTCTTGAGAGAAAATATTCAACAGAAACCTATTTAAATGAGTCATTGAGCATTAGTTTGTATTGCTTTTTTGAAAAACAGTTAATACTTACCACATGGTATACAAGTAATAACAGTACCAAAATTTTAAGCATATTTCTTTTTTTATGTATGTTGATACAATATCGAATTTTATAAAATGTAGAATAGAATGTAATACTAAATATCACACAAAATATGTACAATAAAATTTACGTGAAATCCTTCAAGGTACTAAACGTTAATAAAGTTATCTGTTTTATTTTATACTACTTACTAAAAAATAAAGCAATTAAAATACAACCGATTAGATAACTATTTCCAGTTTTCAGTTATCTAAAAGTTAATTTATAAATGTTTATCAATATATGCCAGGGTATACTTTTAAAGTCCAATTTTTAAATATAATTTTTAAAGAAATTTTATAATTGTATGACAAAATGTCCAAACCAAAATATCAAAGACAAAAGATCCAAACTAAAACGTCCAGTATTCAAGTTGTTCGAAGGAATAAAAGTCCAAAAACAAATATGTCCGAAGACTAAAATTACAAATGTGAAAATGTCCAAAGACAGAATGTCCAACATAAAGAAAAAGTAAAAAAAAAAATTAATTTTATAAAGTTTCATGTTCATTTACAGAGTTGCCACAAAACTCAATTTACGAATTTCCCTGACATTTCCCTGACATAAAATTCTTATTATAAGTAATAGAAAAACAGCTAAAATAAAATAAAATTTTGCTTTATTCTTAAAAGCATGGCTGATGAAAATCATGATCGTTTTAAAAGTAAAAAAAATACGATATTTTTTATTTATATCGGATTTTATTATTTAAATAAAAAATTGATTTTTTTAAATATAATCAGTAGGGGAGACCGAGGAGGAAAGTAACAAAAATCAGTTTTTTGATGCTAACATTAAAACTATTTGTAGGATAAGTTCTGTAAACATACTAATCGAAAGCTTGGACTTTCACCTATTAAATAAAATTGGAATTAAACATTAATAATAATTTGATAGTTCACTGCTGGACTTTTTAATCAGCTCTTTATTTGTTACTTTCCTCCTCACCCCTGAGGTGGAAAGTAACAGCACGAAGGAGGAAAGTAACACTTTAAAATTAAGGCTATAGTATTTCAAGTATAAAACTGGTATTAATTTAAATTATTTTTATTACGAACATATAAAAAGACAAAGTGATATTAACTACATTTTGTACATAATTAGCAGATATTTTTGCACTTTTTTGAAATTAAGATTTTTTTATCTATTTAGTATTCGTTAAATAGCAATGACATTAAAAAAGCATCGTTTCTTAAAAATTCAAATCAAAAGTCCAATATTTAATCTTTAAAATATAAAATAAACATATAAAATCACATAGTTATAAAAAAGGAGGAGGTTTATAAAAATAAAGCATTAGATGAGGAGGAAAGTAACAACGTGTTACTTTCCACCTCACCCCTCTTTTCCTTGGATTTCAAAAAACAAGTTTAAATTACACAAAAGTATTTCGCATTTTTTAATTATGCCCTAGCACGACTTAAAGATAAATAAAAACCTTCAAAATAACGAAAAGCATATTTAAAATATCTATAAAATCAAAAAAATATGATATTTTGAAAATTTAGGCAAAAACTTACTTTTGACGTAATTTTTGCACAAAATGTCAGTATCAGATATATAGCTTATGGATAATTATAAATTAGACCCCTAACATAATTTGGGGGAGGTAGAGGGGGCAAAACTGACTAAAAATTATTTAAGGACTATGTCTGTCCGCTCATTGGTTTAGAAGTTATCAGCGTTGTTACTTTCCACCTCTGTTATACTTTCCTCCTCGGTCTCCCCTATATTAAATCTCCAAATGTCTATTTGTAAGTAGTTTATTAAAGAAATGAAGAAAAAATTTAAAAAGACAACACAAGAAGAAAACAGTAACATAAATATATATAAAAAAGTAGAAACTTTTTTCAAAGAATTAAACTATTTACGGACATTTTTTTACATTAAAATAATAAATAACAAGATAATTTAAAAAAAAAACGTTAAAATATATTACTAAAGAGAACAAAATTTTAAAATTAAAAAAAAAGATAATTATTTTACAAATTGAATAAAAAAAGAATCAATAAAATTTTGTAAAATTAAAAAAAAATTAAAGAAAGGAAATTCTATAAAATACAAGAACGATGCTCAAATGACAATATTTAGTACAAGATTAAATTCAAATAATATAAAATAAAGGAATAAAAGCTTTCAAAAAAATAGAAAATTGGGAAATTTTAAAAATGTTGAAAAAAGCATCAAATAAATGTTTTCAAAAATGCCTACACTGCAAAAAAACAATGGAATATTTGCTTAAGTTGTCAAGTCAAATTTACTTTATATCTCAAGCAGTGCAAAAAAAGTAAAACTTACTTTGTTTTTTAAGGAAAATAAAATGTCACTTTTAAAACAAATTTGACATATTGTACTTTAAAATACTTTAAAATACTCACTTTTACTTATTCTTCCACTATTAAATATTCCGGAATGTATTGAAAATTTCATTTCTAACAGTTCGACACATAAACGTCAAATTTTGCTTCAAAAGTGTCAATTGTTTTTTTTCTTCATAAACAAAGTAAAATTTGCCTGGTTTCACAGCAATTTTTGATTTTTTTTTCATTGCTTGAGTGAAAACAGTAAAAATTTCATTAAACTCAAGTAAATTTTAAATAGTTTTTTTTTCAGTGTAATTCTAAGATAAAAACTAAACAATTGAAAAGAAGGAAAAATGCTTCCTTTTTAGAAATGGAAAAATGATGACAAAATGTTTTTTTCCTTAAATCTAACAAGCTAAAAAAATGTAAAAAGTACAAAAAATAAAATTAAAAAATGTATATATTAAGATAAATAAAATGAAAGTCCACAAAAGAAACTTAAAAATCATATAAAAATAAAAAAGTTTAAGCAAATTAACCAAACACAATTTTATAATATTACACTTAAAATAAGTCCAACAATAAATTTAGAAAAATAAAGAAAATCTAAAAACTTTATAGAAGAATAAGTAAGTTTGCAAAAAATCTCGCAAAAATAGACACGATGTGAAAAAAATTGAATAAACTTGAGACTGAAGTAGTTAAAAATAACTAATTTGATAGCAAAAACTCAGTCACTAATTCAAACAGTTATATTTCTACTAGTCATTTAGTAAAAAATAACTGTAATTATTTTTCAAATTCATTTTTAGGTTATGTCAAAATAACTAATATTTTATTTAAATTCTGTTTACTAATTCAATTAGTCAAAATTTAACTATTATTTTTTAGTTATGTTTTTACTAACAATTAGTCTTTTTTTTTACTAATAAAAAAATGGGAGTATTTATTTTTAAAAATATGGAAATAATTATGAAAATTAACGAAATAAAAAGTTTAGTGAATGTTATAATAACGAAATTGTGTAAAATAATATTAAATAATTTGCACAAAAAGTGAAAAATTAAAGAAAATCCAAAAATAAAAAGACAAATAAAAAAAAGAAAAAAATATCAAAAGTAAAAGTAAAAAAAAACTTAAAATTTTGTAAAAATAAAGATATATATATATTTTTAAGAATACACATAATAAATAAATATATAAAAAAAATAAAAAGACGAGCGAGCTCTAGCGAGCGAGAGTTGTTACGCGAGTATATGGAAAATAATAATTAATGTTATTTCATTATTTTGTATTAATTAATATGCATTTAAATATGAATTAATTAAAATTTTAAAGTTTGAAAAAATTGGAATATGACTTAATTGTAGAATAACAGGTGGGTCAAACCACTGACTTTCGACCAAAGGTGGTCGCTGACATATTTTAAAAAATATTAAAACCTATATTATATGTATTATTGAAGTATCTAAATTCAACTTCTGAAGTTGTTTTAGTTAAATTTTTTATTTTTCAGCCGTAAATTGTAATTAAAGGAGCAAGTGTCAAGAAAAAATGGCGTTTTCAATGCATGTTTTATACGCTTTTAATTCAGAAAAAAAACATTTATTTCCTGTACTATAAAGAAAATCCGTTTAATTAGTATCCAAATATTTATTTTCATTAATATAATTTTGTGTAAAATGAAAAATAATAGTAATAAAATTAACTTAAAGTTGATAAAAAATCTGTCAATTTTTGTCATTTTTAAAGTCTATTTTTTAGAAATCTACTTAACAAATGTTAATGAAACTTACCATAATGATTAATTTGTGTAGTTTAAACAGATTTTCACTGGAAAGAAGTCAAATATTTATTTTATTATTAAATAATTCAGTCTTGAAATTTTGAATTTAACCACAAAACACACATTTTTGAACTTGCACAACTTTTTTCTGGATGGATTTATAAAATTAACACTTTCCACATGTCTAAGTTTCTATAAAATCTACAACATATTAAATTTTCGCGAATGTAAGTTGTTTAGTTTACGAATTATTTAAGTTTAAAATTTAATAAAAAAAGGTTATTTTTTATATTTTAAAATACACTCTGAAGTTTGACAATCGATTATTGGCTTTAAATTCAAAAGATTTTTATTTACATTTTGTCAGTTAAATAATTTAATCTATTAATTTATATATTACAATAAACAATATTTAAAAACCATTGAAAATTGAATGTATTTTTTTTCCTAATTGTATTTTAGTTCCTTATAATTAATCAAATAAATCTCAGTAACTAATGATCAGAAACATTTTCAGTTTGAAATGCTTATTTGTTAAAATAATTAGGGAAAACATTGTATTTATTTTTATTTTTAATTCTCTACTTTTCTCTATTAATTAATAATTTAATAAACCTTAATATTCATTAATGAAAATATTTATGAATTCAAATAAAATCATAGATAAATAGATTTTTAAACGTGTACTAGACGTAATATCATATAAATTATAAATAATAAATAATTAAAACCATTCAACCATAATCCCAAAAAAAACTTTATTATTTTCAAATAATTCCTCGAAAGGTTCAAAAGAAAGTTTTTTTCTTTTTTCGCAATTCTCATTGCACAAAATACCTACAGAACAACGCATAACAAAGAAAGTTTTTAATCAATCAAAGTTTTGATTAATAGGTTAAAATAAAACTGACAAATTGTAAATAAAAATCTTTTGAATTTAAAGCCAATAATCGATTGTCAAACTTCAGAGTGTATTTTAAAATATAAAAAATAACCTTTTTTTTATTAAATTTTAAACTTAAATAATTCGTAAACTAAACAACTTACATTCGCGAAAATTTAATATGTTGTAGATTTTATAGAAACTTAGACATGTGGAAAGTGTTAATTTTATAAATCCATCCAGAAAAAAGTTGTACAAGTTCAAAAATGTGTGTTTTGTGGTTAAATTCAAAATTTCAAGACTGAATTATTTAATAATAAAATAAATATTTGACTTCTTTCCAGTGAAAATCTGTTTAAACTACACAAATTAATCATTATGGTAAGATTCATTAACATTTGTTAAGTAGATTTCTAAAAAATAGACTTTAAAAATGACAAAAATTGACAGATTTTTTATCAACTTTAAGTTAATTTTATTACTATTATTTTTCATTTTACACAAAATTATATTAATGAAAATAAATATTTGGATACTAATTAAACGGATTTTCTTTATAGTACAGGAAATAAATATTTTTTTTCTGAATTAAAAGCGTATAAAACATGCATTAAAAACGCCATTTTTTCTTGACACTTGCTCCTTTAATTACAATTTACGGCTGAAAAATAAAAAATTTAACTAAAACAACTTCAGAAGATGAATTTAGATACTTCAATAATACATATAATATAGGTTTTAATATTTTTTAAAATATGTCAGCGACCACCTTTGGTCGAAAGTCAGTGGTTTGACCCAGGTAGAATATGTTAATTTAACAACAAAAATAACATTATCTAGAATCATAGGAAATAAAGTATGTTGAAAATACAATATAAAGTCTATGAAATATATATTTATGTAAACTTTTTATTATATTTTCACAAAATTTCCTAGTCAGATTTTTAACATAACCTGAACAAAAAAAAAAGTAACGAAACTGAATTATTCAAAGTTTTAAATTAGAGAAATAATATCTTCCACTTTTAAGTTTTAATTTAGAGACAACACCTTCCCGAAAGGAAGGACCTTCAATGTCCTTCCTATGGCAAGAACCTTGACGTGGTGGGAAGGCTTATGCGTTTGAGTGATGTCTCGAATGAAAGGGGTGAATCCTGGGCGCGCTATAAACGCGTTGTCCCAATGCTTGGAAAAGGAGAGCCAGAACCAAAGAGTTCGGCATGCAAGGAGTATGAAAGAAGAAGGTGAAGCCTATAAACGGCTCCCTTCCCGACTGGATGGCCCTCTTTATATTTATATTTTTAATATTTTTTTTTAAGGGAAAGCCAAAAATGGGGTTGGTTGAGAGAATAAGTGCGGAATAAAAGTAGCCTATAAACGGCTTATTCCTTGTACGGGTAGTCTCCTTCTCACAGGATTGCTGCATCTCACCGTGGAAGGCGAGCCGAAAACTCGATTGCACGTGCCGAGGAATTAAATCTTCAAATTAAAAAGAAACAAATATTTTTAGAAACTCACGCATAGATGAAGTTTACTAATATTGTTTATCACAGCAAACTTTGTTCATTGTAATAGCAAAAAATTTACTGTGGTCACTAATTTTGTTAGATTCAACAGCAAATATTTGTTACTAACTGCAGACATTTCATTTTTTCCGTACAAAATTGAATTTTTTTTTGCTGTAAATAAAATTAGAGCGAAAAACTTAATTTCTTTTTACTTAAGAAAATTTCGTCAACATAATACTTTTATGCATTAAAATGACAAATTAAATAATAATAAGATCGCGAGTATTAAGATCAAGTTTTAAACAGTTTTAAATGTTTTAAAAAATATTATTACAGTAGTAAATTTTTAACAAAATTATAAATTTCTGCGAGACGGAAAAACTCAGTCCCTAATTTCGAAACTCAAAATTTCCATGCCATGATGATTTTAATTATGCTAGTTAAATTATAAAAAATTATTATACGCAATACATATAATAAAATTCCTTTATTATGCTGTTTAGTCATAATCTATGATTATTATCACACCAGATTAACACTGAAAGATAGTCTAACAAAACTGAATTTCAGTTCTTTAAAAAGCTTATTGATATTTTACTTATATAGTAGGATAAAAGTAGGGGAGAGTGGCCATCAATGTACCAGTTTTTTCAATGAACCATTTCAATTTTCTCAGAAACAATTAAATAAAAATTCTCCTAATTTTAAATATAAATGAAGTTTGCGTAAACACACTACGTCCATAAATTTGAGACGTTTTGATTTATTTTTTACAGAGAAAACTGGAAAAAACTGTTTTTGATGTACTGAAGAAAAAATTTACCTAAAATACAAACACGTTTTTTATTTAATTAACAATGAACCACCTGGAATTCCAGTGTATTTTCGATTTCCAGAGTGGTATGCTTGATTATAAAACTAGGCATGCGTACAGCATGTTACAGCGATTGTTATCAGTACTTTTCTCATTACTCATTACTTTTCTCATTACTCATTACTTACTTATTTTTATTTAATCAAAATAAATCGTGTATAATATGTGTGCATTACGTAGATAAGTGTTCTAGTTTTATATTGATGCAAAGAAGTGCTTGAAATTGGTGAAATTCAATAAGTACTATGACCTTGAAAAAAACCCGGTACATTGATAGCCACTCTACCCTATTCTTTTTAACTTTTTTCTGCCCTGAATTTCAATCAATATGATCTACTTTCGTTTACAAGTTGAAAAAAGGGAAATTATAATCTTGAAAACAGATTTTGTTTTTACATACTGTCAACAAATAAGTGCTCATAAGTTCCAGAATATCTTAAATTTTCTATATTGACCCAAGTGCGAAAAATAACATGGCCCAGTATTGGCTTAGTACTAGCAAAATAGTTGCCGAAGTTCGGCCACCAGTACTGGCGCAGTACCGTTTTGTTAACCACGGGCTTCACTCGGCAGCTTAAATTTTGCCAAGACTTGGCAGCCAATATTGGCCCTGACTTGTCCCAAACTTGTCTTTCAAGTGTAAAATTACTGTTTAGTTCGAATATTCAGACTTAATTAAAAAGTTTCTTTTAAATAATAAATTACAATTTTTTTGGCCTTTACGGCTTTTTATTTCTTCATTTGTTTATACAAATATTAGCATCAGTTTGACGCGTTTCGGTATAAGATATTATACCCTCATCAGAACAGCACTATTTGTTTCAACATTTTTTGATTTTGATTTTTTAAAATTTTTAAATTTAAGACATTCTGGAAGCCGTTAGGTTTTGCGTTTCAGCAAACAAATTTTTATTTTACTATTAAATTTGCAATATGTGCGACATACCTGCAGTTCTCTACGTTGATAGAATTTTAAACCTTTTACCCAAGTTGCAATAAGATTTTGCCAAAAATAATACTCATCGTTTTTATTGTCAAACCATAGAGCTTCTTTCTTCTTTGCTGCACATGAGCAAGAAGCTGTGTCTGAGTTATCATTATTGTTTAAATTATTTGTAGTTTCTTCTGACATACTCGTGTCCTTCTTTATTCTCAGATGTGTATTCATACTTGAATTTTCATTTATCAAAACCAATTCTCTTGCGAGAAAATACTCAACAGAAACCTAATTAAATGATTCATTAAGCATTAGTTTGTATATTGTTTTTTTTTAAAAAACAGTTAATACTTGCCACATGATAAACCAGTAATAACAGAACTAGAATTTTAATGTGGCTAAAGTTTCGTTCGAACAATGAACACAAAATTTTTTTTTTTTATTATAGCTCAAAACAAATGAAAACTAAAGGAAAACGTATTCCGCGCCAAATTTCAGCCGTTACATGATTTCTCATAAATTTTTTTTTACTTCTGTAAAAATTCAATTTCTAATGCCTTTCAAAAATGACATACATTCCCAGCATTTTTCAGATACTCCAGTATATCCGCAGAAAATTTCTCAACAAATGGTAATGTGGTGTAAGGTTATATTTGGTTGCTAGAACAAATTTAAATGTAATTTTTTGACAATTTTGGGAAAAATTAATTTTTTTAAAGGTGATCCGAGATGGATTTTACCTCGACCTTTTTTTAACAGACTACAGACCATTTTCAAAGACTTGTCTAAAAATATGAAGGTGGTGTAAAGATCCATTTGGATGCTGGAACAAAATTAAATGACAATTTTTGCCAATTTTGGGAAAAATGAATTTTTTTAAGCTGATCTGAGATGAATTTTACCTTGTGCTTTTTTTAACAGACTCTTGACCATTTTCAAAGATTTGTCTAAAAATATGAAGATGGTGTAAAAATCCATTTGGATGCTGGAACAAATTTAAATGTCATTTTTTGACAATTTTGAGAAAAATGAATTTTTTTAAAGCTGATCCGAGATGAATTTTACCTCGAGCCTTTTTTAACAGACTCCAGAACATTTTCAAAGATTTGTCTAAAAATAAGAAGGTGGTGTAAAGTTACATTTGGATGTTGGAACAAATCTAAATGTCAATTTTTGCCAATTTTAAGAAAAATGAATTTTTTTAAATCTGATCCGAGATGAATTTCACCTTGAGCTTTTTATAATTGACTCCAGACCATTTCCAAAGAATTGTCTAAAAATATCAAAATAGTGTAAAGTCTGTGTAAAGTCTGTTAAAAAAAGCTCAAGATAAAATTCATCTCGTATCAGCTTCAAAAAAATTCATTTTTCCCAAAATTGTCAAAAATTGTCATTTAAATTTGTTCCAGCATTCAAATGGATCTTTACACCACCTTCATATTTTTAAACAAATCTTTGAAAAAAAGTCTGGAGTTGGTTGAAAAAAGCTCGAGGTAAAATTCATTTTTCCCAAAATTGGCAAAAATTGTCATTTAAATTTGTTCCAGCATCCAAATGGATCTTTACACTACCTTCATATTTTTAGACAAATCTTTGGAAATGGTCTAGAGTCTGTTGAAAAAAGCTCGAGGTAAAATTCATCTCGGATCAGCTTAAAAAAATTCATTTTTCCCAAAATTGGCAAAAATTGTCATTTAATTTTGTACCAGCATCCAAATGGATCTTTACACCACCTTCATATTTTTAGACAAGTCTTTGAAAATGGTCTGTAGTCTGTTAAAAAAAGGTCGAGGTAAAATTCATCTCGGATCAGCTTCAAAAAAATTCATTTTTCCCAAAATTGGCAAAAATTGTCATTTAATTTTGTTCCAGCATCCAAATGGATCTTTACACCACCTTCATATTTTTAGACAAGTCTTTGAAAATGGTCTGTAGTCTGTTAAAAAAAGGTCAAGGTAAAATTCATCTTAGATCAGCTTCAAAAAAATTCATTTTTCCCAAAATTGGCAAAAATTGTCATTTAAATTTGTTCCAGCATCGAAATGGATCTTTACACCACTATCATATTTTTAGGCAAGTCTTTGAAAATAGTCTGTAGTCTGTTAAAAAAAGGTCGAGGTAAAATTCATCTCGGATCAGCTTTAAAAAAATTCATTTTTCCTAAAATTGTCAGAATTTGACATTTAAATTTGTTCCAGTAGCAACCAAATAAATTCTTACACCACATTTCCATTTGTTGAGAAATTTTCTGCGGATATACTAGAGTATCTGAAAAAAGGTGGGGGATGTATGTCATTTTTGAAAGGCATTAGAAATTGAATTTTTACAGAAATAAAAAAAAAAGTTATGAGAAATCATGTAACGGCTGAAGTTTGGCGCGGAATACGTTTTCCTTTAGTTTTCATTTGTTTTGAGCTATAAGAAAATAAAAAATTTTGTGTGTTTATTGTTCGAACGAAACTTCAGCCACATGAATTTTAAGCTTATTCCTTTATTTTCACGTATGTTGATTTAATATCGAATTTTATAATAAATATAGAATGTAATAATAAATATTGTACAAAATAAATGCAATAAAATTTACGTAAAATGTTTCAAGGTACTAAACGTTAAAAAAATTTTCTGTTTAATTTTATATTACTTACTAAAAAATAAATATATTAAAATACAACCGATTAGATAACTATTTCTAGTTTTCAGTTATCTAAAAGTTACTTTATAATTGTTTACGGATAGCATGCACACATAGAAGTACAATTTTTAAAAAAAAATTTTAAAAAAATTTTATGACTTTTGTATTGTTGGAATATTATACACATTTTAAGTCATTATGTACACTAAACTGTTAAAAAAAAGATTTCAAACTTTATTTTCAGACTAATTTCAATTTTTAAAATTTTTTAATATTTTTGTTAGACCTAAAATCAGCAAGGATTTTCTCTTTACTTTTTCAGTAATTCTGCCGAGATTGAATGAATATAGATGAAAACATTTGAAAACTGAAGAATGAAAATAAAAATTGAAGAATGGAATTAAAGACCCAGGCGCACAAAAAAATAAAACTTTTTTGACCGATACACAGTTTTGTGTGCCTATGTGAAATTAATGAAAATAATTGAACAATTGTATTTAAAATTAAAGAAACTTTATAATAATCGAAAAAAATTGTAGAAAAAAGGCGATACTTTTTTAATTTTAAAGAAAATAATTGAAAATTGAAAAGTGTAATTTAAATTTGAAGAGAATAACTGAGAATTGAAGAAAATAGTTCTAAAATTAAATAATTGAATTGAAATTTTAAAATAATTTTTATGAGTGAAAAAAATAATTGAAAAAATCCGAGAATTATTGAGTATTGAGGAATCAATTATAAATCGATAAAAAAATTTAAAAATTAAAGAAAATATTTGAGAATTGAAGAAAATAATTAAAAATTGGAGAAATAAATTGGAAATTTAAAAATAAAATGGAAATGTCAAGAAAATAATTAATAATAATTAAAAAATTACAATATGACGATAATAATTAAACATTCACGAATATAATTAACTATTAAAAAAATAATAATTACAATTGATAAAAAAACAAAAAATGTCGAGAACAATCGGCATTTGAAATTTTTTTTTTAAATTAAGGAATAATTATAAAATTGAAGGAGAATAAGAAATTGTCAATTGAAAACTGATAAGAATTATGGAAAAAATTGTAGAAAAAAATTATAGATTTATTTGTTGAAATTAAAATGAAATTAAAATTATTTGAGTTGATATTTATATATTTTAAATACAATTTTTAAAAAATATCTAATTCAAAACAAAAAAATTATTATAATAATTATATAATTATATAATAATTGTCAAAAAATAAAAGAAATTAAATGAATATTACAAATGTATTTTTAATTTTTTATGTATGCAAGTAGAAAGTAATATTTCACGTTCAGAATATTGTAAAAAGTTTCTAAATCAATTTCCAACTAGAGGTCACGTACATTATTGATTTTTAAAAAAATATTGCAAAGGAGAAAAATATGCTCAAAGTGTATATTTTTAGTTTTTGCTTTTTAGTGAGAAGCTTCAAGAAACTATAGGAAACTTTGAATATCGAAAACTGGTATATTTTTTATTTAAAAGTGTTTTTATAAAAAGAAATGTCTAATAATAATTACAAGTAAAGTTAACATAAATAATTATCAGTTAAGTAATTCTAAACTTCAATAGAGCCTATATAAAAAATATAAATTTTTGTAAATATAAAATTTTACAGTTTAAATCCTTTTTCAAACTTTTTTCTTTTTGTACTTTTTTTTCTAAATTGTAAAAATTTGTAGTAAAATTTATTAACTATTTTTGTTGTTGTATAATAATTTAACAAAAACGTGTGCATATTGTGATTATTTAAAACAAATTTACAGAAATGAGAAATTTTTTTATAGCAAGCAAAATTTTGGATTGCAGTATTGCTTTTTAACCCACAAAGAAAATTGAAATTTCAAATTTAATTAAAGGTCATAGACCTTAGAATTAAACAGTTGATCCTTTGATAGTTATTTTGAAATATTTTGCTTTATATTCTATCGATTATCAATCAGTATGACATAAAAATCCTATCGAATAGGATTTTGAAAAAGGAAATTAATAGAACAGAAAAATTCTGTTTCTTGACAAAATTATTTATTATTATTATGTGAGTTGTCCAGATTCTTGAGTAAATAAATTTTACTGCAAAAAGATAATTTTATGGAAGGTAAGATGATTTTTTATAAGAATTTAAATATTATTTTTATATTTTTTTCAATAAATACCAAATATTTTGAAGATTTTAAAATTATTTAAAATAAAAACTACACGCATATTTTGCTTAAAAATTAATGAAGTCTGATTAATTTAAATTTTTTTATTTTATTCTTGGGAAATAGCTGACTCAAATAAATAAAAACATTATTAAATTATAAATAAATAATAATTCGCTTGATAGTCTGTACTAGTTTGAATTTTTTGAACAAAATTCAACAAACAGAATTGCAGAAAGTATTACAAAAAGAGAAAAATGAGCTGCTATTTGTCAAAATTGGTAGAAAATTACAAATGTTAATTAGATTTTTATAATTTTTAAGGACATGTTTCATTTCATTTTTTGATACGAAGAAATTAGTTCTTCTTCAAGTTGCGCGTTGTTTTATTCTCTATTGTTAGCCAGGAATCCTGCTACAGCAGCTTTAATTTGATGAATTTTTAAAAATTCATCCGTCATAAATTAAGATCAAAAAGAATATTTATGAAGGTTATATCCATTTAAATCTAATGTAGTTTTTTTAAGAGTACAACAAAAACCAAATTTTTTTGATTGTGGTGTATATTCTTTATATTTTAATATTAAACCTAAAAATGTTGTATATAATCATGCATTAATGAGAACTCATTTGTATATGATATTTGAAAAATATGTCCCTAAGCAGCACGTAATATTGAGTGAATGTCGCAGTGATATAATACTGTAATATTGGTAATATTACGATACAATATTACAGCGATATTGAGGTAATATTGAAATGTCCGCCTCAAGGTAATATTACAGTGATATTGATGTAATATTACAAGCACCTTTGGTAAAATATGAAGAACACTTTCTGAAATATATTATAAGAGCTGGGTGTATTTAAACCTAATGTAGTTTTTTTAAGAGTACAACAACCAAATTTTGTTGATTGTGGTGTATAGGCCATTGCGTTTGCTGTTTATTTATATTTTAATATTAAACATAAAAATGATGTACATAATCATGCTTTAATGAGAACTAATTTGTATATGATGTTTGAAAAAAATGTCTCATCTCATTTTCGGATAATTTTACAAAATTGTATAAACTTGGAATTGTCAATATCGAAGGAATTAAAAACAATAATTTACATGTGTGGAATGTAAAATATGCGACCCACAAGAGAAAATTGGATTATCAAACTAATGAAGGATTTACAGAAATGAAAGAAGATAGTAGTAGTCCTTCATTATATACAAAAATAGGACAGAAAAAAGTTGTTAATATTCCTGACTAAGAAACTAAAAAAAGCAGATAAAATGCTCAATATGAAAAAATGTATTGTAAAAGACCTAAGTTAAAAGGAGAGATGGGTAAGAGAGACAAATAATAAATATGGAAAGTGTAAATAGTGACAGAAATTTAAATGTTTGTAAGAAAAAACATGTGGAAAATGCGTTAAAATCTATTGAAGTTGTAAAAGAAGGTAATAATTATAAAATATTAGAATCAATAGTAGTAAGAAGAAATTTTTTAGCAATTCTAATGAGAAAAGTAGAATAACTAGAGTAGAATATCAGAAAGAATATAGTGAAATGATGAAATTAATACGAAAAAAATTGATAACAAAGAAACAGAAATATCAGTTATGGAAGATGTATGTTTAAGTTGTGAAACAGATTCAAATTTTTCTAAAAAAAACCACATAAAAAGTTCTGTTAAAAAAGAAAAGAGAGATAATAATTCTGACAAATTAATAATTTCTGGCGATTGTAATGAGACAAGTAAAAAAAGTTGTACAGAATACCCAAAAAAAAATATCGTCAAAGGCTTAAATTAAAACGACAAATAATAATTGACGAGAAAGAAAGAGAAATGTTACTTATGAAAGATGTAAGTAGGGAAACAGATTTCTATGTTTGTAGTAAGAGAAATGTTGAAAGCCAGTTAAAGTATTTTAAAGAAGTAGGAGGAGATGATAAGAATGAAAAATTACAAAGAATAGTGAGCCAGACAAAAATTGTTAACGCCTCTAATTAGAAAATTCAAAGAAGTAGAGCAGAAAATAAAAAAAACTATCGTCAATGATTGAAATTGAAACAGAAGATATTCCATGATAAGGATAAAACAAATGAAATACTATATTCAAAAGATATGCAGAAGAAAGATGTAAGGATTTGTGATGAGAAGATGAAAAAAAGTCACGCAGAATATCAAAAACAATATATCGACGCCTCCCGTTTATAAAACTATAACATTATCCTCAATGCGAAATAATTTTAAATTAAAAACAAGTGCAATATCAATGTAACAAAAACAAGCGTGCAAGGGAATTTTATCATAATATTCAGTGCAAGACAATTATAAGATAAAGTTGCGTGCAATTTAATAATATTATGTGAAGCAGGGTGCAAAATGATTTTATAAAAAACTTCAATGCAAGACAATTTTAACTTTTAATTCAATGGAAAACAATTATTATCTAAATCTAAAAACAAAATTACAACGATTTTTTATAGCGGTTATGTCCAATATCAATTAAAAAAGTTTGATTCATATTAAAATTATGAGCCCATTTACGCGACATTACTTCAGTAATATATTTTTAATCTCATATATATTTCAATTTTTTAAAATATTTCATATTGGATGCTTTACTTATATTTTTAATTATCGTTTAAAACAATATAAGTATTATTAAAAAATTAATCAAAATAGTACTAATTATTACTATTTATTAAACTACTATTGAGTAATTATTTCTACATAAATATGCATATAAATATACAATATACATATATCTTAATTAAAATAATTCATTGCTTATTTATTTATGAGTAAAACTGTAAAGTAAGGAAAAATAGTAATCTTTTATTTATTACCTTTCTAATCTGATTTTTTATTAAACAATCTTTTAATAATCAATTATCAAACTTAATTACATAGAATTTTAAAAAATATATGAAAATTATCGAACTAAAAACTATAATTCGCTTTCATGTTGTGACATTTATTTATAAAATAAATGTAATAAATGTGTTTTTTAACACAAAAATTCGTTTTTCGGTTTAAAAAATAAGGAGTGTTAGTTTTCGTGGAAACCTACGGTTGGAATGTTTTTTTTTCGTAACATAATACAAAATTTTTTAACAGTAATAGGTACATCTTTTGCATTTATCAATTAGTTTGATTCAAAAATAAATAATTAAATAATTTTAATTAGTGATATTTTTCATTTTCAATAATACTTATATTATTTTAAAAAATAATAAAAATTTAAGTAAAGCATTCAATATGCAATATTTTAACAAATTGAAATATATGAGATTAAAAATGTAAAACTGAAGTAATGTCGCGTAAATGGGCTCATAATTTTAATATAAATCAAACTTTTTTAATTGATGTTGGACATAACCGCTATAAAAAATCGTTGTAATTTTGTTTTTAGATTTAGATAATAATTGTTTTCCATTGAATTAAAAGTTAAAATTGTCTTGCATTGAAGTTTTTTATAAAATCATTTTGCACCCTGCTTCACATAATATTATTAAATTGCACGCAACTTTATCTTATAATTGTCTTGCACTGAATAAGAGGATAAAATTCTCTTGCACGCTTGTTTTTGTTAAATTGATATTGCACTTGTTTTTAACTTAAAATTATTTCGCATCGAGGATAATATTATAGTTTTATGAACGGGAGGCGTCGATATCGTCAAAGATTAAAATTAAAAAGAAACATAATTGATAAGGAAAAAATAGATGTTTTGGAACATACAGGTAAAAAAATAGAGTCATTTATGAGAATGAAAATAACATTGATATTAGTGATTTTGCTTATGCAGAAAAAAATATTAATAGCATACATGTTCCAAGTTATAACGAACATTATCTTGGTAAAATGTCGTTTTTTGCAAAAGATGCAAGGTTAAACATTTTGAGAAAGAAAAAGTTCAAAAGAAATTAAGTTATAATGATTGTTGTAGTCATGGTGGTGTATCGTTGCCTTATATAGAAAAATACCCTAATGATTTAAGAAAATTGTTAGATGGATCTCATAAGAAATCTGTCCATTTTAGGAATAATATAAGACTTTACAAAATGACAATGTATTTAATTTCAATAATAGAAGGCGAGGACCATTTTGATATAAAATTCAAGGTCGAATTTATTAACAAATCAACAATTTCTTATTTCCTGATATTGATAATGATCCATCTTTTGGTCAATTATTCCTGTTCGATCCAGAAGAAGCAATTTGCTATTTGTCTGAGATCATTGAAATGGAAACTGCGTTAGCAAAAAAAATAATCAAGAAATTCCAGAATTATAACTAATGTTTACTTTAAAAAAAGGATTGGATAAAGGAAGGTAATATACAATTTTTAAAGGTGAAATGAAGTTGCTGCTATTTTTAATATAAATGCTGAAGGTTTAATACCAGAGTCTTATGTAACGATTTATAATAAATCGATTAAACAATTGCAATTGGTTAATCATTTAGATTTAAATGTTGAACCTTGGATATATCCTATACTTTATCCAATAGGAAGCAAGGGTTATAGTATCGATATGAGTCGTACTGATAGCGACAAACGAACCATAAGTCAAATTGTGTCCAGATCTGCTTATATAAAATATAAAATATGACGAAGAGATCATACCTTCAATCAATTTTTATATGGTGGAAGATTGTTTCAGCAATGGTTAGTTGATAATTGTGTCAAAGTTGAAAACGTTAGGTTACAGTTTTGTAAAATTAAACAAACAAAATTAAAAAGTGAAACTTACAAAGGATTAATTGATCATTTACATAATCAAGAAATTGAAAATAATGTACATGTTGGCAAGATGTTGATATAGCCTTCAACATTTTATAGGATCACCTCGTAACATGCTAAAACAATATCAAGATGCAATGACCATTGTAGCTTTTCATGGTAGATCAGATTTATTTATTACAATGACATTTAGTTCAAAATAGAAAGAAATTAAAGAAAATTTATTACCTAATCAGTCAGCTTCTAATAAACCTGACACGGTTGCAAGAGTCTTTCATTTAAAAGTAAAAAAATTATTCGAAACTATAGTAGATGATAAACTATTTGGACAAGTAAAGTCTTATGTTTATGTTATTGAATTTCAAAAGCGCGGTTTACCACACATTCTTTTATTGGTTATATTGGAAAAAGGTTCTAAAATATTAAGAGCAGAGAGTGTTGATCGGTATATTTCAGCTGAGATTCCAGATAAACATGTTAATTCTACATTACATAAAATTATAATGCAAAATAATATTCATGTGGGGGAGACCGAGGAGGAAAGTAACTGAGGTGGAAAGTAACAACGCTTATAACTTCTAAACCAATCAGCGGACAGACATGGTCCTAAAGTAATTTTTAATCAGTTTTACCCCCTCTACCTCCCCCATATCATGAGTTAGCTGGTTCAGGAACCGTATGACCGTATGTTACTTTTTTCCTTTTTGCTGTTACTTTCCACTTCAGGGGTGAAGAGGAAAGTAACAAACAAAGAGCTGATTAAAAAGTCTTGCTGTTAACTATCTATTTATTATTTATGTTTAATTCCAATTTTATTTAATAGGTGAAGGTCCAAGCTTTCGATTAGTATGTTTACAGAACCTATCCGACAAATAGTTTTGACGCTATCATCAAAAAACTGATTTTTGTTTCTTTCCTCCTCTGTCTTCCCTACCTTGTGGATAGACGTTTTAACATATAATGGAAGTTAACTGTACCTCGCATCATTTATATTATATTATTATATACATAGACGTCTTAAAAAATAAAATAATCAACAGTAAAATAATGTCTAAACTTACAGTAACTATATTCTATTTCTATTTCTTCAACATTCTAAATGGTATTAGGTATATCATAATTTTTTATAATTCTTCTTCATATTCTTCATTTTATTCTCCATCTTTATTTTATTTAATTAATTTTCTATTAATCAAAATTTGCAAACTGATATACACCATGAATCAAAGATCACATCAATTTAAATTTATTCCAATGTCTTCTTATCATTAATTTTCTTTTTTTATTATATTATGCATTTCTTTCATTTCACATAATTATACATAAATGAAACATTATTTTAAGAAATAATAAAATTTGAAGTGCGCTTTAGCGCGCGCTTTTTTTCCTATATTAAATAAAGGAGTCATTGATGTGTCATTGATGTGCTGATTTTTAATGACATTCTTCAAGAGGATGGAGTGCTAGTTGTTAAATAAATTGAACATTAAAAAACTCATGTAGTGATTTATCTTAAATTTTAAATTCTATACTTTGGAACATTTTTAGATTTTGATTATCAAGAAATTGCTAATGTCAAAAGTATAAAGACATAAATGCTATGTTAAGTATATTCTATCAGTTTTATATATATTGTCTTGGATACGGTGTTATTACTTTGATATTGTTTAATACTTTGCCTCACACTTAAAAGTGTTATACTTTTCAAACATATATTATATTGTATTTTAGATTTAAGTTTTGTTAAGTACTCTGCACAAAAGGGCCTCAAGCCCGTTAATACTTAAATAAATAAATTAATAAATTACAGAGGAGATATTATCGATTTAACTGAGTCAAATAAAACGAAAAATCTCCACTTTTTACGTTTCAACAGCTATGCTGCCCTCATCAGAAACTAAAATTTATTAATAACAATTTTAAGAAAAAATTAATTTACAATTTATGCATTATAATGAAATGAAATTGCGTTAACAATAATTACCATAAAAATTAACAATGAATAAATTAAATATGAAGACGACAACAAATTTTGACAACAAGTGTCTCGTCCGTTTACTAAAATTAAACTGAGGTAATTAGAATATTATTGAACTAATGAATGACATCGAATTATTATTAGTCATTGTGTACAAAATATAAGGGTACATTCTTGATTGTCGAAATTTAAAATTAAAACTCCATCTTGAAAAGAATATTACAATCTTAAAATTTTTTTTATTAATTATATGAGATTAATTATTTTTTAAAACAGGTTTTTACTTAGAACAATATAATACATAGCCAATCAAAACCTTGAGAAGGAAAATAACAAATTATAGAAAGTAATATAAAGATAGTGAAAAAACATTTTTTGTTATTAAAATTTATTTTTTTTGATAAAATTATTGTGTTATTTTAAATGTAATGTTGATATTCATTACGTTATCTTTATTTACGTTCTTTAAGAAAATAAGTCTTACTAAGATTTTTTGTGTCATCTTTTTTGTTAATTGGATTTCTCTGCATGTTGATGCGAATCATTTCTGAAGTTAATCTTTTATCTAGATTAGATTCCTTGTCTAGAATTGAAAAATTATCCCAGTCAAAATCATGTTTTAAGTCATTTTTGTGAGTATTAAACACCGAATTTTAATTTTTAAACCTTGTGTTTATTGATTCTTTTCAAAGTCATTCTTTTTGTTTCTCCGAGGTAAGATGCTGTGCAATTTTTACAATTGATTTTATATACTGTATTGTTTGTTTCTGTTTTTTTACTTTTATTTTTCCTCTTTTTTATTAAAGAATTTTTGTTTTGTTGATTTTTCGTAGGAATAGAAGAAATGAAATAATTTTTTAATGAATAAGCTGTTTTTTTAAAAAGACTATTGATATATGGTAGGAAAACTGTAGGTGATCTTTGATAAAAAACTTTAGTTACATTATTGTCAATATTTGATTTAATTATGTTGATACGTTTATAAATAAATTTTTTTATTAGTTGTTCTGAATAATTATTGTTTAAAAGAATCTGTTTTATGGTTTCTATATTTTTTTCATGAAATTTTTGATGTGAAAGTTTTATGGCTCTATCTGTTAAATTATAAATAATAGTAATTTTTTGAGCCCGAGGATGTTGAGATTTAAAATTTAAAATACGTCCAGAAAATAATCTTGGTGTGTAGGACAATTTTTCAATGCAAGCCTCCTCCAAATCTGACATAACAATATCAGCAAACAAACCTGATATTGGTGAACCCATAGGTGTTCTATAAATGTGTTTATATTGGTTGTTTAACTTAAAATTTGTGTTGTGAAAAAGAAACTCAACTATTTTAATTAGTTCATCAAGAGAAATATTCACAATTCGTGTAATATAACTATAACGTTTTGTGATACTATCAACAACATGCCGAGAACCCACATTAGTAAATAATGATTGAACATCAAGACTGATTAAAATATAGTCACCTGGAATGCTAATATTTTGTATTTTGTTTATAAAGTTAAAACTGTTTTTTACATATGATTTTAGTTTGGTAATAGCTTTATTTAGTATATTAAATAAAACTTTAGATGAAAAATGAGTTGGGGAACCTATGGAAGAAATAATAGGTTTATAAGGACATTCTATTTTATGAATTTTAGGAAGACCGTAACATTTTGCTAGACTAGTATCTGTCTTTGTGAGTTCTTCATTTTTATATTTTCTGTTAAGTAAACCATTAACATTTGGTATACTTAGTAAATTATGAGTTCCCTTCTGCACGGAACTTAAGGGGTTGGTTTTGATTTTCTGATAAGTGGTGGTATCACTCAATAAGGTTTCAATTTTTTTATTATAATCTTCACGATTAATTGCTACCGTGACATTACCTTTATCTGCAGTTGTAAGCATTATATGTGACTCGTTCTGAAGAAAGGGATTTAAGAACCCAATTGGTTATTTTACAGGAGAGCGAAAACAAAAGTCAAGCGCGCATGGTAATCTGTACAAATCGAGAGATTTGAATTATTATAACTTTAAAAATATTCAATAAAAACCATTTCTGACTTTAGATAATGAAAAAGGAACCTTTAATAAAATTAAAACATTCATAAACCAAAAAACGATTTTTTGCTTTTTAGGTCCCTTTCTTCAGAACGTGTCACATATTTTTATGTTTATTAATAAAATGTTTGGCATTATTAAGTTTGTTAGCAAGAATTCTATCTGAAATATTGATATGTTTTTGTTTGTTGTTTTTTTTTATGATGTAATATTATGCATTCATTGCCTTCTACTGTTATGAGCTAAGTCACTGTGTACTTTACAAATTGAGATGAAATTTTCAATCGATTTAATAAAATCCAAAAATAAATTTAGTTTTATATCTTTATTGAAGGAAATGGGTAAATAAATTGAAGTAAATAAATTATTTAAGGGGCTCATTGAACGTTTTCTTTACAAATAAAAGTGTTTTTGTATAGAATATTATTATTTGTAGTTTAATCTTTTTGTTATAGAAGGTTTGTAGTTAATCTAAAATAAAAAGTTGAGAATAGCAATATATATCGCCACTACTACACTAATATTTTGTTTCGCACCCCTTCTTGACCAATCACATCTTACTTGAAGATCCCTATTACTTGCAAAAGCGACACGCTCAAGTTTACGCACAGATTTACGCCCAGATTTACAAATGTTCAACCTTGCTTAGCAAATTACTATGGTGAATGTTTGACTGGAAGTTTTAAAAGCTAATGAAAAATGTAACCTCCTGTTAGGATTCAGGTTAATACCTGACCCTTTTCTTTCTGAAGAGGAGAAAATCATTTTTGAAATTTACTGACAAATTTAAAGTTAAATTTAAATTATTTAAGGTGCTTATTAAAACTTTTCTTTAAAAATACAAGTGTTTTTTTGGTATGGAATATTATTATTTTCTGTCTAATCGTTTTGCTATAAGAAGTTTGTTGTTAATCTAAAAAAAAGAGTTAAAAATAAAAATATATAACCCTACTACTACCCTAAAAATTTGTTTCACAACCCCTCTTGACCAATCAAGTCTCACTCGATGACACCTACTACCTAAAAAAGCGACACACCCAGGTTTACGCACAGATTTATATCCCGATTTACAAATGTCAAACTTGCTTAGCATTTTTATTGCGTATAAAAAATATTAGTCAATTTAAAATCTGCTACAGTTTACCCAGATGATATGTTTAAAGAATTGTCAAGAATAATTTCTGCAAAAGCGAGAAGGGATGAAGGAGAATTAACAAAATTAAAGGTAAGCGATATTCCCGCTAATGAAAGATTAGAATGATTCAAACAAGCGCCAATTGATAAAACATTAGAAGAGTCAGTCAAAATCAAATCTGCTAAAGTTTCCCCGGATGATGTGTTTCATGAATTGTCGAAATTAACTGCTAAAATAGCAAGAAGAAATGAGGGAGAATTAACGAAATTGCAGTTAAACGTTCTTTCTGTTGATGAACGATTAGAAGAATCTGCAGAATTTAAACAGAAACAAATTAATAAGACAGTAAAATCAGTCAAATTTTATTCTGCCTTAGTTTCCCTAGATGATGTGTTTAATGAATTGTCAAAATTAACAGCTTAAAAAGCGAGAAGGAATAAGGGACAATTAATGAAATTGATGGTAAGCGATATTCCCCCTGATAATGGATTAGAGGGATTCAAGCAAGTGCCAATTAATAAAACATTAGAAGAATCAGTCAAATTTAATTCTGCTAAAGTTTCCCCGGATGATGTGTTTCATGAATTGTCGAAATTAACTGCTAAAATAGCAAGAAGAAATGAGGGAGAATTAACGAAATTGAAGGTAAACGTTATTTCTGTTGATGAAGGATTAGAAGAATCTGCAGAATTTAAACAGAAACAAATTAATAAGACAGTAAAAGAATCAGTCAAATTTAATCCTGCTACAGTTTTCCCAGATAAAGTATTTAAAGTATTGTCGAAATTAACTGCTGAAATAGCAAGAACGGTTGAGGGAGAATTAAAGAAGTTGAGTTAAACTATCTTTCGGTTGATGAAGGGTTAGAAGAATCTGCAGAATTTAAACAAAACCAAATTCATAAAACAGTAGAAGAATCAGTCAAACTTAATTCTGCCTTAGTTTCCCTGGATGATGTGTTTAATGAATTGTCAAAATTAACAGCTTAAAAAGCGAGAAGGGATAAGGGACAATTATTGAAATTAATGGTAAGCGATATTCCCCCTGATAATGGATTAGAGGGATTTAAGCAAGTGCCAATTAATAAAACATTAGAAGAATCAGTCAAATTTAATTCTGCTAAAGTTTCCCTGGAAGATGTGTTTCATGAATTGTCAAAATTAACTGCTAAAATAGCAAGAAGAAATGAGGGAGAATTAACGAAATTGAAGGTAACCGTTATTTCTGTTGATGAAGGATAAGAAGAATCTGCAGAATTTAAACAGAAACAAATTAATAAGACAGTAAAATAATCAGTCAAATTTAATCCTGCTACAGTTTTCCCAGATAAAGTATTTAAAGTATTGTCGAAATTAACTGCTAAAATAGCAAAAACGGTTGAGGGAGAATTAAAGAAGTTGAGTTAAACTATCTTTCGGTTGATGAAGGGTTAGAAGAATCTGCAGAATTTAAACAAACCTAAATTCATAAGACAGTAGAAGAATCAGTCAAATTTAATTCTGCTAAAGTTTCCCTGGATGATGTGTTTCATGAATTGTTGAAATTAACTGCTAAAATAGCAAGAAGAAATGAGGGAGAATTAACGAAATTGAAGTTAAACGTTATTTCTGTTGATAAACGATTAGAAGAATCTGCAGAACTTAAACAGAAACAAATTAATAAAACAGTAAAACAATCAGTCAAATTTAATCCTGCTACAGTTTTCCCAGATGAAGTATTTAAAGTATTGTTGAAATTAACTACTAAAATAGCAAGAACGGTTCAGGGAGAATTAAAGAAGTTGAGTTAAACTATCTTTCGGTTGATAAAGGGTTAGAAGAATCTGCAGAATTTAAACAAAACCAAATTTATAAAACAGTAGAAGAATCAGTCAAATTTTATTCTGCCTTAGTTTCCTCAGATGATGTGTTTAATGAATTGTCAAAATTAACAGCTTAAAAAGCGAGAAGGAATATGGGACAATTAATGAAATTGATGGTAAGCGATATTCCCCCTGATAATGAATTAGAGGGATTCAAGCAAGTGCCAATTAATAAAACATTAGAAGAATCAGTCAAATTTAATTCTGCTAAAGTTTCCCCGGATGATGTGTTTCATGAATTGTCGAAATTAACTGCTAAAATAGCAAGAAGAAATGAGGGAGAATTAACGAAATTGAAGGTCAACGTTATTTCTGTTGATGAAGGATTAGAAGAATCTGCATAATTTAAACAGAAACAAATTAATAAGACAGTAAAAGAATCAGTCAAATTTAATCCTGCTACAGTTTTCCCAGATGATGTATTTAAAAAAATTTACGAAATTAACTGCTAAAATAGCAAGAACGGTGGAGGGAAAATTAAAGAAGTTGAGTTAAACTATCTTTCGGTTGATGAAGGGTTAGAAGAATCTGCAGAATTTAAACAAAACTAAATTCAAAAGACAGTAGAAGAATCAGTCAAATTTAATTCTGCCTCAGTTTCTCTGGATGATGTGTTTAATGAATTGTCAAAATTAACAGCTTAAAAAGCGAGAAGGGATAAGGGACAATTAATGAAATTGATGGTAAGCGATGTTCTAGTAGTCGGAAATTTCTGCATTCCAGGAATATAAATGGAATATTCATACCAAAGGAATGGGATAATTTCGGGGTATGTGGGTATCTTTATCCGGTTCTTAAATTTAATTCTTATTAATAATCATCCTCATTTGATCGGTGTCGATTTGGTGGTTTGAACTGGCCACACATTTGCGCGTATCGCTGATGACCCAAGCTAATTTAAAATTTGTTAAATTAAAGTTTTTTCATTTAAATTAAATTTATTCTACATTTATGTGGGAAATTTCTTTTAAATTTCCATACATCTTTGGAAAAACTGGAATAAAAGGGCTTTAATGAGAAACTTCCACCTCGCTAAGTGGTTCAACTCCCAGAAGTCACTTTAAGACGGCCAAGTGATAAGTTTTTTCTTTTTCATAATTTATTGTTTTATTGTTTATTGTCTCGTTTATTTAATATTTGACTATGTTTTATGCTTTCTAATGGCATTGCACCCTTTAATTCAGGTGAATTATATTGTTTAATTTATTGTTGGAACTTGTGATTGTATCTTTGATTTATTGTATTGTATAATTTTATTTATTGATCAGTTTTTATAAATTTTTATTTTATTGAATATTAAAAATTAAAAATTAATAGATTTTTGATTGTATATTGTCTATATCAAAATTAACTCATATCGTTATCGTTTATTTTTGAGAATTTTTGAAAATGAATGGGTGAGCTTGTATTGGTATGTTATCATAGGATATGTGAGTGGTATAATTTTAATTGATTATTTTGGTGCTCAACCGCACAAGGACAGCATATAACTGCAGTGCGTGTCTTCGAGCATCGAAATTCGGCTACACAACTGTTTAACCATGTGATTCAACTTCATAGTTAACCTGATGCTGAAACCTTTGACCAGGCCCAATGTTGTTATCTTCTGCTCTTAATGGAGCATTTTGCTGCCAACGATCATATATTATTGACCCTAGAGTTTGTTCTCGGTCTTGATAACTATTTGATTTTCTAAGCGACGAGGAAGACACATAGACAATTTCTACACTTTAAGGCCTTGGTCTCTGCCCGGTACTGGATATGTTATGGTGTAGTTTAAATGATTTTTATTATTATTTATAAACATTATTGCATACTAATTGATTGTTATCTCTACATTAATATATTATTTATAATAGTTATTGCATCCCTTTTTAAAAACCTTACGTAGGATCTGATGTAGGATCTTAGGTAAAATCTTATCTACCAACATACAGTGCCGCTCAAAAAGGTTGCCTACCCTACGGCATGCAAGGGCACTATACAAAAAGTTTTGTATCTTCATTAATAATAAAGATAAAACCTTCATCAAACATTTATTTCAAAGCTTAAATAGTTGACTTGTGTCACGTCGGAAAGACAATAACTTTATATTTTTATTTAAATTTTAATATTTATTTAAGCCTACGAATTAAATCGCAATAGCTCGGGAAATCGTTCTGTTTGGGGAATTCTAGTGTTTTTTTCACAATTAAAACATTAATATTTTCTCAATTTCCTAATCAGGGGATTTTCCTAAACTCAAAAATAAAAAAAAGGTGGGGACACTCTATAATAATAGGGAAACCCTGCAATAAAAAAAGTACTCTACAAAATAACAATACTAAAGGACCAACTCCAGCCATCCAGAACCTAATCGGTACCGGAGTTGGGAAGCTAAACCTGAAAAAGTCAAAAATTAATTTGGAAAGGAAAGAAGTGAAAATAGAAAAAGTTTAAATTTATTTTGATTTTAACTTTATTCAACTTACTTTGTTTGGTTGTATGTGACACTTATGATGTATAAAAGAGAATCCAGATCCTTGGAAAATGGCACAGGCATCCAAGAATTTAAGGAGAAAATTTTCGTACAATTAAAAATTACTGATAAATCCCAATTAAATAGATATTCGAATGTCAAATGCTTTTTCAACTCAAATAATCCTTGTTGCACTTTTCTCATTCCGAAGTTAAAAATCTTTATGTAATTTAGAAAAAGTTTTTTTTTTAATGTATACTTTTTTCTAATTGTTTTGAGTTAATTGAGTATTAAAAAGAAAAATGAATTGATTGTGACTTCCGACTCTCCATTTTTGATGACAGCTTTTCGGAGAGTTTTGTGACACTCCATTCTTGATTGAAGTTTTTCGGAGAGTGTTTTAACATTTCGTGCATTTGCTTCCCTTAGCTTTTGAGAGAAGAGAAAGTGGGAAGATAAAAAAGGGAGAAGCTAGTGGAGACTTAGAAAACGCCAATAAAAAAGGCCCTAATCGCGTCAGGGTGTAGGCGTGCTTTTAGGGTAGAGAGAGAACGAAGAAGAGGAACGGCGAAAAAAAAGGAAACCAATAATGAGGAGTGGCTTGTGGGACATACATACTTGCGTGGGAGTACGGAATATATTAGAAAAGCTAGAAAGTCAACCATTTTCCTAATTTTGATTTGATCCTGAAAAGTGTCTCAAAATGAGTGGGTGGAGAAAATCCGCCCTAAAGGACAGTAGTTCTTGTTGATGCTGCCCACTGTACCACTTCCAAGGATCCTAGTTACAAATAATTCAAGAATGATTTCTTACATAATTTGAAATATAAAATTGAATGTTAACAATGAATAATATTGAAATTAAGTGTAGTACAGTTTTACAATTTTAATTTGTTTATAATTTTAATGGTTTAACAATTTCAGCTGAATGTTGATTCGATTTTGCTTATATATTAATTATTTTTTTATTATTTTGTAAGAAGAAGAATAATGTATATTGATAAATCCAATATTTCATTTTTCTAGATTTTCCATTTTCAGGTAATATTTCTTATATACTGTACTATCGAGTAATTGTTTTATTTCTTTTAATTCAAATGAATTCGAATTAGAACTATCAAATTTAATATGCATATTCAATCAATTTTTATGTATTCATGTTTTTCAATTTTAAGGTTACAAACAATATAAGGGGAAAAGAGGGGTTACCCCACCCTCACTCCATTACCTACAGGGTGATTCAAATTCGACCCTCTATTTTTGAAATTACAAACATTATAAAGAGAAAATAGGGGTTACCCTCTCCCCCTAACCGAATACCTACAGGGTGATTCAAATTCGACTCTCTATGTTCAAAATTACAAACAATATAAAAAGTCTGTACTCATATATTAGCGAGCACGACAGAGAAATGAAGAGGGAAAGAAGATTACCCCACCCCGGACCACCAACAGAGTTATTTAAATTCAATACTCTATGTTGGAAATTACAGAAATATAAAAAATCTTTACAAATATATTAGCGAGCACGACAGGAGAGTGAAGGGGGAGAGTAAGATTACCCCCCACCCCTGAACTACCCACGGGGTGATTCAAAATAACGTCAAAATTTTATTTAATAATTTTTAACCCACCGATGGCATAATATTTTCAATCCCCCTTTCCTGAATGGGAAATATCTAATGGATATCAAAAATGTAAATATCGATTTTTCGATAAGTAGGGGTAGCGAGACACCTTCCATAAAAGAATATATCCTCCCCCCACATTATATTTTAAGTCTCCCTCTCCTAAGTTTCTGTCTGCATAGGGAGATTCCAATGGATATATAATAACTAAATATACATTTAACGGTACAATGGGGACGAGTTAGCCCCTGACCCCCAATTAAATATTTCTTTAAAAATCAAATTTTATTTCATACTTTTACCCCCAAACCTTGTTCTATATGATATCTTAAATTCCCCTCTCCTGATACTCTATTCTGCGTAACAGCTAACGGCGCTTGGAGAATACACCTTTTCTAAAAGCGAATATGTGCAATACGATTGTGTCTTCAGTGCAGAAAATACATGATTGCATAAAAGTCGGGATCATTAACTCTGTTTTTTTATGAAGTGATAGTAATTATTTGGTTCATTAGTGGGTGACTGGCTGATTATATCACCGAGTGATTGTCTGACTAACTGACTGAATTGTGTGTTGGTTGGTGACTGACTGATTTAATTAACGAGTGATTAACTAAATAACTGATATAATGGAGGAGTAGGTGTGTTGGTGGGTAAATAACTGATTAAATAAATGAGTGATTGACTGACTAACTGACTAAATGATAAAGTAAGCGTGAGAGTTAATGACTGGCAGGTGAATTAACGAGTGACTGACTGACAAACTGACTAAATAGTGGAGTAGGTGTGTGAGTAGGTGACTGACTTATTATATTAACGAGTTAACTGACTAATTAGAGAATTAAGTGTGTTGGTGGGTGACTGACTGATTAAAAAATAGGTTGTTAACTGAACTAATGACTGAATAAAAGAGTACGTGTATTAGTGGGTGATTAATTGATTATGTTTAAAGTTTTTAAAGTAGTAAGGGAAACTTCTTGCATCTTTTGGTTGGGTTTCCCTCTGTTTGCGACCATGCCTCTTCCCTTTCTCTCTCTCCATCAATAGGACGAAGCTCGACTCCTGGTTGATGGGGGTAACCGCTTGTTGGCGTGAGCTAGGGTCTTGTGTCATCGCGGGATCAGTATACTTTTGGCAGTCACCAAGTCAACATTCGGCATAGTGCGGCTTACATCGTACTCTCGCAGTACCCTCTTGCCTTACCACCATTCAACATGGTGCGGTCAACATTGTACTCCCGCAGTACCCTCTTGGCTTCCCACCACTCACTATGGTGCAGCTTACATCAGACTCTTGCACTACCTTCTTTGCTTCTCAACATTCGGACATCACGGTGCTGTTCCCCGCCTCCAAAAACTCAAGGGGTTGTCCTTGAACACTTATCGTTTATCATCAAGGGGCTGTCTCCCGACTCAAGCAAACTATGGGCTGTTCCTGGGATCAGACTGCACACAAGCACGTTTCTTATAATAGGAGTGCGGACAAACACGTCTCTGGTTTGAATCTGTTCACAGGAGAGATGTCCTATAGCCGTGTATTTAAGCCACACAATCCATGTCGGTACCACTCAAAAAAACATTTACACGGTAAAGCAGCCTACAACGCTATAGCTTCCACCTAAAGAGAGACTTTTCAGCACTTTCTTAGTGCTCAGCTATCTACGAGCTAAGCCGTAATCACGCTGTTTAAGATCTGCTTCGTCTTTTAAAGCGGTTGCGCCCGTTTAAGTAGTTTTGTCCTGCCGCGCTGCCGAATTGTCTGTGGGCTGTTCCATCTTGCAGAGCTGCCCAGCTTTAAAGGAAAAGAATTATCCTATATCTAAGCTGGACTACCGGCAGGCCGAGCCTGCTGCAATGCTTCCTGGCTGTTCCTGTGCTGAGCATTCATCCTTCAGTGGATCCAACCTGCTTTTAAGCTGAACCATCACCCTATGAGCTGCTCCTTAAGCTGATTCTTCCTACAGTGCTGTCACGCTGTTTCTGATTTGTGCTCGATTGCTGCAATTGAGCTCTTTTTCCAGCAATGAATCACCACTCTATGGGATGGTCTGTTTTAAATACAGTAGTTGCCAAAATCACGCTCCAGAATATCTAGATTCTAGATATTGATTTGGTTGATGAGCTCCCAAATAAAGTACAGGAGCGCTGAATGCAATTCTGTCAAGCCTTAAATGGATTATCAGTCTTTAAGATACCACTCTGACTGGGAACACTTTTGAACTCGCTGATAGAGCTTCACAACTTTTCAGATGCTTCCTCTCGAGATTATTTCTTGCGAGTCCTAAATAGAACGGAAATGCTCAGGTTTCTCACCTTGCGGCCAAGCTGGTAATCAGCCCTATCAAGCCTGTTACAATGCCAATTTTAGAACTCTGTGGAGCTACTTTCCATATAAAGTTATTTAAGTACGTCAGATAGCTGATACCTCTGAAAAAATGTTTGCTACGTTACCTTTGAGCCCATCTGCTTTTCACTTTTTGCATTTTTATCTTGCATTAAACAGGAATGGTCGAACACGAACAATTCAACTACGATTTTGGAATATTTTCGTTAAATGACTTTAACAAAACGGGGGCAGAATGTTTGAGATTTTTAAAGTAGTAAGGGAAACTTCTTGCATTTTTTGGTTGGGTTTCCCTCTGTTTACGACTATGCCAGTTCCCTTTCTCTCTCTCAATAGGACGAAGCTGGACTCCTGGTTGATGGGGGTTCCCGCTTGTTGGCGTGAGCTAAGGGTTTGTGTCGTCGCTGGATCAGTATACTTTTGGCAGTCATCAAGTCAACATTCGGCATAGTGCGGCCTACATCGTACTCTCGCAGTACCCTTTTGCCTCCCCACCATTCAGCATGGTGCGGCCAACACCGTACTCTCGCAGTACCCTCTTATATTTCGCAACATTCGGACATCACAGTGCTGTCCCCCGCCTCCCAAGGGGTTGTCTTTAAACACTAATCGTTTGACATCAAGAGGCTGTCCCCTGACATAAACAAACCATGCGGTTGTTTACTGAACTGTAGGTAATGGAGTGGGTGTGGGGTAACCCTTCTTTTACCCTTATATTGTTTGTAATTGCAAAAATTGAGTGTCGAATTTGAATCACCCTGTAGGAGGTCCGAGGGGGGCAACCCTTCTTGCCTCCTTCACACCTTTGTCGTTTCGCTTATATATGTGTAAAGATTTTTGTATTGTTTATAATTTCAAACCTAGAGTGCCGAATTTTATTCACCCTGTAGGTGACCCTTGGAGTGAAGAGCACCCCTCTTTTCCCCTTATATTGTTTGTAATTGCAAAAATTGAGTGTCGAATTTGAATTACCCTGTAGGTGGTCCAGGTGGGGGGGGGGGGTGACCTTGTTTCCCCCCTTCACACTTTTGTCGGTCTCGATTATATAATTTTTTATATTGTTTGTAATTTCGAACATAAAGTGTCGACATCGATTCATCCTGTAGAAAGCCGTGTCCTATACTATAGGGCGGTCGCTATAGAGACTTGATCACGAATTCGATATAGAATCTCTATATCGGGCGCCCTACAGGGAGCTCCCTGTAGGTAACTTCCAAGTGGGCTGCTTTTTACATTAATATCTGTTTCTTTGAATTTTTACTGAACTTGAACATTCGAAGCAATAAATTATGTATCTGGTCTAGCATCGAGATTAGAAAGAAACAAATTTTCTAGGGGAACGATGAGGGTGTGACGAATTTACAATCTGGGGTCTGGGCCTGCACTCAAGGACGGAAATGAACACTTGTCCAAAGCGACGGCCAGCATCGCCTATAGCAGATTTTGTCCCAGCGCGACCCCTAATGTCAGAGTTTTTAGGGACTATTTAGAAAATCGAGTCGTTAGCAAAACATCTGTTAACGATAAAGTCTTCTTTTTTTTCAAATGTAACCGAACTCTGGGAAAACTCGAATGAAGATGCTGTTCCTCCCTTTTCAAGAAAATGTCAAATTTATGTTCTTCGTTTGAAACGAAGAAACGAAGATTTCTAAAAGATGAAAAAAAAACGGAGTGGCTTACGACGTTACACTTTAAACGATACCTAAGAAATTTTTTTATTGTTTAATTCCTTAAAATAAAAAATAAAAATTTTCACTTTTTTTGAAAAATTTCAAATTGGTACAATATTTTAAAAAATCTTCACATTTCAATTCTATAAATGGCAGTTGAAAGCATTTTTTGTCACCTTTAAAACGATTTGTTAAAAAATGCTCTACGATAATTTTTAAGGAAGATATGATCGTTTGTTTATATTAATAGCCCTTTTTTTCAATTGTTCGTAACTTGAGAACAACTGACTTTTAGAAAAAATTGTTAAGAAAAAAATGTGGCTTTTCGTGCGTAGAATTAGGAAAAAAATATTAAAACATTAATAAAAAAATTTTTTTTTATCGGTATGTATTGATATGCAAAAAATGCATTAAAATGCCTATTTACTTCCCCCCCCCCTTATCTCCGAAACTATTTGACCTAGAGTATTGAAAATTGATACACATATGTATTTTCGCGAGTAGAGTACAGAAAAAATATAGAGAACATGATTGGAGTTGAAAAAATGTTGAAAAATGACAAAATACCCCTATGCTAGAGCTTAGCGTATTTATCCTGGAAGGTTGAGAATTGGAAAAAATTTGTAATTTTATGCAGAATTTTTTTATAAAACCATAAAAATTGTGATTTAAATTTATTATCATAGCATTTTCTTTGAAAAAATGAAATTTTACCGAAAAAAATTTTTCTTACTAAACAGCTACAATATTCCACAGTTTCAGATTATTTTTTTGTACAAAATGTTTATTTTTAGGTTTAAATTATCTTAAAAGATTGAAAATAAAAAAAAAAAATTTTTAAAAAATTTTGTTTGTCTTTAAAATTTAAAATTATAAAAAAAAGCTCAGTCTATTTAATTGGAAATTTGTAATCTTATGAAAATAGTTAAGTTTATATTTCAATTTAAATAAAAGTAAAAAAATTATGATTTTAATTCATTATTATTCAAATAATCAAAATAATAAATATCTAATAAATAATTGAAATGAATCGTTAAAAACATATAATTAAAAAATATTTTTCAATCTATTTTAAGTTCGTGTACGGAACCCTCTGTGCACGAGTCCGACTCGCACTTGCCCGGTAATTTATTAAAACTATATACTTTTAAAATAAAAATGATAAAATATCATCATCATTTTAAGCATTAAGCTAAATCGTATAATTTTTTGATAAATGCTAAAATAATTACTTTTAATTTTTGAAAAACGAAAAATGTTAGTCACTGTCAAGTTATATTTTTAAAATTGGAAAGTGAAATATTTTTGTTGTAGAGAAGAATAAGAAAGTTTTTTTTATGTGTTTCTTATAGACAAATATTATTAATTAGTCATTTTTGAAAACGACAAAAATTGGATACCGAGTCAAAGATATTGTGATTTGGAATTTTTAAAAAATTTCCACTATCGGAAAGACTAAGAAAATGTGGTAATGTAAATGTAAATGTAAATACAAAATGTAATTTATAGTATTATAAAACTAAATGTAAAAACCTGAATTTTTGTAAGTATTAAATGAAATTACCATTATTATTAAAAAAAAACAATAAAATCCTTCTTTTAATTAATTATTTATTTACATTTATATATTACATATTAGGTAAGGACAAATAGCAAGCATGTATATTTTAATAATTTATAATTTTATTTATTGTAATAAACAATAAGATAAAATATAATTTAAAAATAAATTGACGAACTATTAACTACTTTATGTTTTATAATTATAGATTTGAATAAATTTAAAAATTAAATGGAACGTTTAATAAAGATATTCTTAAATATATTAATTATGGACATTAAGAATTTAATAATAATTAGCATTTATCAAAAAATTATACGATTTAGCTTAATGCTTAAAATGATGATAATATTTTATCATTTTTATTTTAAAAGTATATAGTTTTAATAAAAAAGAATTTAAATTATACAAGACATTTTTAAAAATATTAAATTTAATTCTTTATTCATTTATATTAAATTTTTTTGACAATAGTATCTAAACACTTACGTATTCAAAATTGCAATTTTATAAAACAATTTCTTAAATAATTATAGTTTTACATTAACAAAACTGATTAAATTAATATTAAAAAGGTTCTTTTAAAATTATATTATTAAGTTAATTATTTACTATAAACAATACATAATTTAAACAAATTAATATTATTGTTTAAATGAAATAAAATATATTTAAAAACAATAACCTTACTTTTGTGAATTAAATATTATAAATATTATAACAATATTTTAACTGCTGTGTACATATTCATTAAATTTTCGTCCTCCTCGCATCTTAAAATTATTTAAGACGCCACACTTTATTTAAAATTCGTAATTTATTCAATTTATAACCTTTTATTTGAAACCTTGCACAATGTAAACAAACTACGTGACGCAGCTGGAACGGTTTAAAACAGAATTATCCCGCGACGTTGTTTCTTCGGTTCGCCGTCGGCGTCAGTGGAGAAAATCTCTTTAAAAATCAATCAAAGATTTGGAGTCAAATAATTAAAAATATTGGAAAATTTAAAATATTTTCAAGGTTTTTATAACTAAGAAAATGTTAAAACGAAGTCTTAAAAAACAGATTTTTAAAAATGGTTCAAAACTAATATTTTCAAATTTAGTTTTATGAAAAATTTCCAAAACTTTAAAATGTACACAAAAATTATTTAATTTTTTAGATTAGATTTATAGAAATTATTTTGATTCCTATGCTTAGTGAAATTATTAAATTAAATTGTGTAAAAACTTTTTAAGAACTTTTTGAGCAAGATTCAAAGGGATAGAAATTGAAACAAAATATTCTGGATAGGAAAAGAAATATTTTTAAAGAAAGATTCAAATGAATGGTAATTAAAACGATGTAGCACAGACAGAAGGAGATAAGAATAGTTTTGGAAATTTTTAAAATGGATATAGAAACTAAAATAATTTATCGCGGATAGAAAGGGATAGGAATGTTCAAATGAACAGAAATTAAATCATCATGTAAATGTGTATAGATAAGAACAGATAAGATTAGAAAGATATTGTTAGAACAGAAAGACAGTAAAGGATAAAAAAAGGATTAAAAAGGATACGTGAATTAAGTGGATAGAAAAAGACAAAAATTTCAAGGTTTTACGTTGATTAAAGTGAATAGAAGATTTTTATCCATTTTTTTCCAAAATGGATAGCAAGAAATAGACATTGTGGATAAATATGAACAGGAAATGATATAAGAAAGAAATATTCAAATGTGTATTTGGTATGGATAAAAATTGTCTATCCTTTCTATCCACGTTGAAAACATTATGAATATATATGGATAGAAAAATATGAGATTTTGACAACGATAGAAAATTTCTATCCCTTTTTATTTATTGATAAAAATACCGACACATTGTAGATAGGGAAAGATAGGAAAAGGTAAGAAAAAATATTGAATCAGATAGAAAATTTCTATCCATTTTTAAAATTAATTTTATTATCAATTTTAGACTGATTTCCCCTAAGACGATTATTATTTCATTAAATAAATTCTTTTAAAAATTATCTTATTTAATTCTCAAAAATTTTTATTTCAATGTGTGATGCTTTATATTTTCCAAAAATATCATTTAATAATTTTTTTTACTCCAAACTTTTTCACAAGCATTTTGTCCAGTTCTCCCCTAATTTATTATTGATAGCATTTTTCCAGTTAATTATTGGTTTTCTAGTGACAAACAAGTTTGTGACGATTACAATTTATTTGCAGAATCATATCTTTATACACAATCTTTTTTGGAATTTTATATTGTTAAATACAGATCAATTGAGAGTTAATTGGATAAATTAGAAAATTGGATTATTTGCAATAGCTTTTATGATTTTATCAGCATCTGACAGTTTCGATGATTTTCCATCGCAATTTTCAAATTTCGCATTAAAAACAACTCGAAATGGGTTCGATTTATTGTTCGAATTGCATCTTTTAGAAGCTTTACAACCCTCTCTACTTTCTTCAAATATATTGATGCGTATAACTGCATTAGCGTCACAGTGAATATTTTCAATCCCATGATCTTGAAAGGAGAAACTGCTGCCAACTTTTACAGTCTAAAATTGAAGAATAAATAACTTTTTATTAAAAGAATAACGACACTTTCGGACAGTCTTTTATTTAACTTATTAAACTATAAACCGAAATGTTTTCATTCTCAAAGATATGAAAAACAACAATTTGAGACACGCATGAAAAATAATGTTGAAAAACAATGAAAAACAATTTTTTTTCTGAGAACGGTTCGTTTCTCGAAACATCGGATTATAATTTAATAAATTAAATAAAAGACTGTCCGAAAGTGTCGTTATTCTTTTAATATTTAATAATCTCGGACGTAAGATTGGGGAAAGTAGTGAAAAGTTATAGAAATATTTTAAAATTGAAGAGAATAATTGAAATTTGAGAAAACTAATTGAAAATTGTAGAAATTAATTGAAAACATTGAAAGGTTCGAGAAAATAATTGAAATTTGAGAGAAATACTTAAAAATCTCAGAAATTAATTTAACCAAATCAGAATAATTCAAAATTGAGTGATAAAATTGATAATTTTTTTCAAATTTTTTTATTTTTGTTTTATGAAAGGGTGATTTTTAATGGTATCTAAACCTTGTTATCATCTGGAAAATATAAAAGAAATAATCTTAAGAAACTTGCTTTATTTTAGGAAGTTAATAATAAATTCCAAAAAGGAATTAAATATACCTTAGCTCCGAGACAATAGGTATAAAAATTGTATCCTCTTATAAATATTCGGTAAAAGATTGTCTTTCCTAAAGGTACATATTCTTCATCACCATGACAAAGGGTAAAATCGTATTTTACTTCTCTGTATTTATTATCCTGATATTTCATAGAAAAATGTCCCTGAAAATTTTTTTTTTAAAGTTGTATGAATGGGTAAAATGGGTTAGAATAAAAGTTTGTGGATAAAAAAAAAATAAAATAAATATGATACATTGTAAATTTTGTGTATAAATAAATACGTTCGACATACCATCATTCTCACACCATCACGTGATAAGTTCTTCTTCCAATTAACGATAAGATCTTCTCCAAAAAAAAATTTACTCGGTGGATTCTTCACCCACAGAGTCTCTGATTTTTCTGAGCATGAATTATTTTGATTTAATTTTGAAATGCTGTTAGTTTCATTCTTGGCACTTGAAATTTGCACAAGTTGATTTACTCTTTCATCATTACTGACCAATACTAAGTTTCTTGCCAGAAAAAAATCTACAGATATCTGATTAAATAATAATAGTCATTAAGTGCTGTCTCGTGTTTTTTTTTTCGAAAATAGAGTTTTACTTACCACATGACAAATAAGAAATGACAGGACCAGAATCTTAAGCATGTTTAAGATATTTTTTTTATTAATATCTGTACAGTTTTGAAATAATATTTAAAATAGTAAGTGGTATTTAAAACGACACAAATGAAATAAAATTATAGGTTGTCTAAGCCAGCGTCATTATTTGTTTAATATTAAGTTACTCGCTAAAAAGTACACAGTTTTTTTTAAAACAGAACTGATTAGATAACTATTTCCAGTTTTCAATTATATGTAAAACTTCACTTGTAAGTCATATCCTACGAGTTTAAATAAAATTCGTATTTAAACGCAAAATATTTAAAATAATATTAATATTAATTTTATGATTTTTGTTTTTTAAAAAACCGCTGCCAAATTGTACCTCAAGTATTTATTTGAGGTCAGTAATTTTTGGTGTTCATTTTTTGAAAACATTGCCTCCTCATTGAGATTACTACAAACATCACTAAGTTTTAATTATTATCTCGCAAAAAATATTATGTAGGCCAATTGATGCATTTTTAAATTGTCTACAAAACGAGCAAAAATTATTCTTTATAAAATTTATATAAAACGCAAAAAACATAAAAAAATTAATTTGTATAAAAGTTTTCGATTTCTAAAATCTTGATAACTCGGAACAGGTTTACAGTTAAAGGTTCAAAAATAGATCATTCGATGTGTTTTTTCATTACCTACATAATAATATAAAAATATATTGAAGCTTGCAATAAAGAATAAAAATAAAATTATTAAAAAACAAGATTCTCAAATTTTTCGATTTTTAAAATGATAATAATTTGGGACTAAATTGAACTGGAGGGTTTGGTAATAGCTCAATCGATGAGTTTTTAAAAAATAAGACGAATAAAAAACTTATGTTATAACTTTTTTTAAAAAAATTTACAATTTTGCAGAAAAACGATTTTTTCAAAAATTTTAAATACGAAAAAAAATAGTTAGAATTGATCGATCGGGTTCAAATGTATATCATAGTCCCTCTGAGGGATCTACAATTTTGTAAAAAAACATAGTTCTAAATATTACAATTTTCGAGATATTGTTCCAAACTTAATGTGGACGTACGTGGACACATGGACACACACACACACACATCAAAATCGCAATCGATAATTTCAGGGTTAACAAATACTTCCTTTATGAGGAAGCAATATATTTGAACATTTTAGGATATTATTTACATGTCTGTAAATATTTTCTTCATTTTTTAGATATCTTTAATCCCTTACAAAAAAACCCCTTTTCTATAGTAGAAATTATTTTATTACATTTTATTTTATTTCTTATTTTAGTTCGATTTAAAACGACTAATCTATTGCAAAATTCGTGCTAGAGATATAAGTATTGTCATTATCTTAGTCAGGAAGTATTAGGCCAGTTTCGAATTATTATCTTAACAAAAACATCACATTGCAATTAAAAAAAAATTGCACAAAAATCACTTTTATCAAAATGTCAGATTGTAGCTAAATAATCCAAATTTCTTTAATAATTGATAACACCATTTTACTTTTTTTTGAAAACTTCTTATATTTTACTTATATGAAAACAATTATTCTATTTTTTACAAATAGTTGTTGTCACCTTTTGTAAATCAGTAGTGGAATATGCTTAAGGCAATAAAACATTGTTTACAATGCTGCTAAATAATAGTTTATTTTATCAATTATGGATTAAAATCTTTGATCTCGGAAGATATAATCTGATAAGAAAGTCTCTTCTGCACTTCCTATAAAAAGACACAAATTCGTTTCCTAACAGTGTCATCTGTCATTTATGTTAAAAGCATCAGCAGTAAATTGAATTCTCCTCAAACTTTAATTTAACCATTAATTAATACAAAATATTTTCGTCATAATGAAAGGCGCCGCGACGCTCGGCGTCTTTGTTACTATTTTTAGTTTAATTTATTCAGATATTTCTTCAAATCCAGGTATTTTTTAATTTTTACGTTATTTTCACTGTTTATATCTATTATTCCCTTGCTTTTTAGTTTATCCTTCATTTACAAATTATTTTAAATTTCAAATCTCGACAATACCTTAAGGAATTAAAATATTTTTATTAGAACTCATTTTTTTCTCACAGCTTGCAATAAATGTCTACATTATGAATCATTTTTAAGTAACTTGGCCTATTTGGATTTTAAATTCGGAGTTGATGTAAGTTATCTTATTTAATTATTAAAAAAAAACATTTCGGACGAATTAGTAAAATCAGTAAAATTAAAAAAAGGTATTATTAACCTAGACATTAATCAAACAAGAGGTAAGTTAAAAAAATTAGTAAATAAAAAAGGTGTTAATATAGAAAATTGTATAAATTTAGTACTTATAAAAGTCTCTCGAATTACTAATTTTACTTTCGTTCCAGACTCATGAGGTTTTAGGTATCAAAAATTTATTAAAAGACTGTGCTTTTTGCAAGAGTGAGTATCAAAATAGCACTTAATAATGCAGTGTAATATTTCTTTAATATCTAAATTTTTAATTTTATTTCTACTCATCATATTAGTATTAATAAAAATTTGCAAAATAAAACATAAAGAATAATAATATTAATAATCACTATTTTCAGATTTTTTAAATCTCGACAATTTTAGTTTTACCAGACAAATGAATACGACAGATAATATTTGTCCTGGGATGATTAAAAATTGTGATGATCACGCAAAATGTATTCCGATTGGTTTTGGCCAATATTTATGCAGGGTAATTATTATTAAATTTTGCATTAATTTATAAAAATCAAACTAAATTTGGTTCGCATTGCTGAAAATTTTCCAGGTTTTCTTATAAAATAGCCTTTACAAAATATACATACCTCAGGTAATGGATTAAAAGTGAACCGAATTCGTTTGGTAGTTTTCTGTCACTGATGCGCCTTGTAGAAAATTTTCCATTATTCTATACAAAAAACTCTTAACAAACTTTTTAATCTAATTTTCTCGATCCTGTTTCAATACTTCGTTTTTTGGCTGGTTCTCTTTGCAGGAATTTTTCCACGTTTTCTTATGAAAACAGTCTTTAAAAAATACTCGTACAATACCGTCGGAATCAAAAAAAGACAACTCAATTAAAATCACGATAACTTAGTCACAAAATAAGATAAAGAGTTGAAACGTCAAAATTTAGAAAGTTTATTAAATTCTGCTTTAGAAAAACTATTAATAATTTTTTGGAGAAATTTAAAAGTGATTATATCGGTTGATAAGTTTAAAATCTTTAACTTACTGAATGATATTTAAAAATGACATAAAAAAATGAAAAACTCACTATTTTCCTTGCTGAAATGTCAGCTTTAATTTGAGCTAAGAAAACTTAAAAATTATTAAGTGGTTCTCGAGATATGACTAAAAATGTCCGAGCATGATTTCTTAATAACCGCGGTCTCTCGTGTTTACATTGCTCACCTCGTTTGTTGTCACCGAGACGAGTAGATGTCAACTTAGGCAGGTGCCTAATACCTAATGGACTGGAAATTGTTAGTCCGATCGATTGGAGCGGATCGAAAGAACACTACTCAAATAAAACCACGATATCTTGGTTAAAAATTAAGATAGAAATTGGCGTTTAAAAATTTGGAAAGCTTATTAAATTTTACTTTAGAAGAGCTATTAGGTAAATTTTTTAGAACTTTCAAAGTGATTTTATTAGTTGATGAGTTAGAAAAAAAATTCTCGAATTTTTCAATTATCGTTCACGAAGTTCAGTTCGTTGTCTGATGTAGAAAAATTGAAAAAAAAAATTTTAATTTATATTATTCTCTTTGTTTAATTGACAGATTTAATTTGAATCAAGGAAACTTGAAAAATATTGAGTGGTTCACGAGATATGACTAAATATGTCCCAGCATGTTTATCTCAAAATTTAGTCAAAACCGTGGTTTTTGCCTAAAAATGAAGGTTTTTGAGAAAAACATGCTGGGATATATTTAGTCATATCTCGTGAACCACTCATTATTCTTCAAGTTTCCTTGGCTCAAATTTAAGCTGGCAATTAAAAGAAAAGAATAATATAAATCTTAATTCTTTTTTCAATTTTTCTACATCAGAGAACGAACTGAACTTCGTGAACGATAATTGAAAAATTCGAGAATTTTTTTTCTAACTCATCAACTAATAAAATCACTTTGAAATTTCTAAAAAATTTAACTAATAGCTCTTCTAAAGTAAAATTTAATAAGCTTTCAAAAATTTTAAAAGCCAAGTTTCTATCTTAATTTTTAACCAAGATATCGTGGTTTTAATTGAGTTGTGTTTTTTCGATCTGCTCCAATCGATCGGACTAACAATTTTCGACGGTAGTGTACATCGGGTAATGTAAAAAAAAAAAAAAAAAATTGAATTTGTTTTGTAGACAAAACAAACAAAGTTTGTTTAACAAAGTTTTTAAACTAATTTTACCGATCCCACTACCAATAATCCGTTTTTTTACTGTATCGCTTTGCAAAAATTTTTCCAGGTTTTTTTTATAAAATAGCCTTTACAAAATCTACATACCTTTGCTAACCAATTTTTCAAATGTTCCAATAACCAATTTATCAAATTTGACTATGACAATTGTCCAATTTTCCAATAACTATTTCATTCTAGTTTTTTAATGCTAATTTATTTCTTCGTTTTCAATTTATCCTGAAGCAGGCGACAGCCACGATAATGTTAACTGGAAGTTGAATAAAGACTACTTGTGTTTCTTACATTCATTGGTCTCTCTCGAACGAACCAGACAAACAAGAACTTAAATCTATAACTGTGTCTCTGTCTATCATAAGCTACCTGCCACACCACTATATCTGCCTTTGTTATCTCTCTCTATCTCAAGCTACCTGACATCCCACTGTACCTATCTTTGTTATCTCTCTCTATTTTAGGTTACCTACTAAATTCGTCTCTCCTTGTAATGGACAAACAGTCTTAAACTGCGTAACAGTTATTTGCGTAACAGACTTATAGCATCCTGATTTCTTATATAGGACCAAACATCAAATTTGTGTCCGTATTAAATTTTATTAGAACAAAATTTTTTCTGATTTAGTGCTTCGTAGGATGGGCAGGAAATGGGTGGAAATGTGGAATAGATTCGGACAACGACGGTTATCCTGATGATGCTCTTCGGTGTTGTTCGCCAGAGTGTCACGCAGATAATTGTCCAGATGTTGCCAACAGTGGTCAGGAAGACGCTGATGGTGATGGGGTAGGTGATGTTTGCGACGTGGACGCAGACAACGACGGATTAGAAAATCCCCACGATAATTGTTGGCTAAAACCGAATCCTGTTCAGAAAGATGTAGACGCCGACACAATAGGAGATGTTTGTGACAATTGTCCAACAATCCCTAATCCAGATCAGGAAGATATCGACTCCGACGGCGTTGGTGATCTCTGTGACCCTGACATGGATGGAGACGGTAAAATTATAAAATCTTTTCACTTCGGTACTCATGTCAAGAATGTGGTTTACGCATATTACAATTTTTTTGTAGAATTCCCCTTATTTATGGATGACTCATTTTTAAAAAATGTTCCAATTGATGAGATATTTTCGTAGATATTCCAAACGACGTGGATAACTGTCCGAAAGTCAGCAACAAGGATCAAAAAGATTCTGATGGTGACGGAATAGGTGATGCTTGTGACAACTGTCCGTTTGTTAAAAATCCTGATCAGGAGGATGAAGATGATAATGGAGTTGGTGATGCTTGCGAATCTGGGCAGGATTCGGATTCAGATGGAGTTCCGGATGACATTGATAATTGTCCGAATGACCCCAATCCGGATCAGAAGGATACTGATAAAGATGGCAAGGGAGATGTTTGTGACGATGATATCGACGGGGATGATGTTTCTAATGGGATTGATAATTGTATCTATGTTCACAATCCAGATCAAGTAGCAACTCATGGTAAGTGATTGGACAATTTTTACGTTTCTTTTTTTAAATATCCCTTCAACATCTTTGTAGATACATTTTTTAAATTATCAACAGTTAACACTGATATTGGTGATGCTTGTTGGAATGACAATGACAACGATACAATCATCAATGTCGCGGACAACTGCCCAAACAATAGCGACATTTGGGCAACCGACTTCCGGAAAATTAAAACCATTGATCTAGATCCTACGAAGGGTTCCGGTCAGCCAAATCCCAAATGGAAATTCAAACACAAGGGTCAAGAAATTCTTCAATTACTCAACAGTAATCCTGGAATTGGTGTTGGTTAGTAAACGGATTTATAAATCATTAAAATTATCCTTTCTGAGTATTTCTACAAAAAAATGGTTTAGGCAAAAGTTGTAGATCTTAAGAAAACACACATTTTTTATATAAACCTTTTTACCATAGAAGTGATATTTTTCGAGAAAAATGCAAAAAACTCTAAAGTAGGAGTGTTTCACAGTGGAACAACTTAGTAACTTTAGTCTCGATTATCTCGAAAGCTATACGAGATATGAAAAAAGTTAATAGATCATAAAATGAGTATTTTAATTAGATCTACAATTTTTCTCCTGACCATTTTTCAAAATTTTTCTTATTTATCGAGATACATATCAATTAACATTTGTTTCTTAAAAAGGAAAAGACAAATTCGAAGCGGTTGACTATGAGGGGACGTTCTACGTAAACACAAAGGTAGACGACGATTTTATTGGTTTTGTATTCTCTTACCAAAGCAACAAAAAATTCTACGTAGTCATGTGGAAAAAGGGAAGACAATTGTATTGGGAATACAAGCCTTTCAAAGCATACGGAGATCCAGGAATCCAAATTAAATTAGTTCATTCGAAAACCGGACCAGGACCAATGTTACGAAACAGTTTGTGGAATACCAAAGGTCACGAGGGAGAAGTCAAACTTCTTTGGCATGATCCAAAAAAAATTCCCTGGAAGGAATTCACTTCTTATAGATGGGAGCTAATTCACAGACCAGCCATTGGATTAATAAGACTCAAACTTTACAATAAACTTGAATTAATTGCCGACTCGGGAAATATTTATGATCATACCCTCAAAGGCGGAAAACTCGGTGTTTACTGCTTCTCGCAGGAGAAAATTATCTGGTCTAATATTCGTTACAAATGTCGAGGTGAGAGTGTTTTATTATTATTATTATTATTTTTAACTCTTGTAATTTTAAACTACATTAGTTAATCTTTTTCCATATTAAAATTCTTTTCCAGATAGTGTCAATGAAGAAGTTTACCGAGATCTGGACCCTCATTTACAAAAGATGGTGGAAAAAGACAAAGAAATATAAGTAGTTCAAAATCTAGAACTGAATGATGCAAATTGTGATAATTTTAATCTTGGTACTTAAAAATAAGCATAGTAATAATTTTAAGAATATTAATAAGAAATATAATTTTATATTTTCTAAATAGGATTTCACCCCGTTTTAATTTTATATTATTTATACATACTATACATGTGATGCGCTACGAATAAAGGGACCTAAGGAAAAATTTTAGGTTACCAATTGATAACAGGAATTGTCGGCCCTTAAAAGACACCCCTAAAGAAAAATTTAAATCAGTTTTTATTGAATACTTTGGATGGATTGAATATTTAAACATCAATGACTAGTATAGAGAAATAATCCTTTTTGTGTATTTTCATTTCAAAAATCACAAACATAACCTAACATTTTTTGGTTCTTAGGTCCCTTTTATTGTAGAGAATTTTTTTCGAATTTCTATAAGAAAAAATGGCGTAAGAAATATAGGAAAAATGTTTTTTTTATTAGTAGCACCCAAACTCTAATAATTTTAATTCTAAAACATTATAAAAATCAAATTTTTTTAATATTGGATTAAAGTACTTAATCCTAGGAAGATGAATCATTAGGAAAATATGTTTTGCTATTAATAAATAAAACTTTATTTTGTTTCCTGGCTATTGTTATTGATTACTTCCTATCATAATCATAGTATTAACTTAATCCCACTTTAACCTTTAACGAAAAACTACTTTTTAATCATACTTGTTTTCTCTGTTAATAGAACTGAACAATACAATTTCTAATCTATTTAAAATTTTGCGCATCATTGTCTAATTTAATTTATTATTAATGTATATTAATCAATTAATTTATTTATAATTAAATTAATTATATGGGTATTTTATTAATAATTGTATAATTTTTATACATTTAATAATTAATAACATGATTTATTCAAATAGGCAATTCTTCCTTTATTTGTGCATTTAATTACTCTATTAACCTACATTTACGGACACAAGAATATTCAGAGATTATAAATTTAATGACCAAAATTTCTATACAAACTAAAGCAATTTTTTTATCATTTCCAAGTACATGATTTAGCAAAAGATAATTCTATATCAAATTAATTTCTAGATTTCTTATAAATAGACATTAATTCTCTTATTTTGTATCATTTCTTAAATGTTCTCAAAAGTTGACAGTTAAAATTTTAGAAAATAATTAAAAATATATTATAATTAGTTTAAAAATTAAGTTTGAAAATGCAGGGCGTTGTGACGCTCAGTATTCTTGCTTCATTAATAACCTTATCATATTCTAGTAACTTTTCAATAACAGGTATTTATCATTTTAATGAGTTCTTATCCTAAAATTTTTTCATTTATTATTTTATCCATTTTTGTAGACTGCAGTAAATGTAACGAATTTCAGCCATTTTTAACAAATTTGGCACTCTTGGAAGTAAAACTTGCAATAGACGTAAGTTTCAAATTTTTAAAAATAAAAATTTATTTGTGCTGAAAAAAAAAATTTTTTTTTCTCATTTTCAGACCCATGAAGTTTTAAATATACGAGAATTATTAAAAGAATGTTCGTCCTGCAAAAGTAAGTTTTTTTTCGAGAATAATTATTTAAAAAATCTGTCACGAAAAAGCACATTTCCGTTTAATTTTTTGAAAAACCTTCCTGAAATTTTAAAACCCTTCCGAAAATTCATAACTCTTTCGAAATTTTTTTCTCCTTACACTCCTTATGGGTTCAAAAATATTATTAATTATTTTAATTAATTTGAAAAAACCCATTGTAGACAATTTATTTTCTAAACATTTTTTGTTCAAAAAAATATTTAAATCATTTGCACAACATTTTGTGCGAGTAAAAATATTTAAAATTTATTTTGAAAATATTTTGTAAATTAATTGTTCAAAAGAATAAATATTTTGATATTTATAAAAATATTTCAGTAATTTTGGAAATTTTTAGAAACTCTCAGTGTCGAGGATATCAGTTTAAATGATGTAACTGGAAATCTGTGCCCTGGGATGATTAGAAAATGCGACGAGCACGCTAAATGTGTTCCTATTGGATTTAATCAGTACTTATGTAGGGTAAATAACTCTCTAAATCTTAAATATAATAATAAATTATTTTAATTTCTATAGAATTTTTAAAATTACCACTTCATAGATATCGTATCAATGATAATTTTCTTGATACATACAATAAAACACTTTTAGACAAGTTATCAAACTTCTATCAGAGATTATCTATAAGAAAATAAATTTATATTGTACCTATTTAACTCAAAATATTATTTGACGTGTCTTTATTAAAATTATATTTTAGAAATGAATCGAGTTAATTATAGTCATAACTGTTACGATAAATTCACATTTTTTATTAATACTTACTATAGGTTCGTAAAATTTAAAAATTTAATTTTTACTGATTTTTAAAAGTATATTTAGGTTCTTTAACTTTTAAATTCTTGAAACTATTTTCGAATTTTGGCGTAATTAAAACAGTTAATTGGTAATTAACAACTGCGCATGTGTAGCAGTCATAGTTAACTACTGCGCATGTGTAACTGTCATAGTTACTTATTGCGCATGTGCAACTGTCATACAGATAATTTTTTAGTTTCTTTATTTTTTCCAAAACGCATTAGGGCATTTACAGAAAGAGATATTAAATTTGTAGAAATTATCCCTTAACACAAAACAACCCTTAAACTAACTGACCTTGTAAAAAAAAATTTAACGAACATAATTAGGCATTTAGGAAAAAACATTTAAGGTATTTTAAACTCCTCAAAAATGCACCGCTTGATATTTAGATTAAATTTCGAAACTCAAAAACAACCCCTAAAGTCTATCCAACTTTTGGACTTCATCTCCTAACACAAAAACACCCCCTAAAGTGAATCTGTTTACCCAAAAATTTGTAACCCTTAATTCAAAACCACACTCTAAAGTTACTTTGTCTAAAATTTAGAATTTAAAAAAAGATAATGAACACTTTTCTTAACAGAAAATCAACTCACAACTTTTAACCTCATAAAAAATACTTAGCTTAATTTTTGGGCTTCAACTCTGAACTCAAAATCGCCTTTTACCGTGACTCTCTCTATCCAAACCTCTAAAAAAATTAATAGCCAATAGTTTTCTGTACAGAATATTAATCCACTATTTTTTGGACTTTTGAAAAGTACTTTGTCCGATTCTCAGGTTTTAATCTTTAACTCAAAACCTTATTAAATTTTTTTCCCCATTTCTGGCTGGTTGAAGTCGGAACCAAAATATTTACCTTTAAGATGGCGCTAATTCGTAGCCGTAAAGTACACTTAACAAACTTTTTAAACTAATTTTACCGATCCAGGTTTCAATATTCTATTTTTTTTACTGGTATTAGCTTTGCCAAAATTTTTCCAGGTTTTTTATAAAATAGCCTTTACAAAACATACGTCGTAAACTGACGTATATTACAGAAATAGAATTCATCTATCTTACTCTTGAGGGGAACCGCATCGTCAAACTCATTAATGAAGGGGTTTAAGACTGATTAGATAACCCATTAGATCACCCTATTGTTACGCCATTGGTTGGATATGAATCATAATTAAAAAAATAAAATTTGTGTGCGTATTAAATTTTGATAAAACTAAATTTAATTTTTTTTTAGTGCCTCGTGGGATGGGCAGGAAATGGATGGAGATGCGGCTTAGATTCAGACAACGATGGCTATCCCGATGAAGCCCTAAAATGTTGCGCACCAGAATGTAGAGCTGATAATTGTCCGAAGGTTGCTAACAGCGGCCAAGAAGATTCTAATAGGAATGGAATAGGAGATGCTTGTGACAATGATGCAGATAGCGACGGATTAGAGAATTCCAAAGACAATTGTTGGCTGAAACCGAATCCTGATCAAAAAGATGTCGATGTTGACAAAATAGGAGACGTTTGTGACAATTGTCCAACAATCTTTAATCCAGATCAGGAAGATATAGACTCTGACGGCGTTGGTGATCTTTGTGACCCTGACATGGATGGTGACGGTAAAAGAAAATCATTTTTCAATTGATTCTTCAGAGTAAAATTACAATTTTTAAAAGCTCATTATATGGTCCAGTGTAAAATTCAAAATCTTTCTTTAAAACTAATTAATTAATGTAATGACCTAGGTTAAAAAATTATTTTACAGAAATTTTAAACGAAGTTGACAACTGTCCGAAGGTCAGTAACAAGGATCAAAAAGATTCTGATGGTGATGGAATTGGTGATGCTTGTGACAACTGTCCTTTTGTTAAGAATCCTAACCAGGAAGACAAGAATGATAATGAAGTTGGTGATGTTTGCGAAACTGGAGTAGATACAGATTTAGATGGTGTTCAAGACCAATCCGATAATTGTCCAACTGTAGCTAATGCTGATCAAAAGGACACTGACAAAGATGGCAAAGGAGACGCTTGTGATGATGATATTGATGGTGATGGAATACCAAATGCTGTTGATAATTGCATTTATGTTTACAATACTGATCAAACAGCGACTCATGGTACGAAATAATATTCGATAATAATTATTCACTGTCATAATTTGTTCTAAATTAAAAATAAAATATGTATTTCAAACAGATCTGCAACTTCTATTTAAAGATTTTTTGATATTTTTTTATATTTAAAACGATAAATGGCATCAGCGCCAAAAATGCTTTCATATTGGTTTGTAAATTTTATTCATGTCTATTGATTTTAATAAATCAACAGCAAACCAAGAAATTGGAGATGCATGCTGGAACGACAATGACAATGACAAAATCATCAACAGCGTAGACAACTGCCCTAACAGAAGTGACGTTTGGGTAACAGACTTGCGGCAAATAAAAACGATCGATCTGGATCCAACGACTGGTTCAGGTCAGGCAAATCCCAAATGGGAGTTTAATAATCAGGGCCAAGAGATCATTCAGTTACTCAACAGTAATCCCGGAATTGGTGTTGGTGAGTATTTATTTGTTTTGAAAATATTTAGAATAAAAATATTGGTAGTGTTGATGTCAGTGGCGTGACTAGGGAGCTTATGGTTCAGAAAAACGCGAAAGAAACTACCCTTAAGAAAAATAATCGAAAAAGGATTTGAAAATAATTATCAATTTCTACAAGAAAATTCTAATCAAGTTCTAAAATGAAGAAACCTATTTAGGAATATGCCCTCTATTTTTCAAAATTGTTAACAGCAATTAACAAACCTTGAAAACGCCCCTAGTAAAATAATTGAAAAAAATCTTGAAAGATATTATCAAATTGCACAAAAAAATTATATTCAACTTTCAAAGTGGTTGAACATACTCAAGACTATATCCCATAATTTTTCCAATTGATAACAAAAAATATCAACCTCTAAAAACCACCCTTAAGTAAAGTGATCAAACATAATTTTGAAAAAAATTATATTCAAGTTCTAAAATCGTAATGTCCACATTACGTTAGCCCCAATATTTCGAAAACTATAATACTTAGAATTTCTTTTTTTTACAAAATTATAGGTTTCTCAGGAGGACAAATTATGATATACATTTGAACACAATCTATCAAATCTAACTATTTGTTTTTCTCATTTAAAAATTTTGAAATAATCGTATTTTCGCTAACTTGTATTTTTTTCAGAAAGTTAAAATGTAAGTATTATATTAGTTTTATTTTTTAAAAACGCTATGATTTCACTTTTTTAAAATGTTCTCATATTTTAAATTTATAGCAATTTAAATTACTCCAAATTTCAGTTAATGTGAACTTGCATTGATTAAAAGTTCAATTAATTCTCGTTACAAATATACCTAATTTGAAGTATTTAAACATTTTTTTAATTTTTAATAATTCTTTTCCATTATGATTTCAAATACTTAAACTACAATTTTGTACTATTTTTATATTTTTTTCAATTATTTTCTGCAATTTTTAATTACTTTTAAATTGTTTCCCTATGTCTCTAAATTTGAATTAGTTAAAAATAACTCATTATTAGTAAAATCGTGGCTGAGTTTCTGTTTCTTTAATTAGTTAAAAATAATTAATTATTAGTAAAATATGACTAGTTATTAGTAAAAATATATCTAAAAAATAGTTAAAATTTGACTAATTGAATTAGTAAACAGAGTTTTACTAAAATATTAGTAATTTTGACCTAATAATTAGTTATTCTTTACTAAATGGTTAGTAGAAATATAACTATGTCAATTAATGACTAAGATTTTGCTTTCAAATTAGTTATTTTTAACTAATTCAGATTTAGAGAGATAAATCTTAAATTTACCTTCCGCAAATTTCAATTATTGTCTTTAATTTTTTTAATCACTTTTTTAATTTTAATTATATTCTATTCAACAATGAAACAATTTCATTATCTATTGCTAAATTTTACATTAATAATCATAAATTTAAATAATTTTTTTTTAATTTGCCATCAGTTTTGTCATTTTGCAATTATTATTTTCAATTTTTAATAATTTCCGTAATTTCTAAATTAATTGCCTGAAGTTTCGAATATAGGATTTTCAATTATTTTGTCCAATTTTCATTTCTTTTTATTATTTTGCATCTATTTTCTCCATCTTTTAATATTTTTATTATTTTTGAATAATTTTAAAAAATTTTAATTATTTATCTGAAATTTCAAATATTTTCATCAATTTTCGATTATTTCTTCGATTGTTAATTATTCTCTTAAATTAAAATTTTGTAAGTAATTTTGTAATTAGTTTCTTTTTTTTAAACATATATTCTATGATTTTTTCAATTTTTTCTCTCAAATTTTAATTACTGCTTTCAATTTATAGTATGTAAATTATTATCATCATGTTACAATTTTTTTTCTCTATCTTAAATTATTTTATGAACAAACGGAGACATATGTGATCTTAGGAAGGTTAATAAAAAAATAAAAATTCAAAAGAATTTCATTTTTTTTATACGTTTCGTATAAATGAAATTCTGTTGAATTTTTATTTTTTAATTAACCTTCCTAAGATCACATATGTCTCCATTTGTTCATAAAATTTTGGAAGGAAAAAAAATCTCTACTTAAATTATTTTAAGCATATTTCAATTATTTTTTAGAAATTTGAATTAATTTGATCATTTTCCAATTATTTTTCTTAATTGTTAATTATTATTAAAACTAGCAACATTAACGCGCGCCCGAGCGTGCGAGAAACTTTGCATTGTTGTTAGTCAATTAAAACTGAAAATGAAAAATTGAAAAAATTGTAGTAACTAATTGAAAATTGAGGAAAATAATTAATAATTGGAGGAAATAGTTGAAAAATGACGAAAATTGTTGAAAAATTGAAGAAAATATGTGAAAAGTGACAAAAATAATTGTCAATTGAAAACAAAATTCTAAAAATGACTAGATTAATAGACAACTGAAAAAAATAATTGTAAAAATTAAACAAGAAATATTAAATTTAAAGAAAATAATTGGAAATTAAAAAATTAAGAAAATTATAGGAATAATTGTTGGAAATAATTGTACATTTAACAACTGGATTGAAAATTCAAAAAGATAATTGAAAATTAATAAGAAAAAATTAAAAATTGAAGAATTAAATTTAAATTTAAAAAATATACTTAAAAATTGAAAAAAAGTAATTAAAAAAAACGATTATTAATGAATATAGAAGAAAATAATTGAAAACTGAAAAATGGAAATAAAAATTAAAGAACACAATTAAAATTTAAAGAGAATAATTGAATAATTGTTATTAAAATTAAAGAAAGTTAATGATAATTGAAAAAAATTACAGTAAAAAGACGATAATTTTTTTCTAAAATTTTTAAGTATTTTTCTAAAATTTCAAATATTTTCTTAAATATTTAATTATTTTTATTTGTTTTCAAAATTTCTAAAAAACTTTATTAATTATCGCAAATTTCAATTATTTTTAGCTATCTGCAATTCTCTTCTCCAATTTTAAGTTATCCCCATTTTTTTCAATTGAATTTTAAAATCTTCATGTATTTTTCTCAAATTCCAATTATTTATTTTTTTTATTTAAAACAAATTCTACAATTTTTTCAATTATTTCACTCAAATGTCATTTATTTTTTACAACTTATTATTGTTTGTATCATATTTCAATTATTTTCTTCAACTTTCAAATTTTAAAATCATTTTTCAATTATTTTGCAAAATTTATTTTCTTCAATTTTCAGTTTTTCACTTGTTGTATAATTTATAAAATTTAAAACTAAATATCTAAAATTTCAACTATTTCATTCAATTTTTAATTATTTATATTATTTTTATTGTTTTATATTTGCAATTATTTTCTCTAATTTTTCAATATTAAATTTTTTTCAATTTATTTTTAAGATGTTCAAGTATTTTTCTCAAATTTCAATTATTTTCTTTATTTTTAAAAACATCTCTATGATTTTTTAAATTACTTTCCTCAATTCTCAATTGCTTTCATTATTTCTGTTCAATTAACTTGCCAAATTTTGCAATTATATAAAAATATAATTTAATTTTAATTTAAATTTTACTACATTAGTAAGGTTTTTGGAATAAGCTCAAGGTACGTTTTGCAGAAAATTTTACAGGTTTTCTTATAAAATCAGCCTTTACAAAATATACGTTGTACAGAAATGTATATTATAAACAAATTCATCTATCTCACTTAAGGCCAGCTTACTCTGAAAAACGTGATTTTTTTCAATACATTTTATTTATAATACAAAAAATGTTAGGTAATAAACTTTTTTACATATGATAGTACATGATAGTACATACATGAAGTTACTTGAAATTTTTTTTTCAAAATGGCGGTCTTGGAAATGGCTTCTGAAAGTTGATGACATAATTTCTTGGAAAAGAATTATCTGAAAGCAAAAAACAAAACGGTTTCATGTTCTGTATCGAATTGGCTATGGCCTCAAGCAGAATGAAACATTTTCAATAAAAAAAAAAAAAAAAAATGGCGGACTTTTGAATTTTTTCAACCTTTTTTTCACTTTTAATTGTTTATAACTTTTATAAATAATAATGAAATGAGAGTGTCATCCATGCGAAAAAACGTGGTTTGGAGAAAAATCAGTTCAAAGTTTTTATTCGTGAAAAATCGTAAAAAAGTGAATTTTACTTACATATCCATTCTAGCTGCATACACAATTCCTTCCTCGTCTTCGTAAGCATCATTCTGAAGAATTCTTGCATTTCTTAAAGCAGTTCTGTGATCCTTAGACGCTTCAGTAGCTCTTAGCTCAGCTCGATCAACACGTCTGTTTTTGGCCCTATCAGCAAAGTGCCTTGCTCCCCACTCTTTTATACCTGCTTCTCGGTCTTGCTGACCTTCGGGACTAATTCTATACTATTTCTACGAGTATACAGTGGCAATTTATGAAAAAAAATTTCGATTTTTTCAAAATTGTTCAGAGTACCCTGGCCTTAATTTGGAAGCCCCTAAACTTCGGTGGTCCCGATGAATCACATCTTTAACATCCCCTATTGTTACGCCACTAATTAATGATTATAAACGTCTATTAAAAGTATTAAATCCAGAACAATATAACATTCAATTTTAAAAAAATCTTTATTTTCATTTAACAAAAGGTCGAGAAAAATTTGGCGGAGTTGACTACGATGGAACATTCTTTATAAAAGACCAAGGTGATGACGACTTTGTTGGTTTTATATTCTCGTACCAAAGTAACCAGAGATTCTATGTCGTCATGTGGAAAAAAGGAACACAAAAATATTGGGTAAATACTCCCTTTGTTGCCTATGGAGATCCAGGTATCCAAATTAAATTGGTTGATTCAAAAACTGGACCTGGACCAATGTTGAGAAATAGTTTATGGAATACAAATGGCCACGATGGTGAAGTCAAACTTCTTTGGCATGATCCGAAAAAAACTCCCTGGAAGCCACTTACTTCATACAGATGGGAGCTTTCACATCGTCCTGACATTGGATTAATTAGACTTAAACTTTACAGTGGAATCGAATTAATCGCCGACTCAAAAAATATTATTGATAGTACCCTCAAAGGTGGAAAACTCGGAGTTTATTGTTTCTCGCAGGAGAGTATTGTTTGGTCTAATATTCATTACAAATGTCGAGGTAAGAATATAAATCTTCAGATAATTTCAAACTACTTTGATAATTCTTTATTTCTTTTGTAAATATAATTCTTTCAGATACAGTCACAGAAGAGATTTATCGAGATTTAGATCCTAAACTCCAGAAAATGATACAGAGAGAATTATAACTTTATTGTTTTCAGAAAATTAGGAATCATAAAAATATGTATTGTTTTTTGTAAATAAAAAAAAAATTTTTTTCATGGTTATCGTTATTTGTGACTTTTTTTTCTCAAGTGAACTATTTAATTAGAGGCCGCGTGTTAAAGAAGGATCTAATCGACATTAAACTAAGATCCCTCTTTCACTCATTTATTTAAATTAATTATTTCATTAACCTAAATTCAGGACATACATAGTTAAATAGAAATTATAAAATGAATGATCAACAATAATTATTCTAAAAAAGAAAAGTGGATTTTTTACTATTTTGAAGTACGTGATTTATCAAAAGATAAGTCCATATCAAATTATTTTATAGATTTCTAATAAGTTGACATTAATTTTCCATTTCTTTATCATTTTGCAAATGTCTTTGAAAGTTATTAGTTATAGTTCCTAAAAATAAGGACTCTAGGGTTTAAAATGAAAGGTCTCACGACACTCAGCATCTTAACTACAATCATCACATTATCATATTCTAATAGTTTTTCAATCACAGGTATTTATAATTTTAGTGATTTTTTTTCTCTAAAACTGATTTATAATATACTATTTCAACCATTTTTGTAGATTGCAAACAGTGTAAGAAATTTGAACCATTTTTGACAAATTTAGCCCAGTTGGAAGTAAAATTTTCAATAGACGTGAGTTTCAAACTTAAAAACAGTTTTTTTGTTTGTTCTGAAGTGTTAATAATCTTTTTTTTTTAATATTTTCAGACCAATGAAATTCTAAATATACGAGAATTGTTAAGAGAATGTTCGACATGCAAAAGTAAGTGCTTTTACAAATGTATTAAAAAAAAATTGAAACCAAATAACAAAATATTAATTTTGCTTTTTTATATTGTTATTTCAAATTAGTTTTGTATATATTTTATAAATGAAATATTAAAAGAACAAGATTTATAAACAACTTTCATAACTTTAGATTTTTTTCAGAAACTTTAAGTCTCAATGATATCAGTTTAAAAAATGTGACTCAAAATTCGTGTCCTGGAATGATTAGAAAATGTGATGAGCACGCTAAATGTGTTCCCACTGGTTTTAATCAGTACATTTGCAGGGTAAATATTTTTAAAAAAACGTCATTTTACCTGTTACGTGTATTATTAATCTAATCTATTAACAACTGTTTTTAAACTGTAGAGTACTTCTCAAATTTATCACTTTATAGATATCATATCAGTAAAAATTCACTTGATACATAATCTCGACAAAAAACTTTTAGTGTAATATTATCAAATTTTTATCAGAGATTATATCCATTGAGTAATAAATTTGTATTTATTACACTAAACAATTTTTGCTTTATTTTTATGAAAAGAATGTTTTAGAAGAGAAAGCCCTAGATTTTAGCCGTTTAAAATAAAGCAATTAAAATATAACATAACATAAATTTAAATAAATAAATTTTTCTATTTTTTGAGCAGCTGACCCGATTTTGATGATACGAAAATAAAAATAATTTACAGGAACTCTAGTTTAATAATTCACAAAAAACTTTGAGTACTATTCATAAAATCGGTAGATTTTTAATGATTTCTGTAACTCGAAACTCATTTTTTTGTGGAATATTAAACTAGAGTCTCTGTGGATTATTTTTATTTTAAAATTATCAAAATAGGTTCAACTGCTCAGAAGGTAGAAAAATTGGATAAATTTCTAAATAATGGGTACCCCAATTTTTTTTAAACTTGATATACCAACGTTTTTTGACATGCTGATTACGAATATAATAGTGAAAATTGACACAAATTTGATAATCATGGTAAAAACCTATAAAAATTCAGTTTTTTTGCAATTATCTCAATAAATATTAAAAATTTAAAAATTGTTTTTCACATATATGTTGTAGGCCTTCTCAAAATACATATTTTATGTACAGTGCATTTTTTTATATCTCCAATAGTTTTCGAGAAAATCGATATTTAAGTTGCTCATGCAACGCGAAAATCGGCGAAGAGAAGGCAGGAGCGACCGTATAAGGCGACCAGTTTTATTTTAGATTCCCCCTCCGATTTTAATGAAACTTTGTATTTTGACTCACTATTTAGAAATATCTTAGTGAAAATTGGTGCCCATTTAATTATCATGGGGAAAACCATAAAAATTAAGTGTTTTGCAATTATCTCAATAAATATTAAAAATTTCGAAAATTGCTTTTTACAAAGATTGTAGCCATTTTAAAAATACACATTTTTTGTTGTATGCATGTTTTGATATCTCTAATAGTTTTTGAGGAAATCGATAGTAAAGTGGCTGAGATCGTTTCAGAACTGCGCCCTCTTTTAGAATTCGGATTTTTGCAATTATCTCAATAAATATGAAAAATTTCGAAAATTATTTTCTACAAAAGTTGTCTGTCTTTTTAAATTACATATTTTGTGTACTTTATATTTTTTTGCTATCTCTAATATTTTTCGAGACAATCGATGGTGAAGTTAATCGATTCGTTGCATCCTCTTTTAGAAATTTAATTAACAAAATTCAACCTCCCTTTTTTACAGGGGGGTACAGGGGGGTTCTTTTGACACCTATAGTAGTCTTTTACAAAAAATAACCGGACAGTAGTGATTTTTACAAAAAGAAAGAATGTGGCTTTCCTGCATTTTGAGGAACTTCACTGTCCGAGAAACTTCACTATCGATTTTCTCGAAAACTAGTAGAGATATCAAAAAAGAGCATTTAACAAAAAATGTGTATTTTTATAAGGTCTACAACTTTCGTTGAAAACAATTTCCAAAATTTTTAAGATTTATTGAGATATTTGCAAAAAAAACTCAATTTTTTTAATCACCGCATCAGAATACGAAGGTATACTAAGTTTAAAAGAATCGGGGGTACCCATTATTTGGAGAGCAGTGGAATCGCTCATTACCAAATTGTTTTTAGTGCCTCGTGGGGTATGCAGGAAATGGGTGGAGATGTGGATTAGATTCGGACAACGACGGTTATCCTGATGAAGCACTAAAATGTTGCGCACCAGAATGCAAAGCTGATAACTGTCCGAAGGTTGCTAACAGTGGTCAAGAAGATGCTGACGGAGATGGGATAGGGGATGCATGTGACAATGATGCAGATAACGACAAATTAGAAAATTCTAAAGATAATTGTTGGCTAAAACCGAATCCTGATCAAAAAGACGCTGATGCTGACAAAATTGGAGACGTTTGTGACAATTGTCCAACAGTACCTAATCCCGACCAGGATGATATAGACTCTGACGGCGTTGGTGATCTTTGTGATACGGACATGGATGGAGACGGTAAAAGAAATTCATATAAAAATTCCTATTTTTAAATATTTAGTGTCTCTAATACCATATACTACGTCTGACACAATGTATCAGATAGTATCATCAAGTATAGGGGTCATTCACATACCACGTGATATCTTTGGGGGAGGGAGGGGGGTAGGCAAAATATCACGGTCCATGGAAATTAAATTTTTTAACAATAGAAAAAATATCACGAGGGGGAGAGGGGGTTCAAATTAGCCAAAATTTGTATCACGTAATATGTGAATGACCCCATACCAAAAGTTTTCATAATATCATTGTTTGGACCCAGCATAGAAAACTATTTCCACAGGAATTTTAAACCAAGTTGACAACTGTCCGAAAGTCAGCAACAAGGACCAGAAAGATTCTGATGGTGACGGAATAGGTGATGCTTGTGACAACTGTCCTTTTGTTAAGAATCCTAAACAGGAAGACAAGGATGATAACGGAGTTGGTGATGTTTGCGAAACTGGAGTAGATACAGATTTTGATGGTGTTCAAGACCAATCCGATAATTGTCCGGCTTTAGCTAATTCTGATCAGAAGGATACTGATAAGGATGGTAAAGGAGACGCTTGTGATGATGATATCGATGGAGACGGAGTGGACAATTCGGTTGATAATTGCGCGTATGTTTATAATCTCGATCAAACAGCAACTCATGGTAAGAAATTGTTTCTAAGAAATAATATTCTATTTGAACAGCTGGTGCCCAACAGTTTTCATGTTTTCTGTTATTGCGTTGTGATTTATTTTACTAGCCAACCAAGCTGTTGGAGATGCATGCTGGAATGACAATGACAACGATACAATCATCAACAGTGTAGATAACTGCCCTAACAGAAGTGACGTTTGGGTAACAGACTTGCGGCAAATAAAAACAATCGATCTGGATCCAACGACTGGTTCAGGTCAGGCAAATCCCAAATGGGAGTTTAATAATCAGGGTCAAGAGATCATTCAATTACTCAACAGTAATCCCGGAATTGGTGTTGGTAAGTATTTAATTGTTTTGGAAACATTAAGAAAGATATTGGAAGTGTTGATGGCAGTGGTGTAACTCGGGAAGCTCACTTATCGCACAGATGAAAGTAGATTTTGGGTCACCTTCGGAACCTAACATGAAATAGATTACAAAAAATAGGAATTAGCGTATCTCACTTATAAGAACCCATACTCTTCAGAAATTCTCCCATTATCCCATAAAGAACTCTTAACAAACTTTTTAAACTAATTTTACTGATTCCGGTTTCAATATTCTGTTTTTTGACTGGTTCGCTTTGCAGAGATTTTTTCAGGTTTTTTTTATAAAATCAGCCTTTGCAAAATATATACAGACCTCTGGCAATAGATAAAAATGAACAAAATTCGTTTTCTGCCACTGATGCCTCTTATAGAAAATCTTTCCATTGTTCCGTGAAGACCTCTTTAACAGTGGTGTAACTGTTAAGGGGCAAAGTCGGGCAGTGCACCGGGGCCCTTGGTCAACCCTAATAGACCCTTTAAAAAAAATTCCGAAAATCTTACTAATTGTAATAATTTATAGTTTCTATATCTTAAGTTATCACTATCAACAATTATACATATTTTAAATATAATATTTAAAAATCAATTTATATAATTAAATAAATATTTATTGAGGACAAAATTTATAATTTATGTTTTAAAATTAAAAAGAATTGCAAAAAATAATTGAAATTAAACTAAAAAATTGAAAAAAAATTTAATTAATTAAAAATTAGGGAAAGTAATTTAAATAATCATAGAAATGTTTTAAACATAAAGAAAATAATTTAAATTTGAGAAAAATACTTGAAAATTTTAACTTGAAAATTAAAAAAAAATTTAATTATTAAAAATTTGAGGAAATAAATGAAAAAAGATAAAAGTAATTTAAATTTTAAGAGAAAAAGTTTTAACTAAAGAGAATAAAGTAGAAACTTTTTAGAAATTATAAAAAAGAACGAAAGTAATTGAAAATTGAAGAAAATAATATAAATATAATAAAAATAATTGAAAATTGAATGAAATAATTGAAATGTCAGATAAATAAATAGTTTACAATTTTAAAAATTATAAAACAAATGTAAAGAATTGAAAATTGAAGGGCATAAATTTTGGAAAATAAATGAAAAATGATTTCCAATTTTTAAACTTGAAAAAATAATTGAAATATGATACAAACAATGATAAGTTGTAAAAAATTAATTACATTTAAGTGGGATAATTCAAAAAATGACTGAGTTTTTGAATTGAAGAAAAAATAATTTAAATTTGAAAAAAATACATGAAGATTTTAGAAATCGATTGAAAATAAAGAAAATAACTAAAAATTGGGGAAAAGAATTGAAGAAAGCCAAAAGTAATACAAATTTACAATAAATAATAAAAAAATTTGAGAATTATGAAACCAAATGAAAATGATTTAAAATTAAAGAAAATAGTTGAAATTTTATAAAATAAGAATAATCATTAACAACTGAGGAATATAATTAAAAAATAATAAAATTAATTCAAAATTAAAAAAAATAATTGAAATATGCTAAAAATAATTTCAGATTGAGAAAAACAATTAAAAAATGATGAAATTAATTTAAATATGATAAGTTGAAAATAGTAAATAAAATTTGAGAGAAGTAATTGAATAAATCATAGAATATATGTTTAAAATAAGAAGATAATTATAAGATTACTTAAAATTTTTTAATTAAAGATCATAATTAAAAAACCCAAGAAATAATCGAAAATGGATGAAAATAATTGAAATTCTAGATAAATAATTGCCTTTTACGAAAAAGAACGAAAGTAATTGAAAATTGAAGAAAATATAAAAAATAATATAAATAATTGAATGAAATAATTGAAATGTCAGATAAGTAGTTTAAAATTTTAGAAATTATTATTAAACAAATGTAAAGAATTGAAAATTGAAGGAAATAAATTTTGTAAAATAAATGAAAAATGATTTTTAGTTTTGAAACTTGAAGACAATAATTGAAATGATACAAACATAACAATGATAAGTTGTAAAAAATAAATATTATTTAAGTGAGTTAATTGAAAAAATCACTGATTTTTTTTTAAATAAAAAAAAATTGAAATTTAAGAAAAATACTTGAAGATGTTAGAAATTGATTAAAAAAAAAGAAAATAACTAAAAATTGGAGAAAAGAATTAAAGAAAGACAAAAGTAATACAAATTTATAATAATCAACAAAAAAATTTTAAAATTATAAAAACAAATGAAAATAATTAAAAATTGAAATTTTAGAAAAATACTCAAAAATCTTAGAAAATAATTTTATAAAATGAGAAAACAATGATAAAAAAAGTAAATTAAATTCGAGAGAAATCATTGAAAAAAGTATAGAATATATATGTTTAAAAATTAATGTTTAAATAATTACAAAATTACTTAAGAAAAAGAAAATAATTGAAAAATTGTTTTATTATGGAAAATTGATGACAATAATCTAAAATTGAGAAAATTACTGAAAATTTAGGAAATTAATTGAAAAATAATGAAAGTATTAAAAGATGGAGAAAATAATTACAAAATAATAAGAAATAAAAAGTGTACGAAATAATTGGCAATTGAGATACACATTGATAGTTCAGGAAATTAATTAAGACATTATGAAAATGATCAAACATTAAAATTAATATTTGCAAAATTACAAAAATAATGGTATATTAAAAAAATTAATTTAAATTACCGATGAATAATATAAAATGCAGGAAAAAATAATTAAATTGATTGGATGTCAAGGGAAAACTAATTAAAATTGAAAAAGTGATTGATGAATCTAAAAAAAGTAATTGAAATTTCAAGAAGTTAAATTTAAGATTTAGGAGAATAGTTTAAAAATAATTAAAAAATTGAGACAATTGCAGTTTAAAAATAATCGAAATCTTAATGAAAAAGAATTATTAAAAATTGAAGAAATTTTTAAATCACTTCAAATTTACTATATTTGAAACGTCGATTAATTGAACTTTTAATCAATGCAAAGAAAGGAATTTAAAGGAAATTTGATAACATTAAAATTGCTATAAATTAAAAATTTTAGAGCATTTCAAAAAGGTGAAATATGATTTAAAAATTTAAAATAAATAAACATCTAGTGATGATTTTACCATTCCCGTTTCCAATATTTCGTTTTTTTACTGATTCGCTTTGCAGAAAATTTTCCAGGTTTTCTTATAAAATGAGCCTTATAAAAAATCTATATTCCTCAATAAAAATTAACCAAATTCGCCAAGAATAACTTTTGCAGTTGTCCATATAACTTTTCATTTTGTACCAACAGGTCGAGAGAAATTTGACGGAGTTGACTACGATGGAACATTCTTCATAAAAGACAAAAGTGATGACGACTTTGTTGGTTTTATATTCTCGTACCAAAGTAACAAGAAATTCTATGTCGTCATGTGGAAACAAGCAGCGCAAGCATATTGGGTTAATACTCCTTTTCCTGCCCAAGGAGATCCAGGAATCCAAATTAAGCTGGTTGATTCAAAAACCGGACCTGGACCAATGTTGCGAAATAGTTTGTGGAACACGAAAGGTCACGAGGGCGAAGTTAAGCTTCTTTGGCATGATCCAAAAAAAACTCCCTGGAAGCCATTTACTTCATACAGATGGGAGCTTTCACATCGTCCTGCCATTGGATTAATTAGACTTAAACTTTACAGTGGACTCGAATTAATCGCCGACTCAAAAAATATTATTGATAGTACCCTCAAAGGCGGAAAACTCGGAGTGTATTGTTTCTCACAGGAGAATATTGTTTGGTCTAATATTCATTATAAATGTCGAGGTGAGATTATTAAGCTAAGAGATTTTCAAATTATTGCAGTCATTCTTTACTACATTTGTAAATTTCTCTTTTTTTCAGAAAGCGTCACAGAGGAAATTTATGGAGATTTAAGTCCTAAGCTTCGGAACATGATTGAAAAAGAATTTTAACTTTTTGTTGTAGAAATTTTTTTTTTTTTTGAAAATTACAGTTGGAAAAAAAATCTGCTGACATGGGGAGACAAATTTTAGAAACTTAAATATGTGAGCAGTTTTTAACAAAATATTTAGATGAATTTATCTGTTTATAATTATGTGACGTTATTTTCAATAAACAACCACGAGGCCTTTTCTAAATTCTTTATATTTATTTAGATTTAGATACTTGATTTTTGGTAATCATCCAGGAAAATGACATTTTTTCAAGCTTACCCAGTGGATTTTTGCCCACTGGGTAAATATCTGTAATACGGAAAAATGTACGAAACTTTTTGAAAATGACTGAACTTGATGAAACTTGGATTAAATTTGAAGAAAATAGTTTGAAATTAAAAAACATAATTTAATTTTAATTAAAAAATAAATAAATAAATAAAATTAACATTTAAAAAATTCATAAAAATTTGTTAAAATAATTGAAACAAGAAAACCATACACAATTTTAAAATTGGGAAATGAAAAAAAATTGAATTGTTGAAAAAAGAAGACGATAATTCAAATGACGACATTATCTAATTAAAAAAAACATACTAAAGAAATTGAGTTAGATATATTGGTAAAATAAATTGAAAAAATTGATGAATATAATTGTAGTTTGAAGAAAACATTAAAAAATAGAAAATCACAGACAATAATTATTGATAAATGAACAAAAATTTAAGATTGGAAAAAATTATTCACAAAATATGATGAAAAATGAACAGAAGAATATCATTAAAATTTGATGAGTAAAATTTTTAAAATTGAAAAATATATCTGAACTTTAAAAAATCAATTTAAAATTGAAGAATACAATATGAACATTGACAAAAATAATTAAAAGATTAAACATTATTAAAGATTGAAGAAAATAATTTTAAAAGTTGAAGAACATAATTGAAAAATTGAAGAATATAATTCTAGTTTGAAGAAAATAATTGAAAATGTATAAAAATAACTGAAAAGCAATAAAAGAAAATGATGAATGATAATAAGGGATCATTCACATATCACGTGATACAAATTTGAGCTAATTTGAACCCCCTCCCCCCTCCTCGTGATACTTTTTCTATTGCTAAAAAATTAAATTTCCATGGACCGTGATATTTTGCCGACCCCTAATTTATATATGTGAAGAAATAGAATAAACATTGAAAAAAAAATTGAAACTAGAAGAATAATTGAAAAAATTAATGAATATATAATTAAAATTTATGAAACTAATTGAAAAATAATAAAAATAATTTATTTATTTATAACTAATAATTTAAGACAATAATTGAAAAATGAGCAAAATTTAATTGAAGATTTAAGGTTTTCTAAGTGAAAAAAATGCTAGGGTTAATTTAAGATTGTAAAGGTCGACGGAAACCTTGATTTATTTCTAGTTTAATAATTTTAAAAATTATTAGTCAGTTCTATTCAATTGCCAGTGTAAACGTAATTGTTCATCAAAATTTTGTCCTTTTTGTTTTTTATCCTTTGCATTAAGTTTTTATATTGCTACCCAGGAAATATATAAAAACCTATTTACTTTCTCTGAATCGGTCATGAGCTCAAGTGAATCTGCTTTCTTAAAAGAAAATTTCCGATTATCTTCGATTCAAATCATTTTAATCATGATTTTAATGTTTCAAGTGTTTTTTTATTTTTTAGAAATATGTTCAACAAAAATTCTATATATTTGTTCAATTTTAAAAAGTATTATCAAATCTCACAGCATAATTTATTTAAGTAGCTCAATTGATTAAAGAATCCAAATTCTGTGTGAAATATGACTATCTAACCTCAAAATTTCCAAACCGTTCCATAATTGTCAAAACGGTCAAAACCGATTCAATAAATTTTGTACTATAATAAAAAATATTTAACACTATTAAAAATAACTCCGATTCAAAACTATTCAGAATCTCAATCATTAATCTGCTTTTTTAAAATCCGCGATTCATTAGAAGCAAGTTAGAAGTTTTATTCAATAAGTTTTTTTTTCAGAGTAATAAAGGACGAACAAAAAGTAATTTTTTTAATAAATACAAAGATAAAACACTTATTTTTATTTGCAGCTCCTTTCCATAATTATCGATTAATTCACTCAAATACATTTTTTCTATTTTATAAATATATTTAATTTCTTTAGATGTTATCTATTTAATTTCAGGAAAAACTTTTGTAAAATGATTTTTCCTTTTTTATTTATATACTCAGGGCGCAATTACATGTCTGCGTCGAACGCTGCGTTTTTGCGTTGAATAGTGAGAGAGAGGAAGACAGAATTATAGTCACATCTTTGTCACTCTCACCATTTAACGCAAAAACACAACGTTCGACGCAGGCATATAATTGCGCCCGCAGAGTTGTGAAATTGAGTGAAAAATTATACATAACATAATTTACGTAATTCACGTAGAAATATATATATAATCCAGCTAATCCAGTAAGCATCCATCTTGGATTTACCCCTCCCAACTTGAGCTACAAATACCAACCGTTAGTAAAGTCGATTTCCTCTAGTAATATATTTTTCTTAAAATTTACACAAAAAAAAAAAAACACTTTTTTAATTCGATTTTCAAAGTTTCTTTCAATTACACATTAGTGTTGGTTATCTGAAACAGTTTAAATTTCATCAAATTGAGTTTTTATATTTCAATTTTTAAAAATCGCGTTAAAATGAAAAATCCAAATGGCGACATTTCCGGGTGTTTGACAGTTGCAGACGGTTTCCCGTTCTCGAGAGAGGAGCGAGAGAGAAGTTTGTTTGTTGTCAGCCGAAAATTGAAAAACCATGAGTTTAGTATTTATTAAGTCAGTTTAATGCTGTTAATAAATAATAAACCTCTTTTAAATTATGCAAATCAGCATATTAAAATATTTGATTCAGAATCGTGAATCCATGCGGGATATAGTTAGGTGATTAAAATTTAAGGTTAGGAATTTAAATGGAAAGTGCAACTGATTCTGGTGTTGAGATGAGTGAATCGGGACCGATTTTGGACTCAGAGGTAAAAAGTCCTGATGAAAATGGACAAAAGGAAGAGGAAAATCAAGAACGGATTCGAAATTGCGAAAAAACGCCAGAGCAAAATGATAGACAAGTCGATAACTCGATTTTTAATACTATTTCCAAGATTGTTAATCCTGCTGCAAAGGTAAGATTTTACGTTATTTATTTTAATTTACTTTAATTTATCATTATTTAGTATATTTGTTATCTTCTTTCGACAATTTTTTAACTTAAAAAATTCACTGCTTCTTTTTAATCACGATCATTGCTTTATTTTGGTACTTTCGAAGTGATAAATATATTAACCGCATGTTAATCTTTGGCGAAAATTGTGTGTAAATAAAGCTAAACAATATAAATTTTTTTAAAAACTATTAATAATTTATAATATAAATACTTATAAAAAACGTTAGTTTAATCAAAATTTAATAAAAATAATTTGGTTGGTGTTAAAAGTTGCAAGAAATTTACCGAAAATGTTACATTCTTGACTGATTAAACATAACCTTTATTTTAAATTTTTAGTTTCTTTTAGTTGTTTTATTTTAGATTTTATTTGATTGCGAAACAAAACACATTTTTCGTGATTTATTGTGAATTGTAATAAAGTTGTTTTAAGAAAGGTATGAAGATAACAAAAAATAGTATTAAATTTTTATATCTTTAAGTCATTGTAATTTAAATAAATTTCCAAACGTCAATTAACTCCTATTCCAATTTATTCAAAATTTTAAATTTCAATTAATTCAAATTTAAATGCATATTAATGAATATTAAATTAAATATTAAATTAATAATTAATTAAATATTATTAATTATTTTTAATTTTTACAATAATTCTTTTTTCAATTCTTACCAGATTTCTAAGAGATTTTACTTCTTCGAAATTGTCTAATTTTTATCTTGTAACTTCTTTTACAAAAATTTAAGATTTTTTCTTTTGCCTCTTTTGATATTTTTTTTATTCGTTTTTTTATTTTAGGATTTTCTTTAATTTTTTCCATTTTATGCAAATCATTTAATATTATTTTACACAATTTTTTTATTATAATATTCACTGAACTTTTTATTTTGTTGATTTTCTTAATTATTTCAACACTTTTAAAAATAAATAGGCTCATTTTTTTGTAAATTTAATCAATTTGGTTTTACATTTTGTCTATTTTTTGCAAACTCATTTCTCAATTAATTTCTTAAAATTTAAATTTAATTCTTAAATCTCCAATTTATTTTTCTCAATGTTTTTCGTCAATTCTCAATTATGTTCCTTTATTTTGAATTTTTAATTATTTTATTTAATATTAAATAATTCTCGCCTCTTTTCAATTATCAATTATTTTCTTGAAATTTCAATATATTTCTAAAATATCCAGTTGATTTCTTAAATTTTTATTTATTTCCTACAATTTTTTCTTTAATTATCTACAGTTCTCAATTGATAATTTATTATTATCTCTCAATTTTATAGTTGTTCTTTAATCTTAAAAGTTATTTCTTTCTGATGCTCATTAATCTCGCAACTTATCGAATTTTTTATCAATTGACAATTATTTTCCATAATATTTTATTATTTTCGTCATTTTTTAATTTTTCAATTTAATTCTCTAATTATCAATTTACTTCTACAATTTTAATTATTTTCCTCAATTTTTAATTATTTCCTTTTTTTCAATTATTTTCATCGATTATCAATTAATTCCACAATATTTAATAATTCTCTGATGTTTACAATTATTTTTTTCACTTATAAAAATTTTTTTTAAATTTCAGTTTAATTGTTCAATTCTACAACTGAGGAGCACTTTTTCAAAAGTTGATAAATCCTTTTTTCAAAAAAGTTGAGATAATTACAAATTTAACATATTAGGAACCTTACAAATCGATCTGGCACTGTTGAATTCAAAAAAAAATTTATTACCAAAGAATTTTCAATTTAAAAAAAACTTGGACTTAACCAAGATGATTTAAAATTTTTTTTTTTTTCCTAGAATAAATTACAAAAACCTTTAAATTCCTTTATTACTATAAACTTCAATTAAAAATGAATCTCCTTAAGTGGAAAAAACATTCGTATATAAAGAATTTCATATATTTTTTCTACTTTATAATTGACTCCAGGGGTTAGGTGCGAAACTGCACTTGTTAAATTTTCTCGGAATAACAAAATGTGGATTTATCAACTTTTGAAAAAGTACTCCTCAACTATTTTCTACAATTCTCAATTACTTTCTTCAAATTTCCCTTTCATTTTTTAATTTCAAATTATTACTTTAATATTTAAAAATTTACGCCTTTGGTCAATTATTTTTTTTCAATTATCAAGAAGTTTATTTAATAAAAAATTTAATTGTTCAAATGTTTCCTTCAATTCTAAATTTTTTTTAAAATTTAGTAATTCCATTTTTCAGTTTTCAACTTTTTGTTCTACATTCAAGAATTCTCGGGTTTTATCAATAACTTTTTCAATTTTGAATTATATTTTTCTAATTTCAATTACATTCTTCAATTTTCAATTATTTGTACAATTTTCAACTAACTTTTCAATATTAAAAAATTTTCGACTGTTTCAATTAATTTTTACAATCAATTATTTATTTATATCAATTATTTTTTTCTACATCAATAAATTTCGTTAGTTTTAGATACAGTTGGTTCAATTATATTCTACAAATTTTAATTACATTCTTCAATTCCATTCTTCAAATTTACATTTTTTTTTCAATTAATTCTTTAATATTAAATAATTATCTGATTTTTAAAAAAAAATTAACAATCATAATAATTGTTTTAAACTATCAAGTCAATTTTTCACTTTTATAACTATTTTTCTAAATTCTTAATTATTTTTTAAAATTTTCAATTCAATTCTTCAGTTTTCAATTATTTTCTTCTGTATTTAAAAATCATGTGCTTTTTCAAATTACTTTTTTATTATATTTTTTAAATTTCAATTACATTGTTCAATTATCAATTATTTTTATCAATTTCAATTTTTTCCCTTTTTCAATTCAGTTGTTCAATTCACAATTATTCCATATAATTTTCCTCATATTTCAATTTGGTTTAAATTTAATGTTTATTGTTTAATTTTTTAAATTATTTTTTCAAATAAATTGTTTATTAGTCTAGACATTTTTCGAATTTTGTTTTCAATCGTCAATTATTTTCGTAATTTTCCAGATATTTTATCCATTTTGCAATTGTTCTTGTTATTTTTAAATTATTTCTTTTAATTATAACTTACAATTTTTTCAATTTTCATTGATTCTTATAGAATTTTAAGAATTATTCTTTAATTTTTTTTGTAATTTTTTTCTTCTGTCGATTATTTGCGACAGTTTGCGATTTTTTTTCAAATGTCAATTATTTTCGTCATTTTAAAATGTTTTTTCAATTATTTTCATTAATATTTTTAAATTTTCATATTTGGTTAATTTTTTTTTAGATTATTAATAAGCTTCTTTAATTTTAAATTCAATTGTTCAAATATTTTCTGCCTTTCTCAATTTTTATTTCAGTTTTTCATTTTTCAATCATTCTTTTCCATATTTTTAATTGTTTTCTTTAATTTTCAATTATTTTCAACAATTATTCCTATAATTTTTTTAATTTTTCCTTTTGTAATTATTTTCTTGAAATTTAATGTTTATTGTTTTATTTAAAAAATTTTTTTAGTTGCGTATGAATCTAGCCATTTTTTGAGTTTTGTTTTTAATTGTCAATTATTATTTTCGCCTTTGTTTTTGTAATTTTTTTTCAAATATTAATTATTTTTTCTAATTTTAATTGAATTTTTAAATTTCAAATTTATTTCTTCATGGTTTTATTACTTTCTTCAATTATCAATTATTTTTTTCAATTTAAATTATTTTTTTTAATTTTCAATCAATTCTTCAATAATCAATAATTATCTGATTTTAACAATTTCCTTAGCAATCATAATTGTTTTAAATTATGAATTCAATTGTTCAATTCTATAACCATGTTTTTAAATTCTTAATTATTTTTTCTAATTTTCAATTCAATTCCTTCAGTTTTCAATTAGTATTTAATAATTATGTGATTTTTAAATTACTTTTTAAACTTTTTTATTATATTTTTTAAATTTCAATTATCATTCTTCAATTATCAATTATTTTCATCAATTTCAATTTTTTTTCTTTTTCAATTCAGTCGTTAAATTTACAATTATTCCTATAATTTTACAAATTTTTCAATTATTTAGTTTAAATTTAATGTTTATTGTTTAATTTTTTAAATTTAAAATAAAATAATTTTCAATTATTTTCATCAATTTCAGTTTTTTTCTACTTTTAATCCAGTTGTTGAATCTATAATTATTTTTAACAATTATTCCTATAATTTTTTAATTTTTCTTTTTGCGATTATTCTTTTTTGAAATTTAATTGTTATTGTTTTGTATTGAACTTTTTTTTAGGTTTGAATTAATCTTGCCAGTTTTTGAATTTTATTTTTATTTGTTAAATATTTTCGCCTTCGTTATTGTACATTTTTCAATTATTAATTATATTTTCAAATTTCAAATGAATTTTTAAATTTTAAATTTATTTTTTCATTTTTTTTTCAATTATCAGTTATTCAATAATTGATTCAATTCAATTATTCAATTATCAATTCTTCTTCAATTATCAATTATTTTCATCAATTTCAATTTTTTTTCCTATTTTAATTCAGTTGTTCAATTTACAATTATTTCTATAATTTTCCTAATTTTTCAATTTTGTTTAAACTTAATGTTTATTGTTTAATTTTTAAAAATATTTTTTCAAATTATTTATTGATTCTAGACATTTTTCGAATTTTGTTTATTGTCAATTATTTTCGTAATTTTTCAGATATTTTCTTCGATTTTGCAATTGTTCTCGTTATTTTTCAATTATTTCTTTCAATTATTTCTTAACATTTTAGAATTATTCTTTTTATATTTTTTGTAATTTTCTTCTCTTGTTGATTATTCTTGCCATTTTACGTTTTTTTTTTCAATTGTCAATTATTTTCGTCATTTTGAAATGTTGTTTCAATTATTTTTCTAAAATTTTAAATTACTTTCTTCAATTTTTTTTTAAATTATTTTTATTAATATTTTTAAATTCTCGTTTTTGGTTAAATTTTTTCGATTATTAATAAGTTTCTTTAATCTTAAATTCAGTTGTTCAAATATTTTCAGCAAATCTAAATTTTTTTTCAAATTTCAATTCCGTTTTCAGTTACTTTTTTTTAATCTTTTATTATATTTAAATTTTAATTCTATTCTTAAATTTTTAATTCTTTTCTTAAAATTTTAATTATTTTCTTTAATTTTTAATTATTTTCTTCAATTTCAGTTTTTTCCTACTATAAGTCCACTTGTTCAATCTACAATTATTTTCAACAATTTTTCCTTTAATTTTTTTTTATTTTCTTGAAATTTACTTTCTATTGTTTTATTTTAAAATGTTTTTTAGTTGTGTATTAATCTAGCCATTTTCCGAATTTTTTTTTAAACTGTCAATTATTTTCGCCTTTGTTTTTGTAATTTTTTTTCAATTCTCAACTGCATTTTTAAATTTTAATTTATTTCTTTATTTTTTTTTTGTTACTTTCTTCAATTTTCAATTATTTTCTTCAATATCAATTATTTTCTTTGATTTTCAATCAAGTCTTTCAATTTTTAATCATTTCCAACAGTTATTCCTATAATTTTCTTAATTATTTTGTTGAAATTTAATATTTATTGTTTAATTAATTTTTTTCAATTGTATAATTTTCTACCCATTTTTCAAATTTCGTTTACAAACTGTCAATTTTCTTTTATTTTGCTAATTTTTCAAATTTTGACTCCAACAATTTTTGTTTAATTTACATTTTTTTGTACTTATTTATATAATATTTTGTTAAATGAATAAGTGAAACCACTATTAACGACCAAAACAAGATGTTTATTACTACAAAAAATACTTGAAATTAAAATCCATGAATATAAAAATATTTCATAGTACTCCCTAGACTGTTAATATTTTAAAAAATAACGAAAAAACCATAAAATTTAACAAAAACGATAAATTCCAGGTGCCAGAGATAAAGGACTTCAAAATAGTAAAACCAATAAGCCGAGGCGCATTTGGCAAAGTCTTTCTCGGCTACAAGAAAACGAATCCTGATCAGATTTACGCAATAAAGGTGATGAAGAAAAACGAGATGATTCACAAGAATATGGCTTCGCAAGTTGTAATCGAGCGGAATGCACTGGCCTTGACCCGGAGTCCGTACTGCGTTCAGCTCTTCTATTCCCTCCAAACACTGACCAGCGTTTACCTCGTGATGGAGTACATGGTTGGTGGTGATCTCAAAAGTCTTCTCAACAACTACGGCTACATGGAAGAGTCCATGGCGTTATTTTACACCGCAGAAGTGACCCTGGCTCTCGAGTATCTCCACTCTCACGGTATAGTTCACCGTGATCTCAAGCCGGACAATATGCTCCTCTCGAAACAGGGCCACGTCAAATTGACCGATTTCGGCCTCAGCAAGATTTCCACACTTCACAGGGACCTGGAGATCTCGGACCTCGTCAACTGCACACCCAGTCTCTGCACCAGGACACCAGGTCAGCTGCTCTCACTCACCTCTCATCTGTCGTTCGGCTCAGGCCAAAAGTCAGCCAGTGACTCGAATCTCTTCGAGTCCAGCGAGAGAAGCAATCCCGCCTGCAATCTGCTTCCTGCTCTGCAAAAAAAGTCTTTTCGCACCTCGATGAGTTCCGTGTGCTCGACGCCGCCCGGCGATTACTCTCGAGTCTCGGGCATCAATCCTTTCCACTCGGCTGAAGATTTGTCGCAGTACGCCGAGAGGGAATTGATGAGTTCGGGGAGTTATCATACCTGCGAGGCATCCTCGGACAGCGCCTTCAGATCGCGCATGGCCAAGAGCGAGGAGGATGAGGAGGATGAATCGACCCTGGAGGCGGAAAAGATGCATCCGCTGTCGCAGATCAGTCCACTGAGCAGCTGCGTGAGTTCTTTTGCTCGGGGTACCAAGAGAAAGCGCCTGAACAATCACACGGGACTGACGAGGGAAATTAATTTAATCGAACTCGAGGGAGATCTGACGCCGAAGAGAAAGAATCGTGGTCACATTTTTAACTGTAATAAGTCACCGGTCAGCTCTACTGCCAGTGCGGTCGCTAAATTCAATAAAGAGAATGCAGCTCAGGAGAAGAAAAACTCCGAGGGTGAGTCTGGAGGAAGAGTGGCTTTCAGTACACCGGTTTCGGCGAATAAAGACAGAGCCTGGCCCGATCGGAAAAAGCAATTGATGAGCGAGGAAGCTGGAGTTGTTAAAGCAACGAGATTCAATCTACCACCAAGCTCTAATTCAGCGCCTGAAATGGATTGTCTTCATGGGGAGCATCGATCTCCTCAGGGAATTTCACCGATTAAAACACCCGCCTCGGTTGGGCGTGAAAATTTCACGCCTTACAGGTTAGTACTAAACAAAAGTAAGGTAAATGCAGTTTTTTCCCCCTAGAGGAATAAAGTGTTTAGAACAGTGTATGTTATTGAACTAGGTGAACAAAGTACAGATTATGGTACGAGGTATTAAACTATACCTTATGACCCTAGGTCAAAAAAGTGAACATTGTAGCCCTAGTCGATAAAATGTACATTATTTATCTAGATGAACAAAGTATAGATTATTGTCCCAAGTATTAATCTATACCTTATGACCCTAGGTCAAAAAAGTGTACATTGTAGCCCTAGTTCCATAAAATGTACATTATTGACTTAGGTGAACAAAGTATACATTATTGTTCTAGGTATTGAACTAAACCTTATTATCCTAGGTTAAAAAAGTGTACATTATAGCCCTAGTTCAATAAAATGTACATTATTAACCTTGGTGAACAATGTACTGATTATAATAACCTAGGACAATAAAAATTGTTATTTCTTAATTCCAAGTTATCAACAATTGAAAATATTTTAACTATAATATTTTTAAAAAAAATAATGGCAAATTTGACAAATTAATTGAAAAAAACATAATGAAAACGATTAAAATTGTCAAAAGTAATTTAAGAAATCATAGAAATGTTTTAAAACTAAAGAAAATAATTTAAATTTGAGAAAAAACTGCAAAATCTTAGAAATAAATTTTAAAAAAATTAGAATAATAAAAAATTGGAGAAAATAATTGGAAATTGAAAAAAAATTATTGAAATTGAGATAAATCATTAAAAGTTTAGAAAATTAATTAAAAAATGGTGATAATGATTAATATTTTAAGCAAATAATGAAAAAGTACAATGAATAATTTAAAATTGAAGAAAATAATTTTGAAAAAATTATATAATACATTTTAAATGAAGGAAAATTAAAGAAAATAGCTGGTAAATACTTGAAGCTTTTAGAAGTTCATTGTACCTAAAAGTAAAAAGAAAATATTTAAAAAGTTAAAGAAAATAAGTGAAAAAAAAATTACATAACTTAAAATTGAAAAAAATTATTTTTAATTTAAGGGAAATAATTACAAAAAATACAGAATAGGGTAATCGGTACAATGATTGGCCTCCCTACAATGATTGGCCCCCTTGATAAAATATAAATATAATAAGAAACAACTTACATCAAATCAGTTTTTAATTTGTGCTTAATAAACTTCACACAATTAAGCAACGATCATTACAATCGGGATTATCTGGTCCTTCATTATTAATTTTAATTTAATTATTTATTTATGTGTTTTGAAAAGAGAGACAGAAAGTAGAAAATACTATGGTCGTATGTAGTGTTCCTTCGTAGAAAATTGGCATTTTTGATCGTTAAAATATGTTTTTGAGAGAAAATGTTTTCAAACATAAACTTACGTTGATTATAGAAAGACTATAAAGTAGTTTTTATTTAAAAATATAACGTTTTTTCAATTTATATGGGGGCCAATAATACCCTCTTCGAATTGCACGAAAACACAATGATTGACTGTAGCGGCTTAAGAGGCCAATGACTATATTTCTAAAAAATATTGTAAAATATTATTAAAAATCTTTTACAACATTTAAATAATGTTTTTAAATAAATCCTTCTATGTAAAAGTGTTAAATAATCTTAAAAAACAATTGTTGGCCACGGCCAATCATTGTACAATCTGGGGGCTAATAACTGAAAATTCGAAGTTTTATTATGCCGGTAGTGTCGCCTCTGTCAGATAGGTTAGTACGCCCGTCAGCTGACAGCTGACACGGCTGGCACACAGTGATTTTATTTGGTTAATTTATTGAATTAGCATTACTTTAAATGATTATCTTTGACAATTTTGCTAGAGGTTAAGATGCTATTGAACAATTTTCAGTATTATATTGCGACGTTCGTTATTTTCTCTAGCCCAAAATGTAAACAAACTTGTGCCCATAAAGTGCATGCTTGTGTCTATATTAAACGGTTTTTTTTACAGTGTGGAGTTTTTTTAGTTGATTTTATAGATATAAATATTATTTTACATATATTTACAAGTGTTTGTGAAACAATTTTTGGATAAATCACTCGAGACAATCCGTTTTCTCACAACATGCCAAAAACTAATAGAAAAGGCCAGGCGGCCAATCTTTGTATTTAATAACTTTTAGAGGCCAATGATACAATTATTGGCCTCGGTCAATCTCTATGATTTTAAGGCCAATAAATGTATTTTTTGACATTTATATTATTTTCTTTAAATATCGACTATTTAAATTTTTTCAATTCTTTTCTAATTATTTACATTTAAAATAGAATAAATTTGCTGTCGATTAGTGTTTTTCAAATATTTTTTTGACAACTGGTGTAAATTTGACAATGTGTCAAACATAAAAATGTTCTTAAGGGGCCAATCATTGTACCGATTACCCTATAGGTGTATATAAAATACAAGAAAATCGTAGATGTAATTGAAAATTAAGTAGAAAAATGAAAATTTTAGACAAATAATTTTAAAAAAATTTGGAAACTTTGAGAAAGAACGTAAGTAATTGAAAATTGAAGAAAATAATTGAAATTTGAGAAAAATACTTAAAATCCTTTTAAAATAATTTTACAAAATCAGAATTATGCCTAAAAATTTGAAGAAATAATTGAAAAATGGTAAGAATAATTTAAAATTAAAAAAATAATTTAAATATGATGAAAATAATTTAAAATTTGAAAAAATCATTGAAATGTGATGAAAATAATTAAAATTTCAGATAAATAACTGCAATTATTGAAAATTATGCAAAAAGAATGAAAATAATTAGAAAATTGAGAAAATAAAAGAAAAGTTACAGAATTTATTTTTAAGTAAAAGAAAATAATTGAAAAATTGGTTAAAAAATTGAAGACAATAATCTGAATTTAAGATAAAAACTGAAAATTTAGAAAATTTATTAAAAAATAAATAAAATAATTGAGAGATAGAGAAAATAATTGCAAAAGGATGAAAAGAAATGAATATTGAAAAAAATAATTAAAAATATTGTGATATATAAATGAAAGTTCAGGATATTAATTCAGAAATAATGAAAATGATTAGAAATTGAAGATAATAATAAAAAATTGTATAATAATTAAGAATAGTAAATTAAGAAAATTAATTTAAAATTGCGATAAATAATATATAACATTTAGCAAAAAAATAATGGAATTGTTTTATTTTTCAAGAGAGAATAATTTAAATTGTAAAAGTTATTGAGAAAATGAAAGAAAATAATTGAAATTTTAGAAAAATATTTCAAAATCTGGAAAATTAATTGAAAAAATTAAAATAATCAAAAATTGAAGAAAAGAATTGAAGAAAACTTAAAATAATTAATAAATATTTTTGGAAATTATAAAAACAAATCAAATTAAATAAAGAAAATAATTGAAATTTGAAAAAAATACTTAAAAATTTTACAAAATAATTTTACAAAATTGGAATAATATTTAAAAATTAAGGGAAATAGTTAAAAAATATGATGATAACAACTAAAATTTCAGATAAATAATTGAAATTTTTGAAAATTATGACAAAAGAATGACAGTAATTAGAAACTGAAGAAAATAATTATAGATAGGTAAATTACAGAATTTATTAAAAAAAAAAAATAATAATAATAAGAAAAGAAAATTTAAAAATTGAAGACAATAATCTAAATATGCGATAATAACTGAAAATTTATAAAATTAATTAAAAAAGTTAATTTAACAACATGTTGACAAACTCAGTTGTACATTTTTCAGAAAAAATTAGGTTCAGTTAAAATTGGTTATAAAATAATAATTATTTAACATTTTATGTTTTTTCTTTAAATCTAGATAAAATTTGTAATTTTTATCCATTTTTAACTAATAATTTTTCTCGCTAAAATATTCTCTACAATTTGATTTCTTGGGTTTTATTAAAAAATATTTTGTTTAAAAGTTACTCAACAAATAAAATTTGTTTTTTACGTATTGTTTAAACAAAATATTATTTAACAAAATCTAACAAATAAAATTATAGAGAATGTTTCAACGAGAGAAATGAGATATTATTTGTCGAAATTGGATGAAAATTACACATTTTAACTAGATTTAAAGAAGAAACATAAAATGATATGTAACTATTATTTGACAACAAATTTTAGCTCAACTTGATTTTTTCTGAAAGATGAACAAATTGATCTTTTAAAATTTGGTGAAATTGATTCTAATGATATTTTTATTTGTGGTGTAAAACGACTTTCAAGGTTGAGGTTATGTAAATGGAGAGAACCTCCTTAATTTTCTTAAACTTTTTTATATATTTTTATGTAACTGTTTCATACTTGTGTTGTTTTTTATTTAAAATTTTCTTTATTTCTTTAATAACGTCCTTGACTTTTTTCATTTTAAAGGATTTTTTTATTTTATTAATAGACTGTTTTCTTATTATTTTACATTTTTATGTTTTTTTTTTATAATTTTCCGTTGCTTTTATTTAATTTTCTTAATTTCACGTTCATATGAATTTGAAGATATTTTTTTGAAATCTTCTTATCTATTCGACATAGGTAATTTGTTTTATTTAGATTCAGTGTTTTATTCTTCATTATTTAGTATTTAATGTTCTCAGTTTAAATATAAACTACTTACAAATAAACATTTGAAAATTTGAAAATTTATTTAAAAAAAAATCAATTTTTGATGTGCAAAAAAAAATCTAATTTAAATTAAAAAAATCGGATTTTATAGATTTTACATTCCTATTTTAAAAAAAATTGTTATATCAGCCCTGTTATTGACCTAGGTAAACAAAGTATAAATTATTGTCAAAAGTAAATAAAGTGTACATTTTTACTCTAGGTCATTAAAGTATACATTGTTGTCCTAGGACGATAAAATGTACATTATTGCCTTAGGTTAATAAAGTGTGCATTATTTATCCTAGTTCAATAAAGTATACATTATTCTCTAAAACAAATAAAATACACTTTATTGACATATTTTTTTTTTAAATTAATCACATTCATATCTAGAGTTTGTATCTTTTTTTCCCAATAATGTCACAGGAAAAACGTAATCATACATTACATAACACTTTTTCACAGTTTTTTAATGTTTTTGGTTTTATTTTCTATTTATTAATTTGTCAATTTTTTTTTAATTTGGATCAATTATTGTTGCAGAACTCCTAAATCTGTAAGAAGAGGAGTGCAGACATGTGGAAATAGATCGGACGAGAGAATTCTTGGAACTCCTGATTATTTAGCACCAGAATTACTCCTGAGGCAAAATCATGGCTCTGCTGTTGATTGGTGGGCCCTTGGCGTCTGTTTGTACGAATTTAGTACAGGAATTCCGCCATTTAACGACCAGACGCCGCAGGCGGTGTTTGCCAATATTCTCGCCAGGCACGTAACCTGGCCAGAGGACGACGAAACTCTCTCAGAACCCCTTATCAATGCAATTGATTCTCTTCTTACTCTGGACCAAACTGTTCGACCCACTGCGTCCGAGGTCCGAAAAATGAGTCTCTTTAAAGATTTTCCTTGGGATGAACCACTAAAGGCTAATCCGCCTTTCATCCCTCAACCTGATGATAATTACGACACGTGTTATTTTCAAGGTACTTTTTTAATTTTTTTTTTTTTTTAAGTTTAATTGTGTCAAAATCTGTAAAATGGGCCGACGATTTTTTGTTGGATGAGTATTTTTTAATACTTTTAACATTTTTTTACTCTAAATGATAAACAAAAATACAAGTTGGACAGTTTTGTAAAATTAAATTTTTTTTTTAATAGTTATTGTTAATAACATTTTTTTGCATGAATTTCGAAATTATGTATTTTTTACTGTTCTGTACGAGGAACCGAGTTCGTTTTTGGTATGAATAATAACAAATAACAGAGCTGATAAAAATCAAGAATTTTAAAAAAAACTCAAAAATTGATTTTTTTAAAATATAATCAGTATATTACAGCGCCAAATGTTTGTTTGTAAGTAGTTTATTAAAGAAATGAAGACATTTTTTTAAAAACAACACAAGAATGAAACAGTGACATAAAAATATATAAAAAATTAGAAACTCTTTTCAAGAAATTAAACTGTTTAGGGACATTTTTTTTATAATTAAAATAATAAATATTAAGAAAACATTAAAACATATTGCTTAAGAGAACAAAATTTTAAAATTAGAAAAATTAGAGAATTATTTTACAAATTGAAGAAAAAAAGAAAGAATACGATTTTGGAAAATTTTTAAAAATTTCTAAGGAAAAATAATGTTATGAAATAGAAGAACAATGTTTAAATGAGATTATAAAGTACAAGATTAAATTTACATAATATAAAATAAAAGAATAAAAGCTTTCAAAAAAGTAGAAAATCAGGAAATTAGAAAATTTAAAAAATGTAATAAATGTTTTCAAAAATTCGTAATTATAAGATAAAAACTAAACAATGGGAAAGGAGGAAAAATGTTTCTAAGAAATGGAGAAATGATGACAAAAATTAAAGAATTAATTAAAACGCAAGGAAGGACTATAAAAAATTGTGAAATAACAAGAAAAATTAAATAAATACGAAGACAATAGAGAAACGTTTTTCGTTTAATCTAACGAACTAAAAAAAATGTAAAAAGTACAACAACAAAAAATGTCTATATCAAGATAAATAAAAAGTTCACAAAAGAAACTTAAAAATGCTTTAAAAATAAAAAAGTTTAAGCAAATCAAACAAAACACATTTTTATGATATTACACTTAAAACAAGTCTAACAATAAATTTAGAAAAATAAATAAAATCTAAAAATTTTATGGAAGAATAATAAGTTTTCAAAAAATCTCGCAGAAAATAAACAAGATGGAGAAAAGAATTGAATACTTTATACTTTTTTCTGTAATTTTCAACTGTTTTCAATATACAATTATTCTCTTTAAACTATAACCTATTCTTTAATTTTTTTAATTATTTTGTTCTTTTGTCGATTATTCTGGACAGACTTATTTTTCTCAATTATTTCCTTTGATATTTAAATATTTTAGTCATTTTTTAATTTTTCTTTCAATTATCAACTATTTACTTAAAAATTTAAATTTAATTCTTTAATCTTAAATTTATTTATTTAATTTTTTATTATTTTCTTCAATTCTCATTTCTTTACTTCAATTTTCAATTGCATTCTTCGTTTTTCAATTATTTTATAAAATATTCAACAATTCTCGGCTTTTCTCAATTATCAATTTATCAATTGAAATTTCAGTACAATTCTTCAATTTCCATTTATTTTCTACAATTATTTCCACAATTTTCATCAGTATCCAATTGACAATTTATTATTGTCCTTTAATTTTATAATTGTTGAATAATTTAAAAAAAAAATTTGTTCAAAAGCCGATTGTTCTCACTATTTTTCGAATTTTTTTTCAATTGTTAATTATTATTTTCGTTTGTTTGCTAATTATTTTCATCAATATATAATTATTTTCGTCATATTGTAATTATCAATTATTTTTTTTGAAATTTTCATTTAGTTCTCACTATTTTTCAAATTTTTTTTTAATGTTAATTATTATTTTCGTTTGTTTGTTAATATTATTTTCATCAATATATAATTATTTTCGTCATATTGTAATTATCAATTATTTTTTTGAAATTTTCATTTTATTAGTTCATTTTCAAATTATTTCTTCAGTTTTAATTATTTTCTTCAATTCTCAAATATTTCCTTTAATTTTCAATTATTTTTATCGATTTTCAATTAATTCCTCAATATTCAATAATATTCAATTATTTTCTTTAATATTAAAAAATTACCGTCTTTTTTCTGTTACTTTTTTCGATTATCGTTAAATTTCTTTAATTTTAAATACAATTTTACAATTTACAATTTAATTTTAATTGTTTAATTATTTTCTTTAATTTTTAATTCCATTCTTCAGTTTAATGAAATTTGTAATTCCATTTTTCAGTTTTTAATTGTTTTCTCCTATATTCATTAATTTTCGTATTTTTTCAATTACTTTTTTTCAGATTTTAAATATATTTTCTGAATTTCAATTCCATTCGTCAATTTTCAATTACTTTTTTCATTTTCAATTATTTTTTCGATTTTCAATCCGGCTGTTAAATGTGCAATTATTTTCAACAATCATTTCTATAATTTTCTTAATTTTTTAATTTTTAATTATTTTCTTTAAATTTAAAATTTCTTGATATATTTTTTAAATTATTTTTTTTAGTTGTCTATTAATCTAGTCATTTTTCACGTGTTTTCTTCAATTTTTCACTTATTCTCGTCATTTTTCAACTATTTCCTTAAATTATTATTTATTTTCTGCAATTTTAAATTATTTCCTACAATTTTTTAAATTTTCAATTATTATCTTAAAATTTTATCATTATTCTTTGATTTTTTAAATTATTTGGTTCGGTTGTGTAGTAATCTAGCCATTTTTTGAATTTTGTTTTCAATTGTCAATTATTCGTTTTTCATTTTGTAATTTTTTTTTAATTATTAATTAGTTTTTCAAATTTTAATTAACTTCTGAAGTTTGCAATTTATTTCTGAAATTTTTAATTTATGTTTTAAATTTCCAATTTATTTTCTAAATCTGTTATTATTGTCTTAAATTTCAATTATTTTTTTTCGGTTTGCAATCCAGTTATTCAATTTGTTGCATTTTGCAGTTGTTCCTATAATTTTTCAACTATTTTGTTTTAATTTAATATTTATTGTTCAATTTTTCAAACTAAGAAAAAAAAACGTTTTCTAATTTTAACATTTAATAAACAATTGATGGAATTTTGTTTCAAAAAACAAAAAGATACGTTTAATGCAGAATTTCATTGTCTTTGATTAAAAAAAAAGAATTTCAAAATCGAAAACACTTTTCTTTTTCTTAAATTATTCGTCATTAAATAAAGAGTAATTTTTAAAAAACAAAATTCTGAAAAATCATGGGAGAACATGAAAGTGTTTTTAATTGTTTAAATAAATTGTTTATATTTTTAAGAATTTTTTAAATTTTTTATAATGACAAACAAAGAGAAAATGTGACAAATATTAATCAACAGAGGTATTATTTGTTATTGTACATACCAAAAATGAACTCAATTCTTCGTACAGAACTGTAATAAATAAATAATTTTGAAATTCAAGCGAGAAAAAATGTTAACAATAACTATTAAAAAAATTAAAATTTTGCAAAACTGTCCAACTTATATTTTGTATTTATCATAAATAGTATAAAAATGTTATAAATATTAAAAATACTCACCCATCGTATAATCTTGCGCACACTTTACAGATTTTTACACATTATTATTATTATTATTTTTTCTTTAATTTCAGGGTGTCTTGTGATCCGGGAAATTGACGGGAATATGTAAAAAGATCTAAGATAAAATTTTTTTTTTTTAAATAATTGGTTATTAAATAATACATTTTAATAATTTCAAAATATTATAGTTTAAATATATCCCGAGCGCCAATAAAAATAAAAATTTTATTTATTTACTTTTAAATTTAAACTAATCCAGATTTCAATATTCAAAAATTAATTATTTTGCATTTTATTTTTACTTTATTGAAATATTTCCGGCTTTCTTCTAATCTTCTAATAAATTTCCCCTTCCTTTATAATTTTTTAAATCATTATTTGACTTTTTAATGAATTTTCCAATTGAATAATCTTTTTCTTTTTTAATAGAAATTTCTAATTACTCGAAAATTTGATTATTTTCTTATAAGAAGTTTAGTACTTTTGTAAAAAGGGTCTGTTTTTTTCATCAAAGCAAATTATAATTTACGCAAATTACTTCTGTTTATTTCATACAATTTTGTTTTTATAACATTTGGAAAAATGTATTTATTTTTTCACTGATTTTCTGATTTATTTTCATAATTTGTTAAAAGAGGAGAATACAACTTTTTTAAAAAAATTTCTGATTTTTTTTATAGGTTCGCTCGATCTTTTTGTTAATTTATTCAATTTTTTTTTAAATTTTATTTATTTTTCCTCAAATTTCTGGATATTTAACGTTTTTATATATTTTTCGTTTTTTTTTAGTTGTTTTGATTTTATTTAAATTTTTTTTTTCATTTTATTTTATATTTTATTTATACATACACGGGCAAGATAATTGCCCATTCGTACAGAGTACTATACATTTTGTGTATACTTTCCTCTTTCTTATTTTTTAGTTTCTTTTTCATGATTTTTTAATTTTTTTAGTTTATTAAACTTTTCTTTTAAAAATTTTCTCCATTATTCAAAATATTGCTTTATTACCTTTTATTAGATGTTCTTAGTTTTTCTCATTCGTTCAAAATCGTTGACTTCTTTAAAAAAAAAGATCATTCACTAGACACCCTGCATTTTCTTACCTTGCATCTCATAAAATTATAAAATTAACCAAAAATTATCTTTTTCAGCACGGAATATCATGCAGCACTTGGATGTGAGCAATTGTGAAACATAGCGCTCTTAGAAAAAATATTAGAATAGAAAAAATGAAAATTAGGACGTAATTTTTTATTTTATTTTATATACTGGATCGTATGTATCTATTATAATAGTCTATTTTTAAAAAAAATGTGCTTTTTCTAGAAGATTTATAATATAAACTCGACTTTTTACATCGAATTTGTATCTAGCTCATTTTCTACATTACTAAAGGCTTATTCAGTTCTAGCAAATATGGCAATTGACGTTACAGAAAATTCTCCTCAACTGGAACTTCCACTCAAAATTATTAAATTCGCAATTCTTTTTAACTTCGATTATAACTAGTTTCGAAATTGTTTATAAGCTTGTTTTTAAGATTGTTTGTAGCTTGTTTCGAATTAGTCTATATCTTGTTTCAAATTAGTTTAAAACTTATTTCGAATAAAATTGTTCTATAGATAGTAAAACTTGTTCCGAAATAAGTTAGAACTTGATGAAAACAAGTAGCTGGAACTTGATTCACTTGATAATCTCATTCAACATTCCTTGATTCCTCCAGTTTTCAATTCGAGTCACGATCCTTGTAATCGGTAATCATCTTGGACTGGTTACTTCTCAAGGCTGCAGATTGACGAAGGAAGAGACGAACGATCGGAGGAAACTGGCAATTTTATCGTGATTAGACGGTGGCATCTTCTACATTAAATTTTTGCTTATCCAAGGCAGGAAGTGCGTGACTCTCGTGTAAACACCCGGATACTGGCCCTTGCCACATCCAATGCCCCAGCTAACGATACCAACTTGGGTCCAGCGACCGTCGTTTACCATCAATGGACCTCCGCTGTCGCCCTGGAAAATAAAAATCATCAGGACAATTAATCGTTTGTCCCTAATGTCCTCTGGCATTTTTAAATATTCCTAGCACTCAAGATTAAGTGGAATTTTTAATATAATTTTGACATCTTTAATTTGTATATAGCATTTTTTAATTTTTCTAGAATTTTCCTATTTTCGAAATTCTTTCTGACGAGAAATAAAGGAAACTTACGGAGCAAGAATCCTTTTGAGCTTGACCAGCGCAGAGAAAACTGTCCACTATTCCACCGGGAGCGGCTGCTCCGTACTTCACTTTACATTCTGCATTTGACCAGATTTTGATCGTCACCTGCTGCAGAACTGCCGGCTGAGGACCACCTTTTTTTTTGAAAAATAAATTTTTGGACAGTTAATTATTTGCATTTAATGTTTCATTCTTAATTGTTTGATGATTTAATAAAATTAACCTCTTTTTTTTTAGGAAAAAGAAATGTTTAGATAGTTATTCAAACTTAATATCTTAGTCATTACAAGTACTATTTTTAATATCTAAGATATTATCTAGATACTTAATTTTAATATCCATTAATATCTATTTTTCTCAGAGTATAGGGGAGACCGACCAACAGTAGATAGTAAAAATTTCTGACAGCGGTAATTATTTTAGGCTAAAGTTATTAATAGAATGCTTAACGCTAAAATGAAGCTAATATATTTAAGTAAGTAATGCAGAAAGCAAAATGAGCCTAAAATTAATCTCTTCTTCATTTTAAATACTTTTTTAACACGATAAACAATCACTCGAAAAGTAACCTCCTACCAACAGTAGAGAATTGGCTCCTATTTAAGGAAAACAAATTGTTGAGCAGTTTTTTACGCATAATAAAATTCCTTGAAAAGACTTCTTCAAAATAAAATCAATTTGTCCGCATAAAAGTTGTTTACTATTAAATATTTAACGGAAATATGAGAAATACGAGCAATTTTCACTTTTCTGAAACACGCCTACCACAACTAAGAGTTTAAACGAGCGGGAAATTTGATACGAAGAAAACTAAATACCACATAAATTTTTGTATCTTTTGTGTAGTAACTAATTTATTTATATAAGTGTTTTCTAAATTTTTTTATTGGTAATAAATTGATTCTGTAACGTCGGCTGTAAAAATTTTTTTTTTGAATAAATTAAAATATATATATATAAAAAAAATAAGCTTTTAACCACTTGTAGAAAAATATATAAAAACATAAAGTTTCAGGGTTTGAGATTACAAGTATTCTTCCTGCGAGGATTTTGAAAATAGATTTTCTTTGAAAATCAATATTTATAAAAGTATAAAACGGTTGTATGGAACCAAGGCTTTGGACTTCATATTTATGGTTATTTCTCTATTTTATCTAAATGGCCTTAAAAGTAAAGTCTGAAGAAAGATCTTTCGAGTTTGTTTTCTAGAAATAATTGAAAATGCTCGGGAGATAGAATCTTCCGTGCGCCGCACAAAAGGCTGTTCGGAGCCTAATCCCTAGATAATGCGCGTTTAAGTGTTTCTTAAAGTGTTTCCTCCGCCCAAAGTTTACCTTGGAAAAATATGATATAATAACGGGCGCTCGCTATTATAGAATCTGTAAGTAAGTAATTTTAAATGATTCACTAAGGCTTGTTTAAGTTCCAAAAATCATTTAAATAATAGTCTATAAATTCAAATAAAGTAATGTTTCTTTGATTAGGCTAGTTAATAATTTATATATATTTTTTTATATATCATTGCTAATAATTGATCCCTATGGTGTGGAGGATCTGAAATATTGTTAAAAAAATTAATAACAGTTATAAAAGAATAAAGAATAACTAGAATTGATTATTTTTCTTGATTTGTTTAAATATTAACAAAGTTTAATCTAACCTCAGAAGTTAAAAATTTATTGATCAATCTAATAATTTAACAAGAAAGAAAAATTCATATATATATATATATGAATGGATTTGAAATAATTCTGACTTTTAAAATAGAATAACCTTTATCTGAAATTGAAAAATTAATCAGTGTTTATTAAAACTTATGAACGATTTCGAAATACCGTTATAAACTTGTTGCAAATTTGCTATAACATTTTTTTTTGTGTTAAATTTTTGAAATAATTTAAATAAAGAATTATTTAAGGATTTCGTGAATTGATTGGTGTTTTTGAGTTTTGAGGCCAAGTTACTGCAATTTAATTCAATGTTCCGATTTTCTATGTTATGGATCAGTAATTATTCAGCAGTAATGAATAAAGTTTGAATGAGATAACCAAGATTTCCAAGCTGTTTATGTTAAAGACCATTTTTAGATTAAAATATTACATCTAATTACTATAAATTTCCTAGATAAAATTCGAAATAAAATTGGAATCGAAGTTATGTTTATCAAATTTTATTTTTAATAAGTAATCATTATTAAAATAATATTTGTATTTTAAACCGAATGCAAGATTTAATTTGTCAAGTTAGATCAACTAAACTATGTTATTTGTTTATTTGTTTACCTACTTATGACAATTATCTTTAAAAGAACTACTACTTGTACTTTAAAACTTGCAATGGGTTATTAAATAAATTGTCAACCTGTATTCAGATATACTAATCTGATATTTCAACTAATTTTAAATAATGATTTATTATTGTTGTTTAAGACGATAATTCTTGTTCAAAAAAATAAGTAATTGAATAAAGTTTAAGTTAGGACGAATTAGAATATGTACGTAACATTAGTTTTATTACTATGTACGATATTTTTCTTTTAAGTTGTTTATAAATATTGTTAATTAAGTAGATCTGTCAAATTGTAAATTTAAGCGCTTGGAGGTACAAGTGGCGGCATCATTTATTCGGACGTGAACTTGCAATACTCCCACTATCAAGGAGGCTGGAAAATGGGCAGTACCGGCCCTTTTTGTTCCTTTCCACTTCCTTGCCAAAAATTAGCCCCTTCCTTCCGAAAATTGACTGGACGCCTCCACCACTTCTTTTTCCGTTTTTCTCTGCCCTTGGAGTGCCACTCCATTTTTCCCAAAAATCACTCTTTTTCGAGCTCTTACCGTTACTGGTCTTAAATTTTCTTAAGTTCGTACTTTTTAAACTTAAATTCCTAAATTCGGTCAAGTCTATTTGAAATTCTTAAGTTATTATTTGAAATTAATTCTAAAAAAAAAAACAATCTGAAATTCCTTAAAGTTAAATATCAAAGAAATAAATTTGATTTTCTTTCTGAAATTGTTGCAAATTTATCAAATCAAGATCTTAAACTAATCATCATCGAGGATTCAACATCTATTAGATTCTTTTCGGACGTCATTTGCCACCACTTGTGCGCCAATCTTCTAAAAGAGTTCTCAATAAATTACTTGTAATTTTATCTTTTTTAAAAGAAAGTAAGTCAATAAATCTATTACTTTTCTCATAACATTTGACTAGTTTGAATATAAAAAAAAAAGAAAACTATGAAGTCTAAGAATAAAACTAAAAATTAATTTGTACTATTTTGGAAAATATATATATATATATATAAAGATTTAAATGAATTAACATAGTTTCATTGAATAATTGTTGTGTAAAAAGTTTTAAATAATCATTTATGTTTCAAGAAAAGAGTAAAATAATTAACTTATAAATTCTACTTACATGTTCCTATTTCTCTGAGATTTGTTTTCTTTGTTTTTGTATTTATTACAATTCTCATTCATTGTATTTGTATTTAATAAATTCTAATTTATCCTCCCCAAATCAAATGGGACCAGAGAAGTCTGGTTCTCTGATTTGGTCCTTTCTTTTACCTCCTTTTAATAAAAATTAGGGAAATGTATGGGTCCGCGTATTATGCTTGTGACCCCAAAGGGAATTTTTAGTTTAGTTTTCCTTATGTCCATAAAAAATTAAATAAATCCTTTCCAAAAAAAAAAAAAATCGAACAAATTTATGAATATATTATTAGAATTCTATACCAAATAATGTATAATTCAATTGATTTCTTTAATTTTATTATGAAAATGTTCAGTGTTATAAGTAAATAATTGCTCGTATATGATTGTTTGAATTAGATAGGAGGAATCGATTTCCCGAACTATTAGATTAATTTCTAGGTTCAAATATAAAGAATTAAATTAAAAGTATAAAAGGGTATAAGAATATGGATTTCGGAACCAAATCCGACGTTACATATGACCTAAAACTTTTTGGAGGCCCCGGAGGGATGGATTTTTCCTGTTTTGATTCAGAACGGTCATGTTGTGTAATTTTTGCGAAATTTTGGAATAATAAGAAATAATTTTTTATTGAAAGAAAGGGTTTTTGTTTAAAAATTGAGAAGGGATTTAGAAAGAAATTTTAATCTTTAAAGTGACTTGTGTGATGAAATTGCTGGCATAGCTATCGCGTCACTAAGCGCCGTATCGCCTGTATCTTTATCTTGCGACTATCTTATCGCGCTTTGTCTAAAAAAATCTCGTGCGTGAAAACATAGAAAGAACGGTTATTCACGTTTCTAAATATGATTTTTAAATTTTGAATAAATTCCCATATACTATTATAGTGTTTTAAAAATGTTCAATTAAAATAATTCGAGCCATTGCGGATTTAGAAAGGCACCACTGCTTATATTTCCCATAGATCTAGAGTCTATGCATAGGATCTACAATACATAGTCTTTTCTGTAGACTATTGTTTGACTGCTCTCTCTTTACTGGGCCCGTTCGGTGAGCCCCCTCCATGACTCTCTCTCGCGCTATAGCTCGCGCCAACGTCTGATTCGAGCCGCAACTCGCGAAATATCTATCCCTCGGAGTTGATATTAAAATTTGAATAATTTTTAATATTCTTATTTCTCTAATAAGAATAATATATTATTTTAATATATTATAAAAAAAAAAAAGAGAGAAATAAGTCGGGTAATAGTTCGCTGGTCTAGTACGAGACTATGAATGAATAGACAAGAGAGAATAGCTGTGGCGTCACTCCCACTCTACCGAGTCTCTCTTCACTGAACGCGTATCTCCTAGCATCCCCACCGTGCTATCCGTTATCGCGCTGGCTCATAGAAAATCTCGAGCGGTATCTTTTTACCCGTTCATAATTCAGAGCTCTAGATACGATTTTTGACCTTTTTCATTATTAATTAATCAACGGGGTATGAATAAAATGACGATTGCTATAGTATATATACATATACATTTAGAATACTATAGTTTGGTGACGGTTTTTACTTTGATGGCCTAATAGCGCTAAATATCTCCACCCTTTAACGAAATACCTTTCGAGAAGTCTCGCGTGTATATTGTGAATTGATGATTTAATCACGGTTTATTGTATTGATTTTCTTTTTCCTTTATCTTTGTAATATTGTACATAAAGATTTTTGTTCACTATTTTCGAAGTTCACTGTTTCAATTATTTCGCAGAAAAAAAAAATCACCGATTCATTCTAATAAATATTTTTTTTTATATTATTTAAATTTGATAAAAGAAAATTTATTACTATTCTTCATTATGATTTCTTTTTTTTTTAATATAAAGTGATAACAAAAATGTTGTTTCCGATTCATGACTCTCAGTACGGTTTAGCTGCGCTAATCACCAGAATAGAAAATAAAGTAGAACAATTACAGGGTTTAGATGAAGATCGTTGGGAAACGGTTGCTTTTCTTTGTGACGAAATAGAAAATATCAAAAAGGCGTGTATTACATTAACTAAACAAAATCGAGCTCTTTACAATATCTTTTCTAAATTAATTCCATTGGTGGAAAATTCAAATTTCGAAACTGAGATTGAAGAGTTAAATGAAGCTTTTAACCGTTTAAATGTCAAAGGTTGAAATTCGGGACCACATTTTATTTTTCAAATTGATAAATTAATAAGATTCTCGCAAGTTTCGTATAAAGTTTAATGATTTGGAAATCAAAAGGAACGCGATTAGCTAAAAAAAAAAAAAAAAAATTTGAGAATAAAAAATCATTAAAAATAAAGTAAATATTTGTATATAGATATATAAATATGTATTTTTTTTTTTCTGAATTCCCTTCTTAAATTACTTTTGGGGTATAATTTAGGAAAATACCTAAATAAATTTTTTTTTTCTATGAACAATTTTGCTAGAAAACCACACTAGAATTTTTCTCAGAAATTTGTTTAAAAGGAAATTCTTTTCTTTTGTTTTTCTTAGTGGATCATCCTGGGTATAAAGTATACCGCAGGAATCGCCCTAATAAACGACATAGGAAAAATTTTGCAAAAAAATTGAGAGCGAGGAAAAATGATGAAATAAAAAATTGGGCAAAGGAAGCCATTGATAACCGACCCCCTCCATTACCTAAAGAAGATCCCCCTTTACCCCCACCACTACCTCCTTTGACTTTTAAGGAGAAAATTATAAGGTTTAGAGGTTCTCTATGCAGGAATTGTCTTGAAACAGGATTCAAGGAATTGTGTATAGCATGCTATGAGCTACATAATCCTGGATTTAAAATCCCAAAGAAAAATTAAAATTTTTCAATTGTTCCTTTTCTCCTCCTCGTTAGGTAAATAAAATTTTTTTCTTCGGTGTTTTTTTTGTATTAGGTTTTAATCGACATGCATTTTTCATTCTTTTTGTTTTTCGTAGATGGACTTTAATTCCGATTCCGAGACCGAGGTTGATCTTGGGGATTCATTATACATAAACAAACTAACCTTTGCATGGTTTATGCAAGAAACAACGAACAAGTTTAACGAGCTAGGTGCTTTCGCGAATGACTTGAGCCATAAATTGGAAGCCCTCCAAAGGAAAAACCAAGATAATCCAAATCTTGTGGATTATTCTAAAATCGAATACGATTTTAGAACCTTTAAATGGCAGCATAAGGCCCAACTTTCCGTCATTGCCCAATGGAGATTGCATTCAAATAAACAAACCGAAATTTCCCAACTCCAGGCCCAGGGAATCAAACAACTGCAAAAATCTGAGGAAATAATTAATAACAAATGTAACCAACTTTTTGTAGAATTAAAATCGGTTAAAGACGAAAATACCAAGCTTAGATTGGAGTTGAAAAATCAAAGAGACCTTATTAGAAAGACAACCTTAACTTACGGGTTTACCTTAATTGGGATAAGTCTAATTGCCTCTTTGATGTATGTTTCCATTAAAAATTAAAATTCCTATTCTCATCAATTGTGCTTGAGAATTTATTCTTTTTATATAATTTTTTTTTCTTACTTTATATTTATATATATATTGTTTGTGTATAAATGAAAGAAATTTTCGGAGTTTTGTAAATAAATTTTAATTGTTTTCATTAAATATTTTTTTTGTCAAAAAGTGTATGTTTTTGAATTTACCCCATTGTTTTATTTTCTCTTCTTTTAACTTTTCAGGTTAGAATATTTACTTTTGATTAATGAGTTCTTGATTTATGATTTACTTGTCAAATTTAAAATTAAAATGTTTGAACTTTTCCAAAATGCCTTTAATTGAAAGTAATTCACTTAATTTACATGGGTTTAACGTAGAGTCAGAACTTTTTATTGGCAATAACTTAAATTTAACTTATTTTGAAGAATCTGAAGAAAATTGCATTCAAGAAGGATTTTTAAGAGTGGGCTTTAGAAGATTTGCTGAACCCCGATCTTTTCGTTACGAAGGATTTTCTTTTCACACTATTGGAGAACTGCCAATTAAAATTTTTGGTAAGTTGTTGATTTTTGAGGTTGTGTCTTCTGTGACTCCACTACCGTTACTTTTTCAAGCCGGTTTTATTGGTCTTAGTGGTCTTGAAATATTATCCAGTTAAAATCACATTTATCAATTAATTTAGATCTGATTTTCGTCTTTCACTGTTTAAATATAAAATTTATTTGTTCTAGATAATGTTTTTTTTTATATTTTTAAGATTTGATCATTTAAGATTTTAACAGAATTATTTATGAGTCAATACTGTCTAAATTTATGTCTGATAAAAGACCACTGACTAGAAGTCAAACCAGAGGGTTATTTGATCCCGAGGATTTTGAAGAACTTAATGATCCTTTTAAAAAAAATGAGAAACTTGATAGGAGTCCTGTAAAAGGAAAAGTACCCCCATTAGATGCTGCAAGCCCTACGGATTCTAAGGTTTTGGAAACAATTAGCGAAGATACTGAATCTAATATTTCCGAAGATTCATTAAATAGCTCAAATCCTTCTGATTTAGAATCCACGGTAGTAGATAATTTAGAAAAAACTTTAGAAAAAACACTTAGCGAAGAGTCTTTAATTTCAAATAAGTCAGGTAACTTTAATCTACCAAAAATGGCGGAAGGTAATCAGGGTGTATCTATTCGAGATGCTTTGATGGTTGTACCTGAATTTGACGGTACGAAAAATAATTGCAGTCTATTTGTCGAAGGCTGTAATGAAGCTAAGGCTATGGTTGAAGATGCGTCCGAAGCATTTTTAGTAAAATTAATTCGCAGTAAAATATCAGGAGAAGCCCGTCAGGCTATTTTAGGTTCGGAGTTTGCTACAATTGACGCTTTGACTTCTTATATTAAGTCTATTTATGCGCCAGTAAAATCAGTTAATCAACTTTTAGGTGAGTTAGGTAGTGAATATCAAAAGGACAGAGAGTTAGTAATAGCATATGCTAATCGAATCAGGGATATTGGTACCAGAATATACGAAGCCAAAAGAATAGAGACAGGGGTAGCGGTTACCCAAGAATATAGAACTGCGACTAATGCCGTTTTAATTGAGGCTTTTAAACGCGGTCTTAAATCTGAAATAGAGCAAAAAATTGCTGACAACGCGGACATTAATGAAGTTTTTAAAAATGCGATTAAAATCGAGAAGAGTCTTTTAGCTAAGCAAGCCTTACGTCAACAAGGTAACCCTCCTAAAGCGAATTTATGTCAATTATGTAGAGAAACGGGACACGAAGCATCAAATTGTCCCCTTTTTAAAAAATGCACTATTTGCAATAAACCGGGCCATACTGCTCAAAATTGCACCAAAAAGGTACATGCAATGGCGGTAACTTCTGTTACCTGCCAAATTTGCAATAAGCAGGATCATTCTGCTAAAAATTGCCCGCAAATTGAATCATGTCAAATTTGCCAACAAAAAGGGCATAACGCGAAAACTTGCCCAAAAGCAGTAAAATCTACGGTCACATGCCAATACTGCGATAAGGTTGGTCATACGGCTGATACATGCTTCCAATTGGGCAAGGGTTCTATGAGACAACAGAATTCTCAAATCAGGTGTTTTAAATGCCAAGGTTTCGGTCATAATGAAACCACTTGTCCTACTAGGCGAATTTGTTTATATTGCAAAAGAATAGGACATAATATTAACGATTGTCGAAAACGAATGTGGCATGAAAATAATTCGGGAAACTTCCGAACTCCCCAGTTACCCGAAACAACTGGGGACAATTTTCGGAACAATTACAGAAACAATTATCAGAGACCAATGAACCAGAATGCCCGGCCATTTTTCCCCCAGTCCGAAACAAGACAATCGGAACGAAAACCCGAGTTGCCGGAAGTAACAACGAATTTATTAACCGAGTTGTTACCATAAAATTACCAGAAAAGGGTAATTTAATGCCCTATTTAAATCTAGGAAATTCCACAACTGGTTCACGATTAAATTTCCTATTAGACACTGGCGCCGAAGTAAGTATTCTAAAGGAAAAGGCTGTTCATAGTGGATTAATTATCGATAGCTTAGATATTACTTACATTAAAGGAATAGACCCGGATATAATTCCTTCCTTAGGAAGTGCAAAAATGAAGTTATTAGGAAGTATTATCACATTTGCTATTGTGCCGGATACAATAGATTTAGACTATGAGGGTATAATTGGATCTGACTTTTTCAAGGAAAACGGTGTATCTTTAGATTTCCGCCAGAGGTGTATATATAATGATAAGGGAAGCCTGCCATTTTTACATAACAACTCAGTGTCTTTTGAAAATCTAATAGGTGGTATTAGAAATTGGAAATCTAGGGCAATCGAACGAAATTTGCCTTATATTGACATTTTTCTACCACTATCCGGTCACATAGGTCAATTACTTATTGACACCGGATCCGAGGTAAATTTAATCAAAGAAAGTATTTTACCCACAGAACTTGACATTGATAACTATACCTCTGTTTTACTGAAAGGTATTGGTTATGATAGATATTTGACCATAGGTTCCATTGAATTAACCGTTCATAATCATACCTCTAAATTTTATGTAGTTCCCGATGAATTTGATATCCCGTGCGAAGGTATCCTGGGTTCCACTTATCTTACCGAAATCAAAGCATTAATCGATTTTGGTAAAAGAGAGATTCACATGGGTGAGCTAATATCAAAGTTAAACTTTTGTGAATTAACTATGGCTCAGAAGCAAATGATCTGTGATGTTCCTAGAGACACCTTTGATTATTCCCTACAGGGTAATTATGAGGATGATTTTGGCGAAATATCAGATATTCAGGAACCATGCCAGCCAAATGATTTCGATCCTAGTTTTGATAATCCAACACTCAATATTGCGCTTCAGGAAAATTTATCTAAATTAACTGAAGAGTTGCACATTGATGATTATACACCAGAGGACATCTCCGATATTTGTGAGGATTTCCATGAAATGAAAGCATGTTATCAGATTAGTTCATCTAGTTCCGTTGAGGTATCCGACCGTTTAAATCTAGATCATTTAAATTCGGATGAAAGGGAGCATGTATCAAAAATAATTAATGAGAATCATGATCTCTTTTATATGGAAGGTCAGCCTTTACAAATGGCAACTTCCATATCACATCGAATTCCAACGACTGATGATGAACCTGTTAACATAAAACAGTACAAGATTCCAGTATCCTTACAGGATGAAGTTGAGAGACAGGTCCAAGATATGCTGAAAGAAGGCATTATTAGAGACTCCTGTTCTCCTTACAATTCACCCTTGTGGATAGTGCCTAAGAAAATTGATTCTAGTGGCAAACAAAAATGGAGACTTGTATCTGACTTTCGTGCTTTGAATGAAAAGACCATCGCTGACCGTTATCCTATCCCTGATATAAATCAATTTATTAATCAGATTGGTGGTCATAAATACTATACCACATTGGATTTAGCAAAAGGTTTCCTTCAAATCCCAATGGATCCTCAAGATGCTCACAAGACTGCCTTCAGCACTCCTTTCGGTCATTATGAATATGTACGAATGACTTTTGGGTTAAAAAATGCTCCCCCTACATTTCAAAGATATATTGATAACACCTTTAAGGGTCTTCAGGGAAAGGTAATATTTACTTTTATTGATGATGTCATTATCTTCGGGGATACTTTAAGAGAAATGGAGGAAAAACTCGAATTGGTAATGGAACGTCTAAGACAGGCTAACCTTAAATTAAATCCAGATAAATGTGAATTTTTAAAAGATAAAGTAATTTATCTTGGTCACATTTTGAGTAAAGAGGGTATTACCCTTGATCCCAACAAAATCACTGCTGTTAGAAATTTTCCTCGTCCTAAGAATATTAAAAATATCCGTCAATTTTTAGGTTTAGCAGGATATTACAGACGTTTTATACCAAAATTTTCTCAATTGGCCAAACCATTAAGCAGATTATTGCAAAAGGATGTAGATTTCCTTTGGGATGAAAATACTGAAAAAGCATTCGCGATTCTTCGCGATGAACTATGCAAATCGCCCATTCTACAGTATCCTGATTTCTCCAAACCGTTTGTAATAACAACTGATGCTTCTGGATATGCAATAGGAGCTATCTTATCGCAAGGTGAAATTGGAAAAGATTTACCTATTTCTTTTTTTTCTCGTGTACTTCGAGGTCCAGAATTAGCATATGAAGTTTATGAGAAAGAAGCTTTAGCCATGGTTGAAGCGGTTAAAAATTTCCGAGACTATATTTATGGAAAGAAATTAACAATCGTAACCGATCACCAACCCCTTACATGGTTTAAAACAGCTGATTGCAATACTCGAGTGCAAAAGTGGAGATTTAAATTATCAGACTTTGATTATGAAGTTCTCTATAAACCGGGAAAAATTAATCTTAATGCTGATGCGTTATCAAGGAATCCGGTCGAATCAGTAGAAGAATTAGCCTGTAATATCGTCACTCGTAATCAATGTTTAAATAAAGCCAATCAATTAAAGGTATCTGAGAAGAATTCCAATAATTGTAGCACGGTTCCAATGGAAATTTCAATCAGTGATAAATTACCTTTAAAAACTCGCGAATTTCCTGATCCTGAATCCTGCGAGTCTACTCAAAGGATGTCTACCGAATATTCAAAAGCCAAAAAGGAAAATTTACAAATCCCAATTAAACAGACTAATCAAATTAACGATACAAAGCGTAAACGACCTAAAGTCAATTATAAAGAAATTGCTTCAGAAGATGAAAATTCGAATATCTTTTTCGAAAATGATAAAGTAGAATTTCCTTCTTATCTACAGGAATTAAAGGAAAACAATTATGATAACATTAGTAAACCATCAATCTCAGAATTTTCCTCCTCTCTAAGTTTGAATGAATCCAATTTCTCAGATCCTAAACCCCACGCTAAGTCTCGAAAATCTAAAATCAAAAGCAACATAGAAAGCTCGGAGAATTCTTTTGCAACAAAATCTACTACGGATTCAAGCGTCACAAAATTTTCTAATAAATCTCTTCTAATTGATATTAAAGATAGTAAATTTATAGAAGTAAAGGATATGGTACAATTCATCCCAACTAATGTAGTCTATTTTGTATCTCAAACCGGTGCTCCATGCGATTTTGGAGCAACCAAGTTGTTAGAATTTGGTAAAATAGAATCAAATTTAACCTTAGACTTTCTATCTGTAAATAGTTCACGTAGAAGTAATAAAACTTATCTTTTCTCCCTGTGTATAAAACAAGATAAACAGGAATCGCTTCAAATAATCAAGGAAAATATTTATAAAACACTTCGGAAATTAAAACAAATTCTTATAGAAAAATCGATCAAAGAAATTAGTATAGCTAAGGGTGAATTTCTAGAAGGATTACCCTGGTTTGAAGTCTTAAATATTTTTAGGTCAGTTTTCACTGATGTAGATATTAAAGTTTTAATTTGTACAGGGACCATGGAGTTTGTAGAGGCAAAAGACAGGGACAGAATTTTCGAGGAATTCCACACTTTGCCTGTAGGAGGTCATAGGGGAGTCTCTAAAACTTTCAATCGAATTAGACATTCTTACTATTGGCCCAATTTAAAGGACGACGTTCAAAGAAGAATACAACAGTGTATTGGATGTCAATTAAAGAAGTTGGTTCGTTTAAAGACTAAACAACCTATGATTATTACTGATACCCCTGGAATGGTGTTTGATAAAATCGCTCTTGACATAGTAGGTCCTCTCACGAAAACTAAGAATGGTAATGAATACATTCTTACAATGCAAGACCAGCTGTCGAAATTTTGTTTAGCGGTTCCTCTGAAAGAAACTTCATCTATTACTATTGCTGATGCATTCTTTAAACGGTTTATTTGTACATTTGGAGCTCCTCGAGCAGTTCTTACTGATCAAGGAAGGAATTTTCTTAGTCAATTAATGACTAGAGTTTCAAAGCGTTTTAGAATTAAAAAAATTAGGACCACGGCTTTTCATCCGCAATCAAATGGATCCTTAGAGCGTTCTCACCACTCTCTTGGTGAATTCTTGAAGCATTATACAAATGCCGATAACGAATGGGATGAATGGATTGATTTAGCCATGTTGAATTATAATACATGCGTTTCTGAGAGTACCAAGTTTACCCCTTTCGAAGTTGTTTTCGGTAGATTAGCTAGACTTCCATCAGGAGAACCATTAAGAGAAGGTGATGTTGTTCCAACGTATAAAGGATATATGATAGATTTAGTGACTCGTTTAACTGGTATTAGAACTTTAGTGTACAATAACTTAGTTGATTCTAAACAAAGAAATAAGAAATATTATGATAGGAATATAAATCCTAGAAATTTCAAAGTTGGAGATTACGTATTTCTCCTAAAAGGCCCAAAACCAAAAAAGTTTGGTGATCATTATACGGGTCCTCACAAAATTCTAGAGATAATAGGAAAAACTAACGTTAAAATAAGTATGGGAAAATCTAGCAAAATTGTTCATATGAATAGATTAAGAATTTCCCACCTTAATCCTAAACCATCCAAGTAATGTTGTAGAATCGTTTATTTCTTTTCAGAGTGGGAAAAGGAAACCTTGGGAAATGAATAAATCTAAAATAAATTTTGTTCTGTTACAGAAAATGACTCTAATTTTGCTCGCTTTTGTACTCCTATTCCAATCAACTTCAGGATTAATAGGATTTGATTGTGGATCACGTCAACTGAACGTCACCACACTGTCTCTGCTCCACGTCGGGGACTGCGATTTACCAGAACCAACGACTAACATCACAGAGAAATATGTACAGCTGTTACAGGCTACTGATTACCTGGATTTAATGGTCCAGCAATGTAAAGTAGAGATAAATAGGTTAATTTTTCATTGCGGAATGTTTTCTCACTCCTCACCCGTTAAAGGAGGTTTAAATTCTTATATCATGGAAGTTAGTAAACAGGCTTGCGAAAGTGCCCACCTACATAAGTCACTTAATATTTACAATGTACACATAATGCAAGGCCTAAAAATTAATAATACTGTAAGTCACGGAGTGACATTAGCTGGTAGCGATGATATGGAAGGTGATTGTGATGGAGCAAGCTATTCTGATCCGTTCGGCACTTGGAAAGATGTGGTAGTACAAGCTACAGTTTCTGTAACACTTACCGAGCAACTTGCCAGAGTGAGAACGAGTTCGGATACTATCCATTTGCGTTCGGGAACTGTATGTCCTCTTTCTAGCGGTAGTTGTATAGATCAGGAAGGAGGGTACACTTTTTGGAACCAGTTGCCGGTAGATTCTTGTAATTTTAATCGATTTGGAGTTTTATATGAAGGCAAAGCCGATAAAATTGTAGATACGGATAACGGAAATTCTCAAACCGTTTACTCTGTTTCAACAACTGATTTAACTTTTGCTCTGGCCGCTAAGGGAAGACAATCGGTTTGTGGATATGTTATTACTAAAACTGAACATCCTAAATTATTTATTTTTGAAACTCAAAAGGGTGAAACTTTTGCAGTAAATAAGAGGGTATCTGGTTCTAATATGGATATCTTTGCTTATGTAAATTCTAAATTTGTTTATGTGGAGAAGCATATTAGAACTCAGATGACATCTTTGTATAGAAATGTACTAACTCAAAAGTGTCTTTTGGAAAAACAAACATTGAAAAATGCTTTATCTTTGGCCACACAAGCTCCTGATGAGTTTGCTTATGATGTTATGAAGGGACCTGGTTATATGTCTGTAATTGCCGGTGAGGTGGTACATATTGTTAAATGTGTTCCTGTGGAAGTGAAGGTTGAAACTGGAGAAGTCTGCTACAGTGAATTACCAGTCTCAAGAAATAACCAAACTTTTTTCTTGACTCCAAGGACTCATCTTCTGAAAAAACAAGGTACTGAAGTTAAATGCAGTAGTCTGCTTCCAGTGATGTACGAGATCGGAAATACTTGGTATAACTTATCACCAAAACCAATCAAGACCACTAAACCTGACGACTTAAAGCCAGAAGAGGTTGGAGTTTGGACCTACCAGAGCCCGGGATCCCTTGCAACCAGTGGAATCTATTCAGAAATGGATATAGAAGAGTTGAGGGAAAGAATCATGTTTCCAGTAGAAAAGCCAGCCATGATAAACGATCTAGCCATGGAAATGAAGGGGTATACAATCATGAATTCGGATGGTTCAGTCATGAAACTTTTTAATGACAACGTTGTTGAGAAACTAGTCGAAAGTACTTGGGGAAGAATTTGGTCGAAAATGATCACGTTTGGTACTTTTAGTGCCGGAGTTATTGCTATCCTAACCATCTTCCATTTAATCAAACTCGTGGTAGATACGGTTATTCATGGATATGCATTACATTCGGTATATGGATGGTCTGTCCATATTATTGGAGCACTTTGGGGTTCCCTAACCTTCCTTCTGATGCACATTGCAGACGAACCACCAAGACAGGAAGAACCAGAACAACATCAACTCACCGAAGTTACCACTGAAACTCCCAGAGTTGAAGTAGTCACTACTGAAATCACCACCACACAAAACAAACCGGTAGCTAGCGCACCCGAACCAAATCACCTTTATCCGATGGTCTAGTTTGGCAATGTGTATTTGACCCAGGAAATTGCGGATCTCCATGTCCTGAATTAACAAGTTAAGCAAAAGGTTAATATCAAAAATTTGTAATTTACATGTCCTACCCTTTTCTCTTTCCTCAGCCCAGAGATATGGTAACTGTTTTCATTTACACTCACCAGTAACCATTTAACAATGGGGGTGTAACGTCGGCTGTAAAAATTTTTTTTTTGAATAAATTAAAATATATATATATAAAAAAAATAAGCTTTTAACCACTTGTAGAAAAATATATAAAAACATAAAGTTTCAGGGTTTGAGATTACAAGTATTCTTCCTGCGAGGATTTTGAAAATAGATTTTCTTTGAAAATCAATATTTATAAAAGTATAAAACGGTTGTATGGAACCAAGGCTTTGGACTTCATATTTATGGTTATTTCTCTATTTTATCTAAATGGCCTTAAAAGTAAAGTCTGAAGAAAGATCTTTCGAGTTTGTTTTCTAGAAATAATTGAAAATGCTCGGGAGATAGAATCTTCCGTGCGCCGCACAAAAGGCTGTTCGGAGCCTAATCCCTAGATAATGCGCGTTTAAGTGTTTCTTAAAGTGTTTCCTCCGCCCAAAGTTTACCTTGGAAAAATATGATATAATAACGGGCGCTCGCTATTATAGAATCTGTAAGTAAGTAATTTTAAATGATTCACTAAGGCTTGTTTAAGTTCCAAAAATCATTTAAATAATAGTCTATAAATTCAAATAAAGTAATGTTTCTTTGATTAGGCTAGTTAATAATTTATATATATTTTTTTATATATCATTGCTAATAATTGATCCCTATGGTGTGGAGGATCTGAAATATTGTTAAAAAAATTAATAACAGTTATAAAAGAATAAAGAATAACTAGAATTGATTATTTTTCTTGATTTGTTTAAATATTAACAAAGTTTAATCTAACCTCAGAAGTTAAAAATTTATTGATCAATCTAATAATTTAACAAGAAAGAAAAATTCATATATATATATATATGAATGGATTTGAAATAATTCTGACTTTTAAAATAGAATAACCTTTATCTGAAATTGAAAAATTAATCAGTGTTTATTAAAACTTATGAACGATTTCGAAATACCGTTATAAACTTGTTGCAAATTTGCTATAACATTTTTTTTTGTGTTAAATTTTTGAAATAATTTAAATAAAGAATTATTTAAGGATTTCGTGAATTGATTGGTGTTTTTGAGTTTTGAGGCCAAGTTACTGCAATTTAATTCAATGTTCCGATTTTCTATGTTATGGATCAGTAATTATTCAGCAGTAATGAATAAAGTTTGAATGAGATAACCAAGATTTCCAAGCTGTTTATGTTAAAGACCATTTTTAGATTAAAATATTACATCTAATTACTATAAATTTCCTAGATAAAATTCGAAATAAAATTGGAATCGAAGTTATGTTTATCAAATTTTATTTTTAATAAGTAATCATTATTAAAATAATATTTGTATTTTAAACCGAATGCAAGATTTAATTTGTCAAGTTAGATCAACTAAACTATGTTATTTGTTTATTTGTTTACCTACTTTATGACAATTATCTTTAAAAGAACTACTACTTGTACTTTAAAACTTGCAATGGGTTATTAAATAAATTGTCAACCTGTATTCAGATATACTAATCTGATATTTCAACTAATTTTAAATAATGATTTATTATTGTTGTTTAAGACGATAATTCCTTGTTCAAAAAAATAAGTAATTGAATAAAGTTTAAGTTAGGACGAATTAGAATATGTACGTAACATTAGTTTTATTACTATGTACGATATTTTTCTTTTAAGTTGTTTATAAATATTGTTAATTAAGTAGATCTGTCAAATTGTAAATTTAAGCGCTTGGAGGTACAAGTGGCGGCATCATTTATTCGGACGTGAACTTGCAATACTCCCACTATCAAGGAGGCTGGAAAATGGGCAGTACCGGCCCTTTTGTTCCTTTCCACTTCCTTGCCAAAAATTAGCCCCTTCCTTCCGAAAATTGACTGGACGCCTCCACCACTTCCTTTTTCCGTTTTTCTCTGCCCTTGGAGTGCCACTCCATTTTTCCCAAAAATCACTCTTTTTCGAGCTCTTACCGTTACTGGTCTTAAATTTTTCTTAAGTTCGTACTTTTTAAACTTAAATTCCTAAATTCGGTCAAGTCTATTTGAAATTCTTAAGTTATTATTTGAAATTAATTCTAAAAAAAAAAACAATCTGAAATTCCTTAAAGTTAAATATCAAAGAAATAAATTTGATTTTCTTTCTGAAATTGTTGCAAATTTATCAAATCAAGATCTTAAACTAATCATCATCGAGGATTCAACATCTATTAGATTCTTTTCGGACGTCATTTGCCACCACTTGTGCCGCCAATCTTCTAAAAGGAGTTCTCAATAAATTACTTGTAATTTATCTTTTTTTAAAAGAAAGTAAGTCAATAAATCTATTACTTTTCTCATAACATTTGACTAGTTTGAATATAAAAAAAAAAGAAAACTATGAAGTCTAAGAATAAAACTAAAAATTAATTTGTACTATTTTGGAAAATATATATATATATATATAAAGATTTAAATGAATTAACATAGTTTCATTGAATAATTGTTGTGTAAAAAGTTTTAAATAATCATTTATGTTTCAAGAAAAGAGTAAAATAATTAACTTATAAATTCTACTTACATGTTCCTATTTCTCTGAGATTTGTTTTCTTTGTTTTTGTATTTATTACAATTCTCATTCATTGTATTTGTATTTAATAAATTCTAATTTATCCTCCCCAAATCAAATGGGACCAGAGAAGTCTGGTTCTCTGATTTGGTCCTTTCTTTTACCTCCTTTTAATAAAAATTAGGGAAATGTATGGGTCCGCGTATTATGCTTGTGACCCCAAAGGGAATTTTTAGTTTAGTTTTCCTTATGTCCATAAAAAATTAAATAAATCCTTTCCAAAAAAAAAAAAAATCGAACAAATTTATGAATATATTATTAGAATTCTATACCAAATAATGTATAATTCAATTGATTTCTTTAATTTTATTATGAAAATGTTCAGTGTTATAAGTAAATAATTGCTCGTATATGATTGTTTGAATTAGATAGGAGGAATCGATTTCCCGAACTATTAGATTAATTTCTAGGTTCAAATATAATGAATTAAATTAAAAGTATAAAAGGGTATAAGAATATGGATTTCGGAACCAAATCCGACGTTACAATTCTGATCATTTTATATGCAAGAATTTAAGCTAAATTAAAAATTTTTTCGAATGGAAAAAATGCCTTCAAAACATAACCTCAACTGTCTACTGTTTACCATTATCTACTGTTGGGTGATCTCCCATAAGTTAAAAATTTATATTTTATTAATACTAATTCATTAATCAATTATTATAATTATCAAAAAGTTGATTAATTTTTCAATTAACCGAAAGTTAACAACCCCTAAAAATCACCTTCAACAGGGTTCGAACTAGCTCCGTAAAAGTCCGTAAATTTACTTATGGTCCTAAAGGTCCGTTTTTTTAAAAAAAGGTCCGTAAAGTCCGTAATTTGTTTAGAAAATTCCGTAAATTCTACGATAAAAGGCCCTAAGCAGTGTAAAAACTGTTAAGTTTCAATTTTTCAATTCCTTTCTTTAATTTTTAATTATTTTATTTATTATTCAATAATACTCGCCTTTTTTCAATTATCAGTTATTTTCTTGAAAATTCAATATGTTCTTCAAGTTCCAATTGATTTCTTCAATTTTCATTTATTTCCTACGATTTTTCCTACAATTTTCTTTAGTTTAGATTATCAATTAATAAATTCATAATTTGAAAAAAGTTTTTTCAAATATAATTATTTTCATCCACTTTTATAATTACTCTTTAATTTTAAAATTACTGTGTTCTAATAACGATTATTTTCGACACATTTCGAATTTTTTTCAACTGGCAATTATTTTCGTCAATTTGTAATTTTTCCTTCAATTATCAATTATTATTTTAAAACTTCAATTTAATTTCTTTACATTTAAAAATTCCCTGATTTTTTCAATTATTTGTTTCACTCATAAAAATTTTTAAATTTAAACTCAATTGTTCGATTCTAAAACTATCTCCTTCAATTCTCCATTATTTCCTTCAAGTTTTAATTGCATTTTTCAATTTTCAATTTTTTTCTTTATTATTAAAAATTCTTGCCTTTTGTCCATTTTGTCCATTTTTTTTTTTTTTTTTTTTGATTATCAATAAGTTTCTATGACTATAATTCACATGTTCAATTAGTTTCTTCAATTCTGAATTTTTTTCCAAATTTCAATTCTATTTTTTAGTTTTTAATTCTTTTCTGCTATATATAATAAATCACGGCATTTATAAATTACTTTTTTGAATTTTCAATTAAATTATATAAATTTTAATTGCATTTTTCAACTTACAGTCATTTTTTCATTTTTAAATGATTTTTTGAATTATAAAATTGTTTTAATTTAACGATTTGTCGAAGTTTGTTATCAGTTGTCAACTATTTTCGTTATTTTTCAGATATTTTTTTCAATTCTTTAATTATTCTCGTCATAAACTGTTTCTTTCAATTATTATTCATTTTCCGCAACTTTCAATTAATTTCAACAGTTTTTTCAATTTTCAATCATTCTCTTGAAGTTTTATAATTGTTCTTTAACTTTTCAAATTATTTTGTTCTCTTGTTGATTATTCTTGACAGTTTTCGAATTTTTTTCATTTGTCTATTATTTTCTTTAATATTTGATAATTTTGTATTTTGTTATTTTCCTTTTCATTATCTATCTGTCTTCTTCAAAATTTGATTTAATTCTTTAATTTTCAATTGTTTTTAAAAAATTCAAATAATTTTTCCAGTTTACTTTTTTGTTTATAATTTTTCTTTAATTCTCGGCTTTTTTCAATCAATTTTTCAATTATAAAAATTGTTTTAAATTTAAATTTAGTTTTTCAATTCTACAACTATTTTCTTAAACTCTCAAATATTTTCTTCAATTTTACATTTTTTATTCAAATTTTAATTTAATTTTTAACTTTTCAGTTGTTTAATTCAATTTGCAATTATTTTTTTCACTCATAAAAATTGTTTCACAATTTCAATACAATTGTTTAATTCTACAACTATTTTCTTCAAATTTCATTTTTCAATTTTAAATTATTGTCTTTAATATTAAAAAATTCTCGCCTTTTTTAAATTATATTTTTTTCGAATATCGCAATAAATTTTTTTAATTTTAAAAGCAGTTGTTTAATTATATTATTCTATATTCAATAATTATCTTCTTTTTTCAATTTTAAGTTGATTCTTTGACATTCAATTCCTTTTTGCAATTTCTAATTATTTTCTTAATTTTTCAATTTTTTCCCCCTTTTTTTTGTAATTATTGCTTTCAATTTTCAATCTAGTTCTTCAGTGTTTAATTATTTCCAACAATTGTTCATATAATTTTCATATTTTTAAAGTATTTTTTTCCAATTGTCAATTAATATATTTTTCAACTATTTCTTGCAATTATTATTTATTTTACCCAATTTTCAATTGTTTGCACACTTTTTTCAATTATTCTCTAAAAATTTTATAATAATTCTTTAATTTTTTAAATTAAAATTTTTTTTTCGGTCCTTTTGTAATTTTTTTTAAATTATTAATTATTTTTACAATTTTAATTCAGTTCTTAAATTTTCAATTTATTTCTCGAAATTGTTATTATTTTCTTCAGTTTTCAATTATTTTCTTTAATTTCCATTATTTTGTCAATTTTCAATTCAGTTTTTCAATTTGCAATTATTTCCAACAGTTTATTTTTTAATTTTTTTGTTTAATTTGAATATTTATTGTTCAATTATTTAAATTATTCTTTTTCAATTGTATAATTATCTAGACATTTTTCGAGTTTTGTTTTCAATTGTCAATTATTTTCGTTATTTTTCAGTTAGTTTCTTCAATTTTGTAATTATTCTTCTAATTTTCATTATATGAAGTTGCAAAAATTTATAGTTTTTAAGAACAAATAACAATGCAAAGTTTCTGGCGCGCGTTAATGTTGCTAGTACTATAATAAGACTTATAGGTCTATTTTTTAATGCACAGAAAGCTTTTTTTTTGTGCCTATGTTATAAGTATACCTACAATAATTGTTCTCTTATTTGCCTCAGACTCATTAATATTTTTCTATTTAATATTAATAAAATTGTCTATAATTTTCAAACAAATCAATTATTTTAAACATAAGAAATACAATTTATTTTTATTTTTCTACTGTATTTTAATTCTATCACACTCAAAATAGTCTTTCGGGATACAAAATGTTTATTTGTAACTAGTCCGTAAAAGTCCGTAATTTTGAATTTTTGGTCCGTAAAGTCCGTATTTTTAAGTACTTTTACCGGTTCGAGCCCTGCCTTCAAGTAAAAAAATCGAAAATAAATATGAAAAAAATTATCAATGTCAAGAAAAAAAATATACTCAAGTTCTAAAATTGTGGAACATACATAGGAATATACCCCCTAATTTTTCTACTAGATAACAAAACTTAACAATCCCTAAAAACTATCCTTAAGAAAAATAATCAAAAAAAATTGTTTAAAACTTACCAATATCTACAAAAAAACTCTAATCAATTTCTAAAATGGCGAAACATACTCAGGAATATAGCCCCTAATTTGTCAAATTAATAATAATAATAATTCAAAAATCTTAAAAACAACAAAGGGAAGAAAATTTGCAAAAAATTATTAAATTCTGAAAAAAAATACTAATCAAGCTCCAAAAAGGTGGAAGTAGAGGGCATATTCCTGAGTATTTTTCACCATTTTAAAACTTGTTTACATTTGTTTTGAAGAAATTAATTTTTTTTTCAAAATTATATTCGATTATTTTACTTAAGGGTTTTAGGGGTTGTTAATTCCTACTATCATTTAAAAAAAATAGGGTGCACATTTTTTGTCCCGAAAAGAAGCAAGAAATTTTTTTAGTTTCGATTTGTGTATTTTTAAAAAACTTTTTCAACCTTAACTTTAAGGAAGGTCTGTTTATTGAAATAACCTCAAATTAAAAAGTTGTTTCTCTCATCAAATAAAAATATTAAAATTGATTAAAAAAACAAAACAGCTCATTTTGCTTTTGGAAACATTATTTACAATTCTGTTTTTGAATTATAATATTTTTTTCAGAAGTTATTAAACAGATAAAATTTGTTTTTTTAAATTTCTTAAACAAAATACCTATTATTTGACATCATTTTTTTTTATTTTGTAATTAATTTCTTCAATACTCAATAATTTTCATTTTTTATTTAATTTTGTCATTTTTAAAAATATTTTCTTCTTTTTTCAAATAATTTCTTCAATTTTTAATTATTTTCATGCATATTTCAATTATATTTTTAATTATTGTCATATTAACTTTTTTCATTTTTTTGTTTGTTTTTTGTTTCAATTATTTATTAACTTTTATTTATTTCCTTGAAATGTCAATTGTATTTTTCAATTTTTTTTTATTCATCATGGATTATCTATTCTTTTTTTTCTATTTCAAGTAAATTATCTCAATTTTTTCTTTTTTAAAAAGTTATTTTTCAAAATTTTTTATTGTTTTAATTATTGAAAAGTGGATCTTGACTCAATTTATTTTCAACCTTGAAAAGTTCTCAAATCGTTTTGTAAAAAGTCACTGACATATTCTTTTTATTTGTATTTTAGGTATTTATCTATTTATATTTAGTATTTATTATTAAAATTTGAATAAAATTAACCTAAAACTGTTTTAACTAAAAAAATGTTTTAAGGTTTGACAAAAAGGAAAAAAAGTACTTAAAGTAGTTTACTGGCTTTTTACAGTTTTTGCACTTCTTGACGTAAATAACTTGTCATTTTTACAAAATTCCTATAAAAATTTAAGAGAGGGGCATTCGCAATTATCTCTGTAAATTGCCGCCATTTTAAAATCGGCTGAAATGTGTAGTGAACGGGACTTTAATTTGTAAGTGAACGATGCGATACAACCTGTATTATATCAACCATGGTATGCACGATTTAACCTGTTTTATTTGTTTCATGCATTCACTATTCACTTTTGTATATGGCTTATTGCACTGTAGCCGTTAAATTTCTGTTAATTTCAATAGTTAAACAATATTAAACAATAGAACACAATCAATTTATTACTAAACTGAACAAATTATATCATTAATTTTCAAATCTTTTTGGTAAAGGTTTTTCATAGTTCATTATAAATAAGTTTTCTGAATTTGACGAAAAAGAGGCAAATGAGTTCGTAATTGAAGTTTTTCATTTAGAATTGACTGGCATTTACATATTTTTAATAACAATATGGAACAAAATAGTATAAAAACATAAAGTTAACCTACAATTTTTTGAAAGGTGAGCATTTTTCATACAATTAACATTTTCCTGTTCTATATGATTTTTTTTATATAATACTATTCTACATAATAAGTAAAAAAAAAGAGTTGGTCAGTTTTGTGAAATTCCTATTTTTTAGTCTAGCAATCCATCTATTTTTGGTGAAATATCAAATTTTTTTTGTTTAATATAGTCATGAACATAGTCAATTATATAGTATTAGATTTTCTTCAAAAAAGTATCTCGGTATTTTTCGTGTTATTAATTTTAACCATTATTAACCTACAAAAAGTGTTTTTTTTTCAATTTTTAAAAGAATTGTGCAACATTTGTTTACTTTTTTAAAAAATACTGTCTTATTCACTCTAAGCCTTAAATTGACGTTTGATTTTTTCATTTTGATATAGGCAAAATAAAGACAAAGAAAAAGTTTTAAAATTTTTTGTGTCCTCATAATTAAGTATATTGATATCAATTAATTATGTAAGGAGCACTTTTCAAAAAGTTGATAAATTCACATTTTGTAATTTCGAGAAAATGAAACAAATGCAGTTCCGCACCTAACCCCTAGAGTTAATTAAAAAGTAAATAAACTATACGAAATTATTGATATAAGAATGTTTTTTGCACATACGGCGATTTATTTTTAATTAAAGTTTATAATAATTAGGAAATTTAAAGGTTTTTGTAATTCTAGGAAAAAAAAATTTTTTTTAAATCATCTTTATTAACTCCAAATTTTTTTAAACTGAAAATTCTTTGCTATTAGATTTTTTTCTTAAATATAACAGTGACAGATCGATTTGTAAGGTTCCTAATATGTTAAATTTGCTATTATATCTACTTTTTTAGAAAATGGATTTATCAACTTTTGAAAAAGAGTTCCCCGTCTAATATAATAAAAGAAAGAAAATTAAAATAGATTTTTTTCAGCCTTTTTACTGTTTTTTCGGTTAAAAGAAAATACTGAAATTGCAAATCCCAAACCGAATTATACGATACTTGGTTTCTGAACAAAGATTAACGTCCAATTGACAGTAATTTTGTTGAATAAAATATTAAACATACTTTCTCTGAGTGATCCCCAGCCGATGACAGTGGCTTCCTGATGATGATACAGATCTCGGCCAGAAGGCAAGCAAATGGGCCTGATTTGCTCGGAGAATTCGACGGGTTCGTTGAGAGTGAGCAGCGCCACGTCGTTGTAAAGAGTTCGCGAGTTGAAGTTTTTATGTCGAACAACTCGTTTAACTCGTCTCTCAATGTGGCGAACTTCTGTGCTGGTTTTTATATTATGATCTCCAAGACGGACTGTCAATCTCGCTACGTCCCAGGAATTCATACTGCAAAAGAATCAGCCTCGAAATAACAATTTGCTTTTACAATTAGCTAAAATCAACCGAATCAGTGAAAGTTAAAAAACAACTTATTAAAATTCTTACTTGACGACACAATGAGCCGCAGTCAGAATATGAATATTATCAATTAGCGATCCACCGCAGAATTGTCTGCCAGCATTGAAGAGAGCAACGATCCAGGGCCATTCTCCGACTTTGGTGCTGTGACCTCCGACAATTCGATCCGAATCGGAAATCTTCTGAGGACCATTTTTAGAGCCACAGTAACCGGAGTCAATGGGAGATGAAGTTGGTGCCGAAGTACTTGGAGGTTTACTCGGAGAAGTTGGTGATTCTGATGGCAGTCCTGGTAACGAAGTTGGAATTCCAGGTGGCCAATAGGATGGCTTTTTGGTGGGCCAGGTGGCAATTGGGGGTTTGTGAGAAGAAGGTTTTAATGTTGGCCTTGAAGTTGAAAATACCGCAAGGGTCGGTGGATGAGTTGGAATCGGAGGAATGAGTGTGTGATGAGGAGGATGAGTTGGAATTGGAGGTGGCCAAGAAGCTGTCGGTTTCGGGCGCGGCTTCACGGCTTCTACTTTTTCTTCTTCATCGGTTCCCTCCTGAAAGAGACGAAATTCAGGTTCGAGTTAACGAACACAAAAATTCAAAAACTAATGTTTTTGCTAGTCATGAAAATAGTTTCAATCATGATTTTGATTGGTGTAATTTCTCAATACTCGATAGAGAACCAAACCTTAACAAACGTTTGACTTCTGAAATGGTCCATATTAACTTGCAAAAGAATCCTATCAATAGGAAAGATGATGTCAGAAATTTGAGTAGTATTTGCTTTCAGTTCTTAACAGCACATGAAGGGAAATTATAATAAAATTCCAATTGTTTTGATAAATTTATAATTTTTAATAAGGTTTATAATTTCTTAAAAAATTTTCACACTTTTTTCACTTTATATCTTGCTTATTGATTTATATTTTTTGAAAAATATTTTTTTAAATGAACCTTTTTGTAAAACTTTCTACGTATATTTTTTTATATAATTAATAATTGTACTTTCATTAATTTATTATTTTATTTCTCATTTTTTACCAATTTCAAAAATTTGAGAAAATAAACTCCGAAAGTTGTTAAAATTTTAATTCTTAGACGATTGTGATTAAATTAGCTTTGATACTTATAATGACTTGCAAATTATTTTTTTGTATTTATTTTTATATTTTGACTTTCCGTTTAGTTTGAATTGAGCTGTGTTATTTGACGTGTCTAATAATTTTACTCATTGACTTTTCGTTTTCTCACATAAAAATGTCATTTTAATAAATTTTAATATTGACATATTTTTTCGGTAAATATATTTTTGTTGTTATTTTGTATAAATTGTTTTGTGATTTAAAAAAAAATTTGTTATAAATTTAATGTACAAATTGTTAATAAATTTCTAGTTTAAATAATTAAATAAATTTAATAAAGCGTGGTTAATTTGTCTAGGATCAATAAATGGTATTTTAGTCCCTAGGTCAGTAAAGTGGGATTAACCTACCTAGGTAAATAAAATGTAGTTTATTTACCTAGTTTAATAAAGCGTAGTTAATTTATCTAGGTCAATAAAAGATATTTTATTCCCTAGGTTATTTAAATGTGATTAACATACCTAGGTCAATAAAATGTAGTTTATTTACTAAGGTAAGTAAATTCTAGGTTATTCACCCAACTCAATAAAGTGCAGTCTATTTACCTAGGCCATAATGTTATGACTAAACGTGTTCTTAATAATGATGATTCTTCTCATTTTATTAAATAAATGAGAAAAATATCAATTTCTACACTTTGAAACGAATTCGAAAAACGTGTCATTACTGAGAAGTTTTTTTATTAAACCTGAATACGAATCCGAAGTCAGAATAACCAGATTGGACAAAATTCTTTAGATAATCTTGCAAAATTGCTCAAAAACCCGAAAACCAAAAAAAAAATTTGTCAGGGGCAATATGTTAGTTTTTGAGATTATATCTAAAAAATTTTTGCGAATTTTGAATTTTTACTTCAGTTTCGGATTCATCAAAGAAAAATACATTGGAATACACTAGCCTTTTTTTTTTTTGGTTTTGATTTGTGTTTTTAAATTTTTTTTTAGATTATTTCGAAAATTGTAGCTAAGTTGGTTATTCTGAATTTGAATTTGGATTCAGCGGAGATAAATATGTAGAAATACACTATAGCTTATTGTCCCGGACACAAAATAATTTTTTTGGTTTTTTTTTCTGATTTTTGAGCACTTTTTTGAGATTATCTAAAAAAACAGGGTGGCCACAGTGTTAGGGAAAATTAATTTTTGGCACGGAAAATTTCTCTCATAAATTAAAAATAGTAAAATTTCACATAGACAAGAATTAAGCAGTTTTATATTCGTTTAAAGTCGTTTAAAATAGCCTATGCAAAAGATTTTATTAATTATGACGTATGTTTTTGTTTTTCTTTTCTATTATAAAATAGTTTTATATACTAATACTTATTAAGTCATTATAATTTTAAAAAATTCCAAAAGTCAAATTAACTTATATTCCAATTTGTTCCAACTTTTAAATTTCAATTCAAATTTAAATGTATCTTAATTAATGAATAATAATTAAATAATATTAATTATTTTCCATATTCTCAATAATCCTTCTACTTTTTTACTTCTTATAATATTTGTAAAAGATGTTACTTTTTTGAAACTGTTTAATTCTTATCTTATAATTTCTTATTTTTACAAAATTTTAAAATTATTCCTCATTTTACTTTTGATGTTTTTTTTCTGTATTTGTCTTTTTATTTTAAGATTTTATTTAATTTTCTTCTTTTTATGCAAATTATTAAATATTATTATACACATTTTTGTTATAATAACTATAAAAAGATTAATTAATTGTTATAATAACTAAAATTTTTATTTTGTTCATTTTCATAATTATTTTCATATTACAAAAAATACTTTTTTTTTGTATAAGTATATTTATTTAATATGTTTTCACATCTTGTCTATTTTTTGCGAGATTTTTTGAACTTACATTTTCTTTCGTAAAATTTTTGATTTTCTTTAATTTTTCTAAATTTATTGTTAGACTTGTTGTAAGTGTAATATCATAAAAAAAATTTGGATTAATTGGTCTAAAATTTTTTATTTTTAAAGGATTTTTAAATATCTTTTCTGAACTTTTTATTTATTTTGATACATCCATTTTTTCATTTTATTTTTATTAATTATAATTTCTTCGTATATTCTAACCAAATTTTGTTTTTTTTTTGTACTTTTTATATTTGTTTACAGTTTGTTAGATTAATGAAAAAAACATTTCTCCATTTTCTTCCTATATATTTAATTTTCTTGATGTTTCACTATTTCTTTAGTCCTTCCTTGCGTTTTAATTAATTCTGTAATTTTTGTCATCATTTTTCCATTTCTTAGAACCATTTTTCCTTCTTTTAAATTGTTTAATGTTTATTTTATAATTACGAATTTTTTAAAACATTTATTTGACATTATTTTAACATTTATTTTAAATTTCTCAATTTTTTACTTTTTTGAAAGCTTTTATTCTTTTATTTTATATTATGTAAATTTAATCTTGTACTAAATATTCTCATTTTAACATCGTTCTTCTATTTTATAGAATTCCTTTTCTTTTTTAATTTTTTTAAAATTCTCCAAAATTGTATTTATTCTTTTTTTATTCAATTTGTAAAATAATTCTAATTTTTCTAATTTAAAAATTTTGTTCTCTTTAGTAATATATTTTAACGTTTTTTTTAATTATCTTATTTATTATTTTAATTATTTCTGCATTTTTTTAATAAACTACTCACAAATAAACATTTGGAGATTTAATATACTGGTTATATTTAAAAAATATCAATTTTTGATTTAAGTAATAAAATCCGATTTATATAAAAAAAAATCGGATTTTTTTGACTTTTTAAAAAAGATCATGATTTTTATCCGCCCTACTTTTAAGAAAAAAGAAAAATTTTATTTTATTGTAGCTGTTTGTTTATTACTTATAATAAAAATTTTATGTCAGGGAAATTTGAAAATTGAGTTTTGTGGCCACCTTGAAAACCTTATTCATGACCACCTTATTCTGACTTTAGATTCGGACTCAAAGGGAAGAAATACGTAGAAATATTTAAGCATATTTTCCCGGACAAAAAAATCCTTTTTTTGTGTTTTTCAGGTTTTTGAGCACTTTTTAGTAATACACAAGCGTAGTGTCCCGGAAAAAAAAACTTTTGCTTTGATTTGTGTTTTTAAATTTTTTTTTATTTTTTCAAAAATTTTAGTCAATCTAGTTGTTTACCTAGGTCAAACAAGCTTATTTTATTTACTAAATCCACCAAAAGGTATTTTATTAAGTGTAGATATAATTATCTAGATTATCTAGTTTCTCTAAAAATTTATTTCACTGTTTTCAACTGCATCAGTGTGTTTCCTTAAATTCGATTCTAAAACTGAAACAGCAACTTTTAAAAATATTTTTAATTTCTCACATTTTCCTAAATTTATTTGATTCTCGGGTTTTTTTTTCTATTTTGGTTAGCCGATAATGTATAGCCGAAAATAAAGTATGCGTATTTTAATTCAGACCATTCTGATGACTCAGTTTTATTAGTCCTCGATTTGTGTCAAACTCATGCCGTGACTAAATTATTACTCATTTCCATTTCTATTAGACTGTAATCAAAATGTGACAAAAAACTACTTTTAATACGAGATATTTTCTCAGAATTAAAACTTGAGAATAAACTGCCATTATCGTATTTTTAATCTCATTAATATTGTAAGTTGACATAATTCAATCGTCTATTCCCATTTTAAATTTTGTTCAAACAAGCTTATTAATCGCATTAAAAAAATTAGAACTATTCTTACCTCATCGGGCATTTCTACAGGAATTTCACTTTCCAAATTTGATGCGGGAGTCGTTGGCTGATAATCAGCGCAGCAAATTCCAAAAGCTTGTCTTCCATCCGAACGAAGATAGCTGCAACTGTCGTAAACTCCCAAAACCCATCCGTCCAAAATTCCCAGATCGGGGATTTTAAAGTAGGGATAGCATTCTTTGAATGTCGTGCATTTTCCCACTTCACCCTTTGAAGTTAAACATTGACCAAGTGGACTCTTTTTCTCTAAACTGAAAAATTGACGTTCCTCTCGACCCCGCTTGTGTAAATCTGCAGCTAAAAAATACGATATTTCTTATTATTTTTTTTTAATTTTTAACTACCGATTATTTTCTGACAAATTTTTTTTCTCGTCCTAGGTCAATAAAATGTCACTTATTTATCTAGGTCAATAAAGTGTAGTTTATTTACCTAGGTAAATAAAATGTAGTTTATTTGTCTAGGTCAATAAAGTGTTGTTTATTTGTCTAGGTCAATATAGTGTCATTTGTTAACCTAGTTCAATAAAATATAATTTATTTTAGTCAATAAAGTGTATTTTATTTATCTAGTTTAATAAAGCGTAGTCAGTTTATCTAGGTCAATAAAGTGTATTTTATTTTCTAGTTTAATGTAGTTGGGTTAACTTACCAAGTTCTATAAACTCTAGTTTATTTACGTAGATAGAAAAAAAGTAATTTTTAGCAAGTTTAATAAAATGCAGTTTATTTACTTAGTTCAATAAAATATAGTTTATTCATCTAATTTAATAAAACGTACTTTATATTCCTAGGTCAATAAAGCGTAGTTTACCCCTCTAGCTCAAAAAAATGTAGTTTATTTCCCTAGGTCAATTTTGTGTCATTTATTAACCTAGTTCAATAAAGGATAATTTATTTACTCAGCTTCATAAAGTGTAATTTATTTATCTCGGTCAATAAAATGTCGTTTTTTACTTAGGCAAATAAAGAGTATTTTTTTAGACAGTTTTAATAAAATGTAAAACAAATGTCACCCTTTGATCCACGTGGTAAATTTTAAAAAATTTTAAATTTTTAAATGTTTGTAAAAAGTATTTTTAATTCTCTCTAATACATTATAATTTTAAATAAATTTTTATGTGAAAAAATAACTTGCATCTGCAAAAGACGTTATTGTCTTTTTTTGTAATTTTTGATTTTTTCAAAACAAGTTTAAGGGAGAAAAAACTTACGCACAAAAATTATTATTCTTAATATTATTGTTATTATCATTATTAATATTATTGTTATTATTAATATCATTATAGTTATTATTATTATTACATTATATCACGTTAATTACGTACAAAATTAAATAACCTATTTTTTTTTTGCAGAATTCGCATTAAGAGCAAAATTATTCTACAAATTTCAAAATCCCAGAAATTGTCCCGTTCACTTAAATACGCCATAAACTAAATCATAATCTCTCTTATTAGTTGGTCATAAACAAAAAATAAACATTATTGCTCAATTTAGTGTTGCCCCTAAAATTGTCAAGAATTTTTTAAAAATAAAATTATAAGGAAAAGAATCCTTATGAAACTAACCGTTACACATTACGTCACTGGCAATCGAAAAATTTTATTATTGTCGCTTAAGTATCTTTACCGCAAATCGTAGCGTGTAAATATGCGCCTCCACCTTATGTCCGAGTACGCACTCGACATAATAGAATTCCCACTTGGCTTTGGTTCTGAGTTCGCTGACCGACCTCACAGTCAATCACATTTTTATCCGTAATTTGCAAAATCCACCCCTCACCCCCCCATCCCTCAAAATAAAAAAACGTCTCGATTTAGATCTCTGTGTATTAGTTAAAAATTAAAAAAAAATAATAATAATTAAAAAATTTTTTTGTCAAAAACTCACCATCGATAATAATGGAATCTTCAGATTCGTCGAATCCATTTGCTCGAGAATTAATGCAAAATGTCACCAGCAGAAGAGCCGCGAAAGTTACCGGGATTTTCTTGAACATTACCCTGAGAGTAGATTTCACGAAATTTTTTTTTTTTTCGGCGACGGGGGACAAAAAAGGGGAGGGGTATTTTTGTTGAGAAGGGTTCGAGGGTGTCACTGGTCGATTTAATAAAAAAAACTAAAATCAAGGAAATTGATAAATTAAGTGGAAGTCGGAGGCCTCGGGATGTTGTCTCGAAGGCCAGCACTAAGTTGCTAATCCGCTGAATAGCGAAGACTTGGGCTTATAACGGGCTTGCCCTCCCCTGACCACTTGCTTGCCCCCGAGCTCTTTTATCGAACCTCTTCTTCGTCTTTTTGCATTATTTACGGGCTCTCTATTGTCTTTTCTGTGGTTTAGAAATTTTTTGAAATTTTTTTTTTTTTTAATCTGTTAGATCCTTTTTTGGTGAGGATTGATTGGGAGAGGGTGATTATTTTAAGGAGTGAGAGAGAGAGAGAGAGAGAGAGTGATTACTTTCCTTATTTTGTGACTGATTTATGAAATCCTCTGGGGGCGAAAAAAATTTTTATAGTGTGAACTCACCTTTAGGAAATTACTTTATTGAAATTCAATTTTTAGGTTAAGAAAATCAGTTTATCTTAGACAAAAATAATCTGGGGATTAAAAAAAATTGTATGAAATGTATAAAGACCTTTTTTAAAATTCCGATTTAGAATAGAATTTCTAATTAAGAGATGATTTCAGAAGGAAGAAACTACTTTAGAAAATCATTTTTGTTACTGAAAGTTAATTTAAATTATAAACAATTTTTTTTTGATAAAAAAAAAATATGTTCAATTACGTGGAATTACGATTAGATACGAAAAATTAAATCTAGTTACAAAAAACGCTTCTGGTTACAAAGATTATTTTTAGATACACAAGTTATTTCTACTTAGGTAACTGAATTTTAAAGTTCTAGTAACAAAAACTACTTCTAGTTATTTAATAAAATAGTTAAAGTTCTAGTTACAAAAATTACTTCTAGTTATATAAATCGCCTCTAGTTGTAAAAATCGTTTCTAGTCACAAAAATTGCCCCTAGTTATAAAAATCGCTTCTAGTTACAAAAATCACCTCTAGTTAGTAACAAAAATAGCATCTAGTTGTAAAAATCGATTCTAGTTACAAAAATCTCCACTAGTTACAAAAATCAAATTACAAAAATAACTTTGTTACAAAATCGATAAAAATTTCACAAATCACGTTTAGCTGAATAATAATAATAATAATATTTAATTAAAAAAAAAATTTCGAGTGAGAAAAACAGCTTCCTGCTACAAAAGAGTATACTTTTAGATAAAAAAAATAATTTCCAGTTTCTGAAATTTCTCCTGGTCACAAAAGTTAACTCCAGTTTAAAAGGTACAAGAAAATTCTTCCTAATTACAAAAATCAGTTCTAGTTACAAAAATCGTATCTGTTTATATAAATCACTTCTAGTTACGAAAGTTAATCCCAGGTTAAAAAGCACGCTTAAATATCACTTCTAATTACAAAAATAAATTCTAGTTACAAAAAACAATTCTAGTAAGAAAAACCAATTCTAGTTACAAAAGTCAATTCCAGTTAGAAAAATCATATAAGTTACCAAATTAGAAAATTCTAGTTACAAAAATCAATTCTTGTTACAAAAATTAATTCAAGTTACAAAAATCAATTCTAGTTACAAAAGTTAAACCCAGGTTAAAAACCACTCTTAATTACAAACACCACTTCTAATTACAAAAATAATTTCTAGTTAGAACAATATTTCTAGTACAAAAATAAATTCTAGTTACAAAAGTCAATTGTAGTTACAAAAAACCATTTTAGTAAGAAAAATAAATTCTAGTTAGAAAATTTCTGTAAGTTACCAAATTAGAAAATTCTAATTACAAAAATAATTTCTAGTTAGAAAAATGTATCAAGTGCAAACATTATTTCTGGTTATGGAAATCACTACAAGTTAAAAATTCATTTTTAGTTACCTATAAAAATTAATTCTAGTTGCGAAAAAAAATGTCTAGATAGAAATCTAGAATTTTAGAATCAATTCTAGTTTCAAAAATCACTTTCAGTTGAAGTCACATTTTTAGTTTAAAAAATCATTTCTAGTTATAAAAGCAAATTTATTTACAAAATTCTCTTTACATTTAAAAAATTATTTAGTTAGAAAATATACAGTTAGAAAAATCATTTTCATTAACTGAAATTACTACTAAGTAGTTTATGAAATTATCTCCAGATATAAAAATTATTCCTAGTTACATTAATCCCTTTTAGTTACAAAAATACCCCTAGTTACAAAAATCACTGTTATTACAACTTTCATTAGTAACGAAATAACTAGAAAATGTTTAGGTTGACTCCCTTCTTTCAACAAAAGAAAAAAATTCCCTTTATATAACACAAAAATAATTAATAATTGAATTTAAAAAATGATTTTTTTTATAAAGAAAAAAAAACTAATTTATATAATTAGGATAAAAAAATCAAAAGAAATTAAAAATTGTAATTTTGAGAAGAAGATAAAAATCAAATAATTAATCATTTTTAATATGATTTTCCCGACAATTTATCAGCCCTAATTTATTAATCCCAAGTAGGATCTATCATCCAAAAATCGAACAAATTAATCATTTTGGCTGGAAAGATGATGAGCTCGCAGTATTCATTAGAATGTTATCTCTCGCAAAATGCAAATTAGAAGATCCAGTTGATTCTATAATGAGAATAATATTTGGAAGTTTCTTACAAAATACGTACTTTGACTATATATCCTCGGAGAAATAGCCTTGAAGGACTTCAGCTTGATTCAGAATGGCCATGAACTTGTTTCTCTACCTTCTCCCTCAAGTTGTCTTGCAAGAATGCAATTCCACAGGTGCCAAGAATTACTTTTTCATTATACAATTAGATATCTAGGAATCTAGGATTTAATTAACTCAAGAACTTTCTGGTCGAAAATTTAAAAATGAGCGTAAATCGATTGTTAAATTTCAGGTAAGAAACTGATTTCAAAAATCATGTAAATTTCGTATTAATTCAGTTAAAAAAAATCATTTTTAGTAAAGGAAAAAAATTTCAGCTACAAAAATTAATTTTAGTTACAAAAACACAATTAATTACGAAAATCACTTTGTATAAAAAATCACGTTTAGTTACAAAAATCACTTCTAGTTATAAAAATTAACTAAAGTTAGAAAAATCACTTTCAGTTACTAAAATAAATTCTAGTTATAAAAATCAGAGATATTTGTAGTTGAGTGAATGTTGTAACTTAAAATGAGCTATGTAACTAGAAAAAAAATTTGTAACTGGAAGTGGTTTTTGTAACCAGAAAAGATTTTTATAACTACAGTGACTGGTGTAACTTAAAATGCATTTTGTAATTAGAAAAAACACTTTGTAACTAGAAGTGATTTTTGTAACTAGAATATACTTTTATAACTAGATTTGATTTTTGTAACTAGAAGTGATTTTTGTAACTAGAAAAGATTTTCACAATTAGAAGAAGCTTTTATAAAAATATGGAATTCTTGTTACTAAAAATTCTTATTTTAAATAAACTACCTTTTATAAACATAGTAACTAGAAGTCATTTAGTAACTAAAAATGTTTTTTGTAACTAGAAGTGATTTTTGGAACTAGGAAAGATTTTCATAACTAGAGGAGGCTTTTACAAAAATATGGAATTCTTGTTACTAAAAATTCTATTTGTAAATAAACTACTCTTTATTGACCTAGGTAAATAAACTACTCTTTATTGACCTAGGTAAATAAACTACTCTTTATTGACCTAGGTAAATAAACTACTCTTTATTGACCTAGGTAAATAAACTACTCTTTATTAACCTATTTAAATAAACTACTCTTTATTGACCTAGGAAAATAAACTGTTCTTTATTAATCTAGGTATTTAAACTAATCTTTATTGCTTCAAAATTTGATATTCTTAAATAGAAGGAAATATTTGTGAAGAATTTTGAATAGAATAGTTTTGTAACTAGAAAAAGTTTTTGTAACTAAATAGGGTTTTTTTTAAATAGAAAGAATTTTTGTAACTAGTAGCGATTTACATTTCTGTAAAAGTATTTTTTTACTAATTGCAATTTTTGTAATTACAAGTCATTTTTGTAACTACAAGAGTTTTTTACAACTAGATTGTATTTTTGTAACTAGAAGTAATTTTTGGAACTAGAAAAGATTTTCATAACCAAAAGTAGTTATTGAACTAGCAGTAAGTTTTTAATTCCAAAGCAATTTTATAAACAGATAGGATTTTTGTAACTAGACATATATTTTCTAACTAGAAAAATGTAATTTCTTTTTTAAGTATGAAATTTGGAACTAGAAGTAATTTACGTATTCAGAGGAGATAATCAAAAAGGGTCATTGTTATTAGCAATAAGTTTCGTATTTCTAGGTGATTTTTGTAATTAGGAGTATCTAAGTTGTTAAATAGGAATAATTTTTGTTACTAGAGAGATTTTCTTAATTAAAAACGACTTTTGTAACTAGAAACAATTTTTGTAACTAGAAGGGGTTTTTAAAAACAGAAATTAATTTATGATTAAATTATTTTTGTGACTAAAACTAATTATTTTAAACTAAATGTATTTTTGTTTTTTAAAGATTTAATGATTGTAAATAAAAGGAATTTTTGTAACTATCAAATAATTTTGTAAATAAATAGGCTGTTTGTAACTAGAAGTAATTTTTGTAACTAAATGGGGATTTTATAACTAGAAGGTATTTTTGTAACTAGGAATTTATTTGTAACTAGGAATTTACATTTCTGTCAGTAATTTTATTATCTTGAATTAACTTTTGTAACTAAAAGTGATTTTTATTACTAAAAGTAATTTTTGTGAATTGAAATGATTTTTGCAACTAAAAGAGATTTTTGTAACTAGAAATGGTTTTATAACTCAAAAGAAGTTTTATATAACCAAAAGGGATTTTTGTAACTGTAAAACAGTTTTGTGAGTAAAATTTAATTTTCTACGTGAAATTAATTACCATAACCTAAAATATATTTTCTTAGCTAAAAGATTTGATTTTTGTATTAAATATAAAAGCTTTTTGTAAGTAGAAGAGATTTTTCAAACATAAAGTGAATTTTGTAACTAGATGAGATTGGAGTGATTTTTGTAAAAAAAAAGGATTTTATAACTAGAAGAGACTTTTTTAACTAGCTGGGAATTTTGTAACTAGAGAAAATTAATTTGGTTTTTATGAATAAAATTTGTAACTAAAAGTGATTTTTGTAACTAGGAATGAATTTTGAAACCAAAAGTGGTTTTTAAACTAGCAATAACTTTTGTATTTTTTAAAAGTAGTTTTGTAAACAGATAGTATTTTTAAACTAGATGTATGTTTTCTAATTAGAAAAATATATTTTTGTTTTTATGAATAAAATTTGTATCTATGTGACATAACCAAAAATAATTTTTGTAATAAGAAGTAGTTTTTATAACTAGATTGAATTTTTCTAACTAGAAGTGATTTTTCTAACTAGGAATAATATTTTTAACCAAAAGTAGTTAATGAAACTATCATTAACTATTTCATTTCAAATCTATTTTTGTAAATAAGATAAGATTTGTAAACAAATAAGATTTTTGTAACTTAGACTCATATTTTCTAACTAGAAAAATGTAATTTAATTTTGAAAAATTAAATTTGTAACTAGAAGTAATTTATCAAAAATTTATTTTTGGTACTAGAAATAAGTTTTGTATCCCTAGGTGATTTTTGTAACTAGGAGTATCTAATTTGGTAACTAAAAGTCAGCTTTGTAACTAGAAATGATTTTTGTAACTAGACGTTTATTATAGTGATTAGATGTGAATTTCTTCTATGTAAAAATTATATGTCCTAATTGAAACTGATTTCAAATGATTAAAGATGTGCCTTTTTTAAATCCACGGCGCTTCTGTATATTTAGATTTCCTGACAAATCTCCCTTTTATTTTCATAAACATTTGAATTTCAAGAACAGAGAATATCTGGAAAATTGAATAATTAAATTACCAAAAGAAGCAAAAACGGCGAAGAGGTCCGTGACCCTGGTTTTAAAGATCTTAACAAGTAGTTCGAATATTTTGAAGCATGAGTCCGGTTTGACGGGTTGCTGCTCTTATTATCAATTATCCCAAATTGCCAGAAGCAACGAAAACTTGAACGATGATGACACGCGATTATAAACCACTCAGAAATTATACAAACGAAATCCCGCCACTAATATTCAAATATACCCTCGGGATGAAAAAGGAAATGTCAACGACTCCGAATTCTCATTCGTAACAGACAAATAGAAATTTTACGATCACAACCTTTGAAGAATATCATTTCGTATCTTCGATCTCGAGCCAACTTTACGAGAATATAATTCTTCGTAGTATAAAGGATTATAATTGTCATTAAAAAAAATGAACAAAATTCAAATTAAGTTAATGCCATAAAAGTGGTACTCCACTTCCATTAATAACTGGAAGATAAAAAAATTCCATTTATGATTAAAATAACAAAAAAACGCGAATGAAGGCATTATTTATCAATTTTATTATCAAACAGAATTTAAATTAAATTTGTAATACGAGAAAATAGAAATTAAGGCAGAATTACTTCGTCAAGGTGATTTTTAAAATTGACATTTCCTTTTTCAATTTCTAATTAACAAATTTATTCAATTTTAGTGTATTTTCTTGTGTCTAGTAAAAGATTTTATAACAGGAAATAACTGGCAGATATTTCTGATCTTTAAAAGTCATATTCGGAACTAAAATTAAATTCTTGTTACTGAAAGCAATTCTTTTGTCAAAGGTGATTATTATAAATAAATAATTTTTTATAACTAAAAGCTACGTTTGTAACTGAAAATAATTTTAGCAAAAAGAGTTATTTAGCCCCGGGTTAATAAGTTAATAAAAGGGTCAATAAAGAGTTGTCTACTTAACTAGGCCAATAAAGGGTAGTTTACTTACCTAGGTTATTAAACTGTAGTTTGTTTATCTTGGTCAATAAAGTGTCATTTATTTACCTATTTCAAAAAAGTGTAATTTATTTATCTAGGTCAATAAAGACTAGTTTTTTTACCTAGGTCAATAAAGAGTAGTTTGTTTAACTAGGTCAATAAAAAGTAGTTTATATACCTAGGCTAATAAAGAGTAGTTTATATAACTAGCTCAATAAAGAATAGATTATTTACCTTGATCAATAAAGAGTAGTTTGTTTAACTAGGTCAATAAAAACTAGTTTGTTTACGTAGGTCAATAAAGAGTAGTTTGTTTAACTAGGTCAATAAAGAGTAGTTTGTTTATCTAGGTCAATAAAGTGTCATTCATTTACCTATAGTTTAAAAAAGTGTAATTTATTTATCTAGGTCAATAAAGACTAGTTTGTTTACCTAGGTCAATAAAGAGTAGTTTGTTTAACTAGGTCAATAAAAAGTAGTTTATATACATAGGCTAATAAAGAGTAGTTTATATATTTAGGTCAATAAAAAATAGATTATTTACCTAGGTCAATGAAGGCTAGTTTATTTACCTAGGCTAATAAAGAGTAGTTTATATATCTAGGTCAATAAAGAATAGATTATTTACCTAATAGGTCAATAAAGAATAGTTTATTTACCTAGTTCAAAATATTTAGTTTATTCAACTAGGTCAATAAAGTGTTGTTTATTCATTTAGTTCAATAAAATGTAGTTTTTTTATCTAAGTCAATAAAAGTAGTTTACTTACCCAGTTCAATAAAATGTAGTTTGTTTACCTAGGTCAATGAAAACTAGTTTGTTTACCTAATTTACTAAAATGCAGTTAGTCTTGTAGGTCAAGAAAGAGTTATTTATTTACCCAGGTCAATAAAGTGTAGTTTATATACCTAGGCTATTAAAGAATATTTTATATACTTAGGTCAATAAAGAATAGTTTATTTACCTAGGTCAATAAAGAGTACTTTATTTACCTAATTTACTAAAATGAAGTTTATTCGTGTGAGTCAATAAAGAGTTGTTTATATATATATATTAATCAATAAAATGTCATTTATTTACCTAGGTTAATAAAATGTCATTTATTTACCTAGGTTAATAAAATGTAATTTATTTAATTAGTGTAAAAAAAATTTAGTTCATTCAACCAGGTCAAATAAGAATAGTTTAATTCCTTATGCCAACAAATTGTAGTTCATTAACCTAGAAATTTATTCACCTAGATCAATAAAATGCATTAAAATAAAAAACATTTTTTTTCAAATTTTAAGTTTATAGAGATTTTGTAACAGGAAAACTTGTGAATTTTTTAATATTATATAATAGTTTATTATTTTAGAAAAAAGTGGTAGTCTGTTATTTTCTTCAAATTCTAATGTAAAAAATGTTAATAGAAGTTTAAAGAATATTAAATTACAGACAGACAAGAAATTTACTGAAAATTAATATTTGGCCACGGCAGCACTATTTTTGGAAAAGCCGGTTTCGAGAAAAAGGAAAAACGACAATGGAAGGGTTATGAGCGTTTTTGTGTTCATTTCTTATTTTTATATTCATTCAGTGCAGAGGTGTGAATTATTGGCGTCTGACAGGCGCCAAAGTACTGCTTATGGAAATAAAAATGTATCTTTATACTTTGTGGATAAATATATTTATATTTCTGCGTTCATTGAAGAAAATTATTTTTTAATATTTTTTCTAAACAATTAAATAATTATATACTTTTCTTTTTTTCGTCCATTCATGAAAATAATTACAATTTATTTTATCATTAGATTACGATTTGTTAGTTAATTTTTAGTTTAATTACAGTTTCAAACTCTAATATCGTGTTAATTTTTTATTATTTATCAAGTAAAAGGTAATATTTCGTTAGTAATTGTTCGTTACTAATTGACAAAGTTACTTTAAATTATGTAGTTTATTGGGATAATAAAAAACGACAAAAAGACAAATTATAGGAGGATACATGAACGTTTGAAATTCAGGGTTTCTAATCTCTTGTCTCATAAACATTGTAATTTCTTTAAACTTTTACTTTCTGTTAACATTATGATAATTGCTACTCTTAGAATTTGGTTGTTACTGTAATTCTTTAATCCCTAAATTAACAAAATCTCTTCTATTTACAAAAATCATTTCTAGTTACTAAAATCCCTTCTATTTACAAAAATCTCATTTAAATACAATCTTTGATAGTTAAAAAAATCTCTTCTATTTACAAGTGTAAATTTTTTTTACATGAATCCCATCTAGTTATAAAAATATCTTCTGGTTATAAAAATCTCTTCAGTTATCAAAATCCATTCTAGTAACAAAAATCACTTCTAGTTACAAAAATCACGTCTAGTTACAAAAATTTCTTCTATTTACAAGTGTCAAAATTTTTTACTTGAATTCCATCAAGTTAAAAAAAAATTCTAATTATATAAATATCTTTTATTTGCAAATGTGAAAACTTTTAATAAAGAAATAACTAGAAGGGAGTTTTTAATTAGAAGTTACGTTTGTAACTAAAGTTAATTTTTCAGACAATCATAATTTAGTCCTGGGTGAAAAATTATAAGAGGGTCAATAAAGAGTTGTTTCCTTACTAGATCAAGAAAGGGTAGTTTACTTACCTATGTTACTAAAAAGTAGTTTATTCATCAAGGTTAATAAAGTGTAATATATTTACCTAGTTTAATAACGTGTAGTTTATTCATCTAGGTTAATAAAGTGTAATTTATTTACCTAGTTTAAAAACGTGTAGTTTATTCATCTAGGTCAAGAATGAGTACTTTATATGCCTAGATTAATAAAGAATAGTTTATTTCCTTAGGTCAAAAAGAGTTTTTTATTTACCTAGGTCAATAAAGAGTTGTTTATTTACCTAGTTCAATAAAGAGTAGCTTATTTACCTAGCTCAATAAAGAGTTGTTTATTTACCTAGCTCAATAAAGAGTAGGTCAATAAAGAGTTGTTTATTTACCTAGGTCAATAAAGAGTAGCTTATTTACCTAGATCAATAAAGAGTAGCTTATTTATTTAGGTCAATAAAGAGTAGATTATTTATCTAGGTTAATAAAGAGTAGCTTATTTACCTAGGTCAATAAAGAGTTGTTTATTTACCTAGGTCAATAAAGAGTAGTGTATTGACCTAGGTCAATAAAGAGTTGTTTATTTACCTAGTTCGATATAATGTAGTATATTTTCGTAGGACATTAAAGAGTAGTTTATTAATCTAGTTATAAATAAAATCACTTTTATTTGCCTACAAATAGAATTTTTTGTTACAAAAATTTCACACAGTTATAAGAGCCTCTTCTAGTTATGAAAATCTTTTCTAGTTACAAAAATCACCTCTAGTTACAAAAATCACTTCTTGTTACAAAAATCTTTTCTATTTAAAAGGACTTAAACTTTTTATTTTTATAAAAATCATTTTAATTACAAAAATCTTTCCATTTACAAAAATCTATTCTAGTTATAAAAATACATTCTATTCGCATAAAATGTCTTCTATCTACAAGTGGCAAAGCTTGTAGTAATGAAACTACATTTTGGTTATAAAAGTGACTTTTATTCACAAATATAAAATTTAGTTACAAAAATCCCTTGTAGTAACTAAAATCCTTTCTAGTTACAAAAGTCACAACGATTTACAAAAATCCTATCTTGTATGAAAAGTATTTTCTAATTATGAAAATTCTTTCTACTTACATAAATCACTTTTAGTTACAAAAATCGCATCTTGTTTTAAAAATCTTTTCTAGTTTCAAAAATCATTTCTAGTTATAAAAATCTCTTTAGTTCGAAAAAATTTTTTAAGTTACAAAATTTTCTTCTAAATACAAAAATTACCTGTATTTACGAAACGCACTTTACTTTTAGACGAGCTACATAAAAATCAGTTTTAGTAAAATAGTACCTATAAATTAAAGAAAGAAAAAATTATCACAACATAGTATAATACAGTTTAAAGATGAATAAAATCAATTTATCTCCGTTGTGATTCATGTCTTGGATAATTTTGGTCGCGTCATTTTTATCCTGAATAAATAAATTCAGAATTTGAATAGTTGGCCTTGTTTTTCTGGAATTAATGACTTTTTTGCAGATGTCATTTGCCTTGTCTGAAATTCACTGATTCAGAGCGCTCGTTAACGGTTGCTCAGGATCGACAAACCTGCTTTACGATGGGTGACACATTAGCCTCTTAGAATCTGAATTCATTATCGGCCTCATTCCGTTAATCGCTACTAATCAGAAAATCATCCATGCCTTCCAAATAACCACTTTTTCAAATTTAAAATCTCCAATTGCCGATTTATTAATGTTTTTGACATTCCGTAAACAAAAAATGTTCCATTTTATCAAAAAACGGGATAATCCATTAATTTTGCCTTAAAAAAATGGGGTTAAGTCGATCATGAATTATTATTTGAGGATATAAACAATTTTTTTGTATTCAACTAAAAAACAAACAAATATTTTAATTCAGCAATAAATTGAAATTTTAGTTAGGAAAAAAAGTTTTTAATTTAGTTTTATATGAAATTGGATATGAAAACAAAAAAAGAGAAAAGAATTATTTGTTATTATTTATTGGTTATCAGTCTCTCGTTGCTTGTTTTGCATTAATTAAGGCTGAGCCTCGAAGAATTAATTAGGTATTTATCGCAATTTAAGAGGAATCTTAACTAGATCTGTCGACGTTGCCATTAATAATGTGTAAAGGTAGAGTAACCTTTTCTCGTACTGATTCAATTTGTTTTGCTTTTTTTTCTATGATATTTTTTAAAATATTTTTTGTCGAGAGAAACAGGTTTCCATAAGAAGGGGTTGATAGTTTATTCACAAGGAATCGCCACAAAAAATAGCGAAATAAAAAAATGTCAAAGAGGGGAACTGGATTCGAGTTTCTCTACTGATGCTTCCATTGTTTCGTCCCCTCCTTTTTTTTGTAAAAGTTACCCTTTTGTTATTTTTCATCTATATATTATAGTATTATATTTTTGTATTTTATATATTATAAACAGTTTGTTTATATTTTTATTTTTATTATTACATATTTTTTTATATTCTCAAAGTGTTAAGAAAGTTGAAAGATACTTTTTACAAGTTTGCACAAACAGATACTATGTTACTAGTTATTGAATAATAATTATTATAATTTTTAATTAATTTGAAGAAAGGGAAAAAATAAAAGTCGCAGTTTATAAAACGTACTAATATAATATTTATTGTTTCTTTAATAAACATCGTAATAATATAATATCACCTCTGGCACAATCTCACGTTGGCAAGACGTCGCGACAATAAAACATTCATTATTTTTTTTCTCGCGTATTATTCGCTCTCTTTCTCTAGTTTTTTTTTTTAATATGATCCATGAACCGATCAGCAGACTATGCGATACTAATCGATCAACTACTGTATATCTAGAGTTATTTAAGCTTATGGGGCCGATCTAACAGATTAAATCGATCGTTTTTCAACATACAAGCGATCAATGATCCACATAATATAATACATAAACGTCGAACGAACTTCAAGCGGCATTCACACATTTTCCCAACAAAAATAAGAAAATACATTTTTTTTTCTCTTTAAAAAAATCGCAGGCTCTGCTTCAATAAACTTTACGAATTTTTCTAACTGATCTTCCCTCAACGCTCGAGCTATTTATGATATTATTAATAATAGTAATAATAATAATAATAATAATAATAATAATAATAATAAAAATAATAATAATAGTACATGTAAAATGGCTCTTCGAGAAATTCTGCCCGCGAAATGATCAATGCGAGAGAAAAATTTACTCTCGAAAACCTCAATTTGTCAACTTCAAATTTTAATTATTCATATCACTTTGGTACATTATACTAAAAAACACATTTAGGCAAATTTACAAAATTTGAAAAAATTTTCTATGTGAAAAAATACGCTCTGTACTACTCTAAATTTGAATCTGTTTTTTTTTTCAGAAATTACAATTAGACTGTGGCGTAACAATGGAGGATGTTGACGATGTGAGTCCCTCCCAAGAGTGAGATGATTTTTTTTTTTTTTAAGAAAACCTGGAAAGTTTTCTGCAAAGCAAACCAGTAAACAACAAGAAATATTGAAACATGGATATGTAAAATTAGTTTAAAAAGTTTGTTAAAAATTCTTAAGTGAATAATGGAAAAAATTTCTACAAGGTGCATCGGTGACAGAAAACTACAAGACGAATTTGGTTCATTCTTATCTATTATCCGAGGTATGTAAATTTTGAAGAGGTGCATTTTATAAGAAAACCTGGAAAAATCTTTGCAAATCAAATCAGTCAAAAAAACGAAATATTGAAACTTGGATCGGTAAAATTAGTTTCAAAAGTTTGTTGAGAGTTTTCTTTAATGAAAAAAACCGTTGATTTTATAAGAAAACCTGGAAATTTTTTTGCAACATTCACAAAAAGCCGAATATTAGCGGAATAGTAAAAGCGAAATCGATAAAATTAGTTTAAAAAGTTTGTTAAAAGTTATTTAAGTGATAATGGAAAAATTTCTGTAGGTCCTCACAAGATAAAATAATTTTTTTTAAGTAACTAATTTCATGTTAGATTCCGAAAGGCCCCGAAAATCTATTTTCATCTGGGCCTTAACCTCCCTAGTTACGCCACTGCAATTAAAATATAAATAAAATTTTCTCAAGTAAAATTAAAAATAACAAAAATAATTTGTCTTAATTAAATAGTGGTTTAAAAAATTCCTAAATTTTGTGAATATTCACTTGTTACTTTTATTGAAATTTGTTGATAGCATATTTTAAATTTTACACACTAAATAAAATATAGAAAATTAAACAAATATTCTTAATAAAAAATGTACCACTAAAAACAAACGAAATAATTTGATTCAAATTTACAGAGCAGATTTATTAATCAAAAACAAAACTAAATAATTCGAAAAATGGAAAAAAATCGATAAACACTATTCAACAAAGAACTAATGTGAAAATTAATAAAAAAAAATATTAAAGTTAAAAAAATATGAAAAAAAGTTAAAAATTCAATCTCTGGCATCGACCAAGCACATAATAATAATAATTCTTTGACTTCTTGGCACCGCGAGCGAGAAGTTTCAATGGCTTATGATAAAATGTCATGGATCAACACTAAATAATTAAATCTTTGCCAAATTTCTCTCTCCCTCGCAAACATTCTCAGATGCAAACACTCAGTGTTTTTTCATCTCTCCCTCGGTTCGTTTATGTATAAAAATAACAATTATACGTACGTAGCTCTCTACACAATAGAATCAATAATAATAATAATAAAAATAATAATAATATCTATATGATGTCTGACAATAAATGTAACAAAATATAGTATACTCAATAATAATATGCATTTTACAAGCGTATTTTGATCGTTGCTTTGATATCGGTACGACGTGTAAGTAGTTTAACGATATTATTATTATTATTACAATAAATGTGTGCGATTTCAATGTAATGTCTATTCTAACCTAACGGAGCTATCGTTCAACTAGGGCGATTTTCGAAACAATAATGCAAAATATTTCGTAAAATTGTAATTACAATTTCATAGACAATTAAAATTTTGTTTTTCAAAAAAAAAAAAGGAATTAAAATGGATCTTGTTGATTAAGAAGGTTAATTAACAAAAATATGATTTCTGATTTTTAAATTAGATTTTTTAATGTTGGTATGATTTATTGACTCTTTTTGTTTGAAATTGGCGCCAATTGAAAAAAATGTCAGCATTTGAATTTGGGTTGCTCAGATTTAAAATGTGAAAATTTAGGTTGGTAACATTTGAATTGTCTTGAAAATTTAGGATGGCAACAATTTTAATGTTTATTAAACTAAAGTTGTCAGCGGTTGAGTTTTACCTTTTAAGTTAGTAATATTTAAATTTTTTTGGTGTATTCGAACCTTTTTTCAATCTAGTTTTTTCCAAATTTAGATAGAGAATGTTAATGTTGGCAACAATTTTTTCAGTTTTTGTGTTTTCATAATTTAGGTTGGCAATTTTTCTTATCTTTTTCAAATTCCGGTTAGCAACCTGTCCCAAAAAGCAGTTAAATTTACAGAAACTTTGACGATTAAAAGAAGATTGGCAACATTTCTCAAATTCGTGATACCATTTGGATTTAAAACTTTGGATAATAATGTTTTTCGTGTTTAGGAAAATTAATTTTTAAACTTTTTAAAAACGTACGTTGGCAAGGCTTTGTGTCGAATTGGCGCCAATTTTCAAATCTTAAAAAAAATGTAAATATGTTTTCTAGATGTGAAATTTTACAAAATTATTGCAAGAAGCATAACATGAGCCGTTAACAGAACTTTGGGAAAGAATATTCACCTCCCTATACTAATCGTCGTCGATTAAAAATAGATATTCGCAACTTTTCTCTCTCTTTTCATCATTAAGTCTAAACTCTAAACACTCTTAATCTTAAATTAAATTCTCTCTCTCAAACCTCTCTTTTCTTTTTCTTTTCATCTCTCTCTCTCTCTCTCTCTCTATCTTTCTTTTTTCTCACACTCTTTTTCTTTTTCTTCATTTCTATTCACACTTTCTTTTTCTCCTTTCCTATTCACACTTGCAAAGTCTTAAACAAAAATTATTTAATAACTAATATTGAAAATTTCATACACATACGTCATACGTACTTTTGAAACATAACGGAGACCTAAAATCAATTTTGATTGATTTAACTATACGATCTATCTACCTAGTCTAACAATAAAAACTATCTTATTGAGAGCAAATTGCTTGGCTTGAGAATAAAACGTTTATCATTAAAAAAAAAAGAAAACAGTCAACTTCACTTGATTGTTTTTCACATCGAGAAGTACAAAAAATTCACAATCTAATTCACCACGTCACGTTTCTTCAGATTGGCACTTTTAAATATCCCGCTAATTTGTATTTGGCGCCACTATTGTCTTAAGTTTGCAGCCGACATTTCAATCCTAGCGCTATTGATATTTTAAATTTGGCGCCGTTTTATTTAAATTTTGGCGCCAATTTTCAGTTGGCAATAATTGTTTTATTAGAATTTGACGCCTAATGATCATCCGGGGAAGATCTAATTTGTTCCTATTTACAAATTGCGATTATAAGACGCTCACGTGTTCCCGGCGTCGTGCATATGCGCGTGCGAATGCGCAGAAGGCGCAATAGGTGATGGTGGAAGTTGAATTTGCGAGGTTGGTAGCTCGATGAGCGTCACGTCGTAACAATGATTCGGGGGATCCCCGGTGTCTGGATCGTCCGGGGAACCAGGATTGTGATTCCTGTCCGTGCCAGAATCCGATTTCATGCGAGAGTGGCTGACCTGAAAAAGGAACAGGTCCTCGTCCACGTAGTAGCGAATCATGTCGTCATCAATTTTCGCTGTAATTCTGAAACAATAATTTTTAACGTGCACTTAAGTCAAGGCGAATCATGGAATTGGAATCTTAATTCTAGGTTCAAAATTTTCGAATTTTGAGATTTATAAAATATTTGATTCATAGCAAAAATTTTATTGTAGATTTTTTATTTATAGAAAAATTTGTAAATTTTCTGACTTGTAGAAAAATGTCTGAATAGATTTCTTGGAAAAGAAAGAAGGGTGAAAAATTGTGAGAAAATGGATTTTAATGAATCGAATGCGATTTATAGGAAGACATCTGAAATAATTAGGGTGCCAAAAGACGAGCTGTGTTGCTTTCCGAGGATTATTTTTGGTGATATTGACACCTAGGATGAATAGAACAAATATATGAGTTGAGATTTACTTCCGAATTGGGATTTCCCTTAATTGGGGGATTTTTTTATGGAAATTTTCCCATTCAGGGGGGGGGGGGCTCTCCTTTCTATATGAAAATTTTTGCCTGCGATCTGGGAATTCTCTTCATTGGAAGATTTATTTTTTGATGGGAGATTTTTCTTAGAGGGGAAGGTCCCCTGTCTATACGAAAATTTCCCTTCGATAAGGGGTGTTTAATAGAAAAAAAATTTCCTTTCTTACGGAAATTCCTCTTTAATAGGGAATCTTCCTAAGATGCAGGATTAGAATTTATGGGAAATTAGAGATTTGCTTCCGTCGGGGATTCCCCGTCTATTAGGGGATTCCCTCCATTAGAAGATTTTCAATTTCAAAAGAATTTTATTCTGATTGAGAATGTTCCTATTTATGAGAGAAATCCTCTTCTATATGGTAATTTCCTTTTAATAAGAGAAATAAATTATAATTTCCCTTTGAACAGAAATTTCCCATTCGATCGGAGAATTCTCTTCATTGGGAAAGTTTCTTTATGGACAATTTTCCTTTTATGAGAAATTCTCTTTGATGGGATATTTTTCTGAGATGGGGGAGTCCCCTGTCTTTACGAAAAATTTCCTTTAGTAAGGGATTTTACTTAGATACCATTTATAAGAAATGGGATATCTTTTTTTCTAAAAGACGAACTCCCTTTGATCGAGTAATTCCCGATCAAATCCTGAAATTCCCGATAATTCACAAAATCTAGGAAGATTTTTTTTAGAAGGTGGAATTTCATTTAATAAGGAGAAAGGAGATGCTATTTCAGTACGAAGAAATGGAGAATTTTTCTCTGATTGGAAATTCCCTTCGATGGATGATTTTCTTTTGATAGGTTATTTCCAAGAGATGGGGGAACCCCCTCTGTGCGGAAATTTCCTTTTAATAAGATACCTTTTACCAAAAAGATTTCCTTTCATTTAGGGAATTTCCTATTAAAAAGGGGATTCCCCTCAATTTTGGATTTCCTTTTGAAGAGGATTCTTCTTTCGAATGAGAAATTCCCTTTGACAAGAGATTCTTTTATATAAAGAGCTTTGTCTTCTGTAGAGAATTATCCACCGATAGAAAATTGCCCTCGAAAGGAGTTTCCCCTGGATTTTAGAATTTCTTTGATAGGGTATTTCCTTTAGATGGCATTCCCTTTCCATAATGAGGTGCTCCTTCGTTGCAAATTCCTCGTTAAAAGCAGGAATTCTCCTTCCTAAAGGGATTTCCCTTTAAGGAAGGAAATCCCCTAAATCCTGTTTTAGTTAAAAGCACCAGGGAATTAGATTCAAATTCAGAAAATTACTATCCAAACAGAATTCCTCTACCTTACACTTTTAGTTGATCAAAAATTCTCTTGATCAATTCAGTTCCCCCGATTACAAATTTCTAATATCAAGCACCCCTTTACGAAACCACATTCAACAAAGAATAAAATGACAAGAAAAAGAAAAAATCCACAAGAAAGGAAAAAACTATCAATAGACAAAGATCCAAGTGTGATCCACAAGAGTCTGCAACAGAAACAAACAAAACTTAAACTGAAGTGACTTAATTCTCAAGAGAAATTGCAAATTCACTATTTTCCTGCACAAGAAAATCAACAAAAAATTACCAAGTATGTTCTATTTTAACAACAGTTTATTTATTTTCGTAGATTCGAGTCAAAAGTACGTGCAGGTTTTTCGGTTATTAAAATTGAATGAAAGCGAAGCTTGTCTTTTGAAATTCAATAAACGCAAAAATTTTAATTAACCGAACGTGAGAGAGTGTAAGTGGCAGAAAAGGTGTGAGCCATGTTAGAAATGATTGATGATAAGTGAGGGACATGCAATGTAGTGAGTAGAGAAAAAAAATAGGGAAGAAGGAGAAATTAGTCGAAGCTTAAATGACACGAGGTTATAGGGTAGCGGTAATTAACGTGCAGGAAAGTAGAAAAAGTGATTTGGCGCATGCGTTGCTTTCTCAAGGACGAATACAGGTCACACGGTACCGTCAGCAATGAGTCAAGCAATGTCACCGTTATGGCATGCACCAAGTGGGTGTGCATGCAAGTAAAGATGACACTCTACTAAACTTACCCCTTTGTGTTTTTGCGATAGAGGTTATTAATACTCGAGGATGCAATTTTGTACTTTGACTCAATCTGTAAAATAGAAAAAAGTAGAATATTAGAATTTTGACAGTAGTTGCCGCTTTTCTACTAGATACAATTTCTCTTCTCATTACTCAAACAAAAACCCGAAAGAAGCGCTTCTTTTTGAAAATCACTAAAACAAAATCTTTAATCCCCATAGAAATGTCCAGATTTGTAATCCCTTGATAAATTTTAATGCCTCTGAACTCGAAAATAATAATTAATCCCTTGTACTTGAAAAATTGATCTAATAACAGGTAAAAATTTAGAATAAACTAGAGCTGAGAAAATAATGAAAAAATTAGGCCAGATTTGTCTTTCCACTTTTTTCTCTTAAAGAGTATCTTCTTAACAAAAAAGTACTTTGCTTCGTTCTTCCGAATTTTATTGGTTAATTGGCTCTAAATTTGAATCAGTTGGTTCTAGAAGATATCTCGAAAATTGAATATAGTATTTGGCGCCCAACGTGGGGCTACATTTGACTGATTCATATTTAGAGAGATTTACTTGCGGAACGAACGTTATATTAATAAGGGTCAGAGGAATATGATCTGGGCGCATGCGCATTGAATTATTAATTAGTAAATGGAACTGCGATCGGATATTAATTGTGGCATTTGCGAATGCATGCATGTTTTCTGTCGATCTGAGTTCTGATCCTTTTTACAATTCGAATGGAGAATTTAGACAAACAACACCATGAGGGGAAAATTGTCGCGTTCGTTAAATCCCGTCCGATGTGTTTGTGTAGCTTTATTTTTGGAATTCTGAGGAAGTGGAGTTTGATTAAGCCTTTTAATGTGAGTTTAATAAAGCCTTACGACTTTCTCAGTTTTAGAAATACTAGAAAGCATCCTCTACATCCGAAATAATTTCTTAGAAAATCAAATTCTCGTGAGCATTGTGTTTCTTTTGATCTCTATTTCGGATGTTAGAGAGTGTTAGGTTGTTCTTCGTAACATGAGCTGCTGAAGAAGGCTTTATCTTATTTGTCAAGTACTTACTGTGAATAGTAAGGTGGCGAATTTTCAGCTCCAGCATATCTACAACTAACATCAGCAGTTCATGATACAGAGATTAAGAATTTGCATATTTGAATAACGTTAAAGATCAAGCCATACAGAGTTTCTGGAGAGGGAGATCAAAAAATTTTCCCGATCATATCGTGTCGGTTTTAATCCAACGGAAATTAATCTCCGAAAAAACTGTGTGGCTTTTCCCTTAACCAATAGATGATTACTTAACAATATGTTCTAAATGAATAATCTTAGTCAAACTCCAGTTCCAAAATTGCCTCCTGACATCTTAAGTCTAAAAATTTCTTACAGCATTGAGAAGTCCTTGAACGGTCGGCGGCGTGACGTGGAGAGGTGTGTAGACATCGTCAGCTTCCTGGCGAACGTAGAGCATGACACGTTCCTCAGCATCACTGCCTCGTAGATGTTGTTGTGACAGGTGCAGTCTATTCCCCACAGATCCGGTGACAACTGAACCAGCTGACAGACTTTGTGGCTGAACTCCCTGCAGAACCGAACCCTGAAGCTCCTGAACCTGCATCAGCAACGAGTCCTTCTTGTCGTGGACGGAACTGAGATTGTCGGGTGGAAAGTGGTTGTGGAACTTGAGAGCTGGCAGGCTCGGTCTGCCCCCACATGCAGGATAAGGGCTGCTACCCCCTGCCTTCAGTCCTCCGCCCTCGCCATTACTGAGGGACGAGGTATCCGTGTCACCCCCGCCCCCTCCACCGCCACCTCCGTAGAATCCCGACAACTCCATCGTCGAAAACTGTCGTCAGAAAATAAATTGTTTCATCAATAAATAACAGATAGTCCGTCTAACGAGCGACCACCCTGACAAATTGGGAGTTGTGGCTTTATGTAGGAGATGCAGGTTTATATAGGAGATTTGGGTCATAAGTAACATCGGATTAAAAATGGTAACTAGAATTGCTAAAGACACGAGGAACTGTTACAAATTGAGCAGAAAATATTCTGGAGGGTATGGTTCGCTCGTTGTTGTATGGTTATGTCGCGTATTAGGAGTTGCGGTTAGTGGAGCGTTTTGGTGTTGAGGGCAGGGGAACTGGGACTCTACTTGGCGATTGTTTTTGGATCCTGAGTCACTTTGGACTTGGTTAGTTTTGTTAAAAACTCCCGCCACAACGTTGGTCTTTAGAAAAAGGGTTGTTTGCTTGGATGGTCGTTCTTGTGGAATTTCGTACTGAATTGTTGGCTTGAGAGTCAGGCGTACCTTATCGATTGCGTGCTCCGCTGGCGGCGTGAACAAAACTGGCGGTTTGTGGAGATCGGCCATGCAGTAGAACTCGCTTCTTTCCGTAACGGAGTGATAAAGCTCGTCCAATTTCTTCCTCCCCGTTGCTGTCATTTTCCTCTTTGCAGCCCGCCTTTCCTCGTCGCGGGTCTTTCTCTCCGCACCCTAGAAAACATAATTGAGTAATTAGGTGAGAACCGGGAAAATTTTATTATTTGTATCTAATAGTGTTAGGTGTAAGGGGCAATGATAATATAAGTCTACTTTCCAAACGTTTTGTTTCAAACATAATTTTACTAAACGTACCTTATCGCAGAAGACTTTTATTTGACAGTAACCCCTATGAGATGGTGGAGTATACGTATGAGCATGTGGTGGAGGTTCTTCGTAGGTATCTATTTGAATATGTAGGGGAAGTCCTTTGACGCCTTTTTGACTCGAGAAGTCCGTACTTAAGCATTGGACAGCCACGTTGATCTGCAATAGTACACAATTTAACAACTTGATCTCTGTTTGTTTGATAAACAATTGAAAACCAAATAGCTTACCTTAGCGGATGATTCCAAGGGGTTCCAGTAAACTGCGATCGCGTTGTGTGCCACCTCCTCGATACAGCCGACAAGACCCACACTATTCTTCGTATCTAGAAGAACGAAATTAATCAAAAATCGGCGTATTTTAATTTTTAGAGCAGTTTCTTACCCACCGTCCAAGTCCAAAATGACTTTAACCGATTGCAGCTTGTGCAAAAATTGTATCAAGATTTAGTAAACCCGTGGATTTTTAAATCGAGTTATTTTTAAAAAACTTTATCAAAAGCTAGACTCACCAGCATCGAGAATCCGTTGCTTGGCAGAATGTTGTCTCGCGTGCCAAAACTGCCACGACTTGATTTCGTCTTCCGGACTCTTTTCTTCCCGGAACATTAGCATCACGACACTCTGTAAAAAAAAACCATTATCATTTATAGATTGTTTCAAGTGTGAGGATAATTTGTGGTTATTTATTGCATAAGAGAAGTTCTTGCAGTGATAGTTTAATCAACCTGTATAAATTATATTCGTTTTGTTGTTATTTTGACTAGCAGGAAGTATTGAGACGTATCATACGTCATTAATTCAGCCTGATAAGAAACAATATACAACACATGTTGTCAACGTATGTTAATGATTTAGAACTAGTTCGAGAGTTGTATAACCGAGTTTCTAGGTGCTGTACGAGATCACAAAAGGAGCAAATGGCCACTCGAACGCGCCCATAGTAACCATATTTTATTCAAAATCGACAACTACGTCTTCCCTTTACTTACAGATATCGATACTTTCTTTCTAGAGGAACATGTTCTCTGTCTTGTATCCGATTAGAATTTTTTTAATTGTAAATATAAGAAAACACGTTTTTGGGTGCTTTAGGAAGCAAGTTTGTTTCGAATGTTGAACTGTTGGAAATAGACGAAAAACAAGATGGCTAACTCTAAAAGGCCCGAAGACAAAACGTTTTTAGTTCCTTTATCTAATTTCTCAGCTGATAGATTTCCCTCGTACACTTAACAAATGGCAACCTTCTTGATATAAGAACAGGAACTGGAATACAGTTACTGTTGATTATACTTCGAGATTTTTGTAGCCGGCTAGAAGACCCGGTGAACTACCGATTGGTCGCCAAAGCAAGCCGGCGGACGTGTATTGCCTTATGTAACAGAGAAGTTATGATAATGAGCGTCATAGACAAGGCTTGAGAAGTGGATTCATAAAACGATCGAATTCGCCCTCAAGGGGAGGCCCGCTTGATATTAATGGTCTCGACACTTGGAGAACTTTCTCGGTCCCGGTGCAATGTGCCTAGATACAATATCACATATCCCGCAACACGATACCGGCATCTCAGTGCTCGAATGAGTCGTGTGCGTGAGATAGAGGGAATTTTTCGTGATTCGGGTGAATGGGCGAATAGTTTATCTATATATAGAGAAGGCGACTCGCTACATAATGCACGCAGAAAGAAGTTCGCTGAAAAGTTGTCTCTAAACAAGTTGTACTGTACACAGAAGTTGTCTGCAGGCTTGTAAATAATTGTTGGTACTGAGGGTGGAGAAGAAGTCCGATTAGTAATTAAACGAGGAAGTCGTAACTCTCGGCGTCATTGGGAAAAATGGCGCTATTTATAGGGTCGCCACTGTTAACGGTACGAGATATTCAGCCAATTAGAGTGGCTGGAACAAACGACCTCGTTCTCCTCGCGGCAAAAAGAAGAATTTTCAATCGCAGTGAATTTTAATCAAAGATATTTTCCTGGAAGGAAAAGAAATAACGCTTACCTTGACAGTCTGGCCCGGTTTTAGTAGAGGTTTATCTGGATCCGGAACATAGTCCAACGTGATGCCGTAAAATTGACCCTTATTGATGTAGGTTATTCTGTCGTCTTCACGGCGCTGCGATGTGCTGATTGGTGACTCCAGGTGGTACTTGAAGCCGTAGGGTGCGTAACTGCAATGATGAAGATTAATGATTAGCGCGTGGGAATGATACGAATGGAATGTCATACACGGGCAGGGCAATGCGAGAGAAACTTGCATTGTTTCTTCATGCATTATTAATCCTGTTTGGTATACTTTTGCTTAATTACGCGGATAGCTTTCTATTGATTAGGCGAAAACGAAGATAAAACTGTGATTATAGAGGATTTATTAAAAATGATTAATTGAATGATTAAAACTTGTTGTTCTGCTAAATAATACACTATCAAATGTGAACACCCAAGAAGATTTTTGGTCATGATGTGTGAAGAATTTTTCACCAGGTAATGCAAAGAAGGTGATAACAAAATATTCGATTGTTTAGATGAGTATTTTCATTAAATTAATAAAATAATTTTTATGTTTCAGGAATACTGCAGTTTTAAGTTCCGAATAAGTGAATATCGAAAAGAGTATTTTATAAGAAAACCTGAAAAATATGAGGTGTTAATTGAAAACACAAAAAGCAACAAGGCGAGTTTTGGTTTTGAATTTCAAGAAAAAATAAGTTAATTAATTAGAAAACCTGGAAAATAGTAGGTGCTCACTAAAATGTAAAAGGAAACAATTTAGATTTTGGTTTCAAATTTTAAGAATGGGATTATTAAAAAATGGTATTCTCTTAGATAAACTGGAAAGTATAAGGTTTAGATTGAAAATATAAAAGCAACAACATAAGTTTCAGTTTTAAATTTTAAAAAAGAAAACATATTCGACTGTGATAAAATGAGGAAGTTGGCATTAAGATAGGTGCCGAAAACAGTTTTCATGGAGGGTTTGCTATCCGGAGGAAGTCAGTATCTACTTTACGCACTTTCCTGTCTAGTTAGCGTATCGGGCATAGGCGGTCAGTGCACGGACTTTTTCAACAGCTTATTACACCGGTGTGTCTCAGGTGGATGAGGACGACGGCAGTAACGCTTTCGTATTTCGATTTTTTAACTGGCAAAACTCGACAGATAACCGAGTGCAGCTGCGGGTGAACGCCCTGCCGCCTACCTTGAGACTTATTATAACTTGTGTCTATCACCTTATGTGCATGCTAAGTTTATATTTCTCGCCACACGTTTATCGACACAGATAACTCGTTATTTTTGGTTAGTTTGTTATCTTTTCCTACTCAAATTAATTATTTTCCTTCAAATTAATTTTTCTCTATAGAATTTTCTATCCGAAAGCAACTTTCCGCTTGAACATTACATTCAGTACGGAAAAATAAGGAATATTTAATTCCCTCGAAATATCTGGTTTCAATTGGGGAAATTAGACGTATTCCAGGTACAGAAAATTCAATTCCCGTGGATATCCAGTTTTAGTTGATGGAATTTGACATGCGGGGATAGATTTTCGGTTATATCGTCATTCTTTTCTATTTAAATGAATTATTTTTATCTTCTAAATTAATTGTAATTTTTGAATTTACCAATCCGGATGCTACATCTCTTTAAACATTCCATTCCAAAATTAGTCCAGGATAAGGATATTTAATTTTCTCCAAATATCCGGTATCAATTGGAGAAGTTAGATATATTCCAGATGCGGGAAATTGATTTCCTTTGGGTATTCTGCTTCTGTGGGCGGAATTAAACACCCGGGGACCAGGAATTGAAATTTTTCTTATGTCCGTTGTAATGAAGGAAATTAAAACTTCCAGGATCAAGGTATTTAATTCCTTGGACATATTCGTCTTTATTGGAAGAATTAATATCGTCACAGGATTAGGGTATTTAATTTCCTATAAACATTTCCCTATTGAGGAAATTAAAGATATTACGGCGTTACGATAATTAAATTTCTATGATCCAGTATTTCAACAAACTGATAAAATTGATAGTTTGGTGACTCTGATTTGTCAATTTGTCGGGAAATAATTTATAATTGTCAAAAGATTTACTTTGGAAATCCCAGGACTAGGATAATATTTACCCCTTAGGTATTTACCAATCCTAAATTCTCAAAGATATTTATTTAGATCGTCAAAATTAATTATATTCCACGACCAATATAATCAATTTTTTTAATAAATCCGTTTCGAAGGGTGGAACTATAAATAAATGTTTTTTAGATCTTCTATTTAAAATTAATCCACACCGAAATATTTTAATACCGCTATGTTCATACTAGTTTAGCTGTGGTTTTTCACTTAAGAGTACACTTAAGAGTTTTCTGGTGGTTAGTTGTTGTTTCTAAGATTTTACTGCACATGGGAGAACAATTGCACTTTCCCCAAGGTCAGTAGCAGCTTGTTAAAAAAGCAACAAATCATTTCTATAAAACCAATAGTGAGTCCCAAGTTTTAAGAGAAAAAATATTATTGAAACATAATTAATTAGAAAACCTGGAAAATATAACGCACTGATTGAAAATTATTATTAGATAATAAAAAGTAAAATTAAAACTTACAGTTTTGGTATTTGTATTTTGTCAGCGTCGTTTTGCCGGCCAAAGTCGTGCCAAGGTCGTGACCTTGGTGGATTAGGATTAGGATTAGGGGTGGTTGATCCTCCAGTGACGAGGGCACTTCTTTGAACTTGTGTCTGAGTGTGGCCTTGTTGTAGTTGTAATTGGAGTGGTGGGTGGTGAATTACAGCTCCACTTTCGAGCACTACTGTCGTTCCGGTTGCACTGCCTCCAGGACAAAGTTCCGTATAATCAAATGAGGACTAAAAAAAAGAGCGAAATACCATTAAACTTTATTATCTTCTAGTCCTCCATTAAGTTTGCGCTGTTAATTATTCGATTTTTTTAATTGTCGTAGAAATTAATTAGAGTTCAATCGCACATAATCACTGAAGTTGATCATGTCAACTGGCTTTTTCGAAACTGAAACAAATTGAGTCTACTGGCGTCGAAAATAATGATCCTAATGTATTAGTGTTATAACCAGTAATCACAGAGTAAAACTTCCGAGGTAGTGATTACACGCCGTTATCGTGAATTAGAAAGTCTACCTGTCGCTTCCCTTCGTTGGTTTTAGTTTCAAGAATATCAATTAATATTTTATCCCTAATCATGAAAAGAATTTTTGAAATCTGACGGAAATGGATTTAAAGTATGATTTCTGGCATTAATATGTAAATGGTTCAGGGCATATGAAGACGTAAGAAGGTAACTTTATGGGCAACTACTTATTATTATTAACGACGATGAAAGTACGCGTGCACGATTTGTAGATGCGGTTGATTTTACGAGACCGCAAAACTTCCATTATTCGTCTTCCTTTTTTCTCGTTGCACTTCACCATCGGCGATCTTCTTCTATTACTTTAAAGTTTGAACACCGTGGTGTCGTAAAGTGTAAACTCTTATTCACCGGCACATAAACGAGCAAAAAACACGACTTCAAATCAATTAGGTGTACAATGTTAAAATCAAAGAATGAACCGTAAAGAAAAAACTAGACTCATTTTATTTAAATTATTCTCCTATTTGCATAATTCCAGAGCGAGTGAATAAAACACGATAAATATTAATAAGTAGCAAAAATTTTTTCCCCGTCACTTGTTAATTTAAAATTAATTGATAAACTTTGTGTCAGCAAAGAACTATTTCAATTTATAATTTTTTCTTGAATTTAAAATCAGTTTCTTATCAGTCATTAGAATTAAAAAACCAACGTTTACATTTTAAGCTTATTATGTATATACTTAACGTTTTTGTAAACTATACGGGAAATTGAGCTGGTAAAAATTATTTACATAATTTTGAAAAGTAGATTTAGCAAGGTTTGTTTCTTTATTTCTAATTTGTGAAAGTGTTCGATATCGTGTCGTGTTTGAAAATCTATTCTTTCGATATTATTGGCAGCTCTTTCCTGATCGGAGTGAGACAAATAAATACGTCAAAATTACTATGGTCGATTGGTTACTTGTGCACATATAGGTTGTGCATATATCGGGTTAGGGCACTAATATAATAATGTGCAGCCATAGAGGCATATATACGATTAGTACGTACTTCCCTGCAAGACCATCGATCTCGATCGTTGTAGAGATACCATAAGAGATAAGTCGAGACACGTTACTCAATGAGCAATCGAAAGAGAAGGTAAAACGCCGAGATACGTGCGGATATACAAAGACTAATATCTACCAGATTATCATCTACAATATCATTGCAGCGAACTCGAGTTTGAGCAAATTGCCTTCCGCTTCAGATGAGAAATGCACGATTGTACCTCAAAGGTCCAAGGGAATAGTTAATCAAATATTAAATATTCATTTATCACGCTTTATCGTACTTTATCGAAATTTCTTAATTGAATTAATTATTAAGAATTCATTATTTGTTTGTATTGGTCGATATTAAAACTATAATTGATTTCTACTTATCCTTAATATAATAAATTAATTTTATTCTAGGTATACCTGATGAAGGGCCGTTGGTGGATGATGATCTTGTCTAGGGGTAACAGCGTCTGCGCCAATTCCAGAGTCTGGACTAGGAAGATCAACAGTCAGGACTTTGCTACTGCTTGATGATGTGCGGATAGCATGAGTTGTGGCATACGAACTAGGTACAACTTCGTACCTCGTATATGAGGCGGTTGTTGTCGGAAGTGATGACGAGCTAGAAGAAGCTAATGGTGGTAGTTGTTCTCCAGTGACATAAACCGTTGCTTCTTGATGAAGTCCCCCAGAGTTAGAACCATTTCCGGTAGCATTCGCTGAGGCGGACGTATATCCTGCTGATTGTAGTCTAGGACTGCAAGACGAATATGGGTCGTAGGGACTTCCGTATTGCTGAACCTAAATGACATTCAAATTATTAACACTTTAAATCTGCTTCAATCACAATTTCAAAAAAATCATTGGGAAAGATGTTCATATGGTGCTGTCAGAAGACTTAGTAAAGGTAGGTAGTCAAAATTTAGATAAGTATTTCCATTCAATTAATAAAATAAATTTTGTGTTTCAGGAAAGCTGCAAAATGGTTTTTGTTCTAAGTTTCAAATAAGTGAATAAATGAAAAAGGTATTTTATTAGAAAACCTGGAAAATATGAGGTGTTAATTAAAAACACAAAAAGCGACAAGACAAGTTTTGGTTTCGAATTTCAAGAAACAAAAGTCCATTAATTAGAAAACCTGGAAAATATTAGGTGCTGACTAAAATAAAACGAGTCAAATTTTGGTTTCAAATTTTAAAAGATAGAATATTAAGAAACGGTGTATTATTAGAAAAGCTGGAGGCTTTGATTGAAAATATAAAGAGCAACAACGTAAGTTTCGATTTCGAATTTGAAAAAAAGTATAATCAATTAGAAAACCTGGAAAATTTTGGTGCTGATTGAAAATAACAAATTAAAAATATTTTCATCGATTATAACATATGAAAATTCAAAAATTTTATCTTAGAAACATGGAAATGTAATGTGATCAAAATAATCGTTTTGTTTTCCTAAATTTGATTCACAATTTTACCTTAAATTCTTGACAGAAATTGTATCTACTTTATTTCTGTCTCTTGTAAAAAATAAAATTGAAAAATTGATTTTATATGTAATGATTTAAAACCATAATATAATTAAATGCAATTACTCTACTGTTTACATAAAATTACTGTGGAAAATTTATTTTATTTGTTAGAAGGTACTTAAAAAGTAATTATCCATAATGACTTTACTGATTTACCTTTTCTGAAACAAAATTATCTTTACATAAAAATTTCTTACAATAATTAAAAATAAACAAACAAAGTAAAATACAGTTTTGGATAAGAATTTAAGGTTTTGTTATGAAGTGAACTGCGCAATATTCAAACCCCGGCAATTTTTTTCCGTTTTGAATGTAAACACTAAAAGAATCGTTAAATTTGTTATTTTCCTATCCTCTTAAAAAATGTTATAAATATTTTTTTGTTATTAAAGTCTGAAATTATTCATTATTTAAAACTAATGCAAGAGGCATGTAAAATTTTGATTAATTTCAGCTATTTTAAAAAGAAAATACTGAAAAATTTTGTTAAAAGAAAATCTGAAAATTAGAATTCATTGATTAAACTAGTAAACACAAGAAGTCAAATTTTTATTTCTTTGACTTGGACTTTAGATCTATGATTCAGAGTTTTTTCTCTAACATCGATGGTAGCATTTAGCTTATCTGATTTATTAAATTTACATTGATATAATTTACATTAATAATAACGTGAATAAAAAATTAGTTTTACGGTTATAATAGAAAAAAAATCATTACGCTTATTTTTAATTTTCTAAGACAAATAAGATAATAACAGTTATAGAAAATAGCAAATAAGATAAATTAGATTTTCCATCTTCTTTGTGAAATTTTCTCTGCTCTCAAACCTACTGTGATTAGTTACTTTCTTCTTCGCCAGGGAAAATGCCACATTATTTCAATAGTTTCAAAAAATCCTACCAGATGGCGTATCGTACTAGCGCATTAGTTTTCGGTTTAATATACGTGTTATTTAACCAAAAAATTTTCAAAAGTTTCTTTTTTTAAATTAAGAAAAAAATGTTGAACAAGAATAGATAGAAAATCGGTCCGGGAAGAAAGTAGTTAATTCAGAAAAAGTTGCTTAGTTTTAAAACTACAAAAGCTCATTTAACGGCCTTGCAAAAAGTATTCAAAGAATTGTTAATTTTTTAATCATGCAAATGAGAGAAAGTAATTACAAGTATAAAAAACTACTTCTTGTGAATACTATTAATAGCTGACCATCCTGTCGGAACATCCTCTACTATATTAAAAAGTTTACCCTTTTGACACCAAACTTGAAGAAAAAAAATGTCCGTTAATTATAATCCCAAGTATAAAGCAATTAGAAACCAAATAATTGAACACATAAGTACTTAATCGTTATAACAATTAAATAATTAACAGTTGTAATATAATGACAAATAGTTAATCGTTGTAATATCATTGCACTACAGCGATTAATAAAAGCCAGTTACACTAATCGCTATCACCTGAAAAGTGTACTATCAGTTTTCAAAAGTCTTGTGATTATAACCGTCATAAAAATTACCTACAATTACAATGGACGACCATCATTAGTTTCTCGTAAGAATTCCATAATTAGCGTCTAAGTAAATAAACGAAAGTTACACCGCCAATTAGCCTGCGTCATGCAGAAGCTAAATGGACAAAATAATAATTAATTTCCCTAATTAGTTTCTCCAACGGTAACCGCATGATCGTAACTAAAAATGAAAACCGCTAGAGGTCGTAAGTAGACCTTTTAACCCCCGGGAAGCTTCTCTCTTAATTCATGAATCTTAATTCTTAATGTAAGTAGGAAACCGGTAGACTTACCTGTAGCTGGTGCTGATGATGGTGGTACATTCCCGGCGGCGTCGGACTGTCCGGCTGTGACTGTTTGTGACGTTTGCTGGACTGTTGAGCTCCACGAGATGAGCTGAGATCCTCGGGTTCTCTTTTAACCCCCGTGATTCCCGAGTTGGCAGATCCGTCGTGGCGTAACGACTGGGGACTTAAAGGAAGTGAAAGACCACCCTGGAGATTCTGTCCAGGACTGTGGGATTGTTGGTTGTACTGATGGAATAAGTGATGGAGTTCCCCTCCTCCAGTTCCTTCGGCAGCTTCCATTCGATTTGTCGAGCCTGGACCCGGCGCCTCCTGCACCAGCAGCTTCTGGCCCATAACACCCCTTTAACACAAAAAGGCAAACATTTTTTTAATACACTTATCTAATCACAGAATTACAATTAAATCGTTTCAATAATTAATTAAAATTCTCTTCTACTTTGTTAGCAAGCTCCGATTTCTTCCCTAGGTCTTTTATCAAATCATCTTTAACGTGTACTTCACCTGGGCAACAATTACTGCAGTAACGAAACCTGTTATTACTTAAGTAGCATCATAAATGCCTTGTCCAGATGTATCACGTCAGATTTATGATTTGGGTTGATAAAATCACAACCAGAAACAGGATCCAGTTGATTCGTTTCTTATTCCAGTTGCATCTGGCTCTATCGCTTTTACGACTTTCTTATCACATTTTGCTCGAATTTTCACGTCTCGTATATGAGATTACGATTTTTACACAAGATGACAAGTCGAGCGCTAATTTATCTGACAAATAATTTTGCCATTAAAGCCACCTGAACTGGACTCTAAATCTAGCTTAGATCTTGATTAACATTAAACCATTAAGAAGTCAAAGAATGCTGCAACTCTTATAAAAGGAAAAAATGGAAATTGGATCTTTTACTACTATTATCAAATATTCTCCTACACTGTGTTTCGTTACAAAATTATTATTTTCATGTTGTAAGAATTTTTGTTAAAAGATCACACTACAGATTCCGAATGGCAATAAAATCACATATCGTAAAAGCTTTTGGATGAAAGAATGAAATGAGTGTAAAAAGTAGAGGATAGCGTTAGATAAAGTGAGAAGACAGTGGAACGATGCGCGCATTATGTGAAGTAGTTAACATGTTATATTTAGCATGATAATACGTATCCACAAAGCCGGGACCCTTATAAACTGCCAACGCTTTCTGTGTATGTACTCTTTTCCTTCTTCCAGTTGAATCCTCTCTGTTGCTCTAGAGACTCTCGAAAGAGAATCCCAGGTCTTGGCACTGGCTGTAAGTTTCTCTACCTACGGTCAGATGCTTCAATACAATGGAATTTTTTTTCACTTGATACCTGATCTCTTTCGTCTTGTCCCTGTCTATACGCAAGCACACCGCGTGCGCATATATTCTCCTCTCTTTATGTTGGTACGGGAGAAAAAAAGGGAGAAAGAAGCGGACGCTTCTTGGAGGACCGTCATAACCCGAAGCCATGGGCCCTGCTATAGAACCCCATGAATTCGGCTTAAATGAAATTGATCCATACGCGTTCGTGTGTGCATTGCGTCAAGGAGTAAAGTGTACAGTAATGCGATGCTAATCCGCGAATCTCAAACTATTTCGTGCAAATTTCCATCTAGTATTATTCTAGAGCCTACAATATTTGTACTGTTAGAAGCTCTTTGAAAATATTCATGCATTTTCATCACTAACATCACTACATTTTAAATCTGACATTAATATTTATATTATTATGATCACTCTCTTAATCTGAATTAGTTAAAAGGAACAGCGGTAGAATTTTTTTTCGATGGGATGAAAGTCTTGAATCAACAAATACTTTACTGACAAAACAAACGTGCTGGATGGATTAAGTAAAAAAAAAATTTATCTTGTAGAGTTGTCATTAAGTAGTAGTTTTGTTATTTTGAAGAGTAGTAATCTTAGGGTAATTTCGTTATTTTAGCAAGAAAAGTATGATAACTTTTTTACCAATTTTCTGTTTCAGAAAAACTGAAGATCGATGATTCTAAAGCCACAAGTCAAATTTGGGTTTCTTAAACTACTCAGGAAAGAAAATATTTGGGAAAATAACTGGAAAATAGGAGGCGTGTCGCTTGAAAATACAAAAAGCGACAACTCAAATTTGGTTTCGAATTTTAAGAAAGCGAATAAAAAAGTTCATTAATTAGAAAACCTGGAAAATAAAAGGCGTTGCTTAAAAATACAGAAAGCTCAAGTTTCTGTTTCGAATTTTAAGAAAATGAATAAAAAAAGTTCATTAATTAGAAAACCTGGAAAATAAAAGGCGTTGCTTAAAAATACAGAAAGCTCAAGTTTTTGTTTCGAATTTTAAGAAAGTGAATAAAAAAGTTCATTAATTAGAAAACCTGCCCACACAGCACCAAAAATTCCCTGAATTTACCCTAAATATTAGTCCACATTTCCCGAATATTCGAACCTAATATTCAGGGAAGTTTCGTGGAAGCATCAAAATGTCCGCCATGGGGAATATTGGCGGCGAAATTTCCCTGAAAATGTATTTCTAATTTTCAGGGAATTTCCACATCTAATATTCCTAGAATATTCAGGGGAAGTTGAAAAAAATTTCCAAATTTTTTTTTGATCTGGTAATTGATGAAAATTATGTTATATTTAATACTCGTAGGATTCTAGAACATTAGAAACTACTGCGCAGCAGTAAATGTCACAGAAACCAAGTTTGACCAGTGCGCATCATGTACAGTTAATTTATGAATACTATGAATATTCTTGGAATATTAGATGTGGAAATTCCCTGAAAATTAGAAATACATTTTCAGGGAAATTTCGCCACCAATATTCCACATGGCGGACATTTTGATGCTTTCACGAAACTTCCCTGAATATTAGGTTCGAATATTCGGGAAATGTGGACCAATATTCAGGGGAAATTCAGGGAATTTCGGGTGCTGTGTGGGTGGAAAATAAAAGGCGTTGCTTAAAAATACAAAAAGCTTAAGTTTTTGTTTTGAAATTTAAGAAATCGAAATAAAAAAGTAATTAATTAGAAAACCTGAAAAATATGATGCAAGGATGAAAAAAAAAATAAGTCAAATGTTTATTTTTAGAAATTAAAATAGAAAATATTTTACATACGTTTTTATTAGAGTCTGAAAAATGAAACAAATTTAGAAAGAAAATAATTTGCTTTTTACACAAGAAGAGTTTGATTTTTCTTAGTCTGATTCCTAACATAAACTCAAACAGTAAAAAAAAAATATTTTAAACAGTAATATACTTATATAATTCTACCATTCAGATAAAAATTTTATGAAAAATTTATTTTATTATGCATAAGGAAAAAAATTTATTTATAATTGCTATAATTTTTATTCTAAAATAGTAAGATAAGTATATAACTTTACTGTTATAGATAAAATTGATATGGAAATTTTATTTTGTTTGTCAGAAAGTATTTAATAATAATTATAGATAATTACTAAACTGTTTTATCGTTTGTTATATAAACAAAATATTTTTCACAGTAACAAAATAGAAGTAAAATACGCTTTTTGTTACAAATTTAAGGATATTTAAATTTACAGGCTTAAGTTTATAAAAATATTTTGACACCTAAATGTCTTAGATTAAATTGAGTGTCTTTTAAGGAAATTTGTTTCTTGTTTTAGTTTAGTTTTAGTGTTTTAATATTTATTAAAATATTTTAGTGTTAAGAATATTAACAATTTATTTTATTTCCAAATGCAGTAATGTATGCACTTCATAGTTTGCGGAAGTGCATCAATTTTTAAAAGAATAAAACACCTGATAATCAAACTTCATATTTATAAGATTTTTCAAAGACTCATTTACTTGCTGATTACTCTTATAATGGGTAAATTAAATTATTAGTCTGACATCACGAGCCGAGTGCATGATTGTTTTTTGATATTTATGCAAACGAAAATCGCGTTCAGAGACTAAATTGCACCAACATTGTCAAAGACTTAAATATGCATGAGTTGTAGATTGAACGATAGTGATTCCTCGACAGATATGTGATTGCAGCATACATCATATGCGTTCGATTCATTAAAGTTTCCGCGAGTTATGAATATCGCATATTTTACGCTCCAGTGCATTCTGCTGTATAACATTCAATATTTAGATAATTGTACATCTCATTAAAATTTAATAACAAAGGAAAAATGCATCTTTGACGTAATCTGAATTCAGAAATCATCAGAACAAAACGTCTTCAGAGATTGTTTATTCGGAGAATTTTAAAGTTGGAGTCACTTTAATTTCGTTCAGTTTTTTGTTATAATTTTCAATTTGCGCATTTTATTTTCCAGGTTTTCTAATTAAAGACCTTTTTTAGAATTTACTTTCTTCTTTTGTACTTTCAATCAACACCTCATATTTTCTAGATTTTTAATAAAATAACTTAAGTAGAAAAAAAATTAATATGAATGATAAAAAGAAATACATTGTCTGTTGCTTTTAATTGTAGAAATCAGGTGTAATTTGCACAAGTCGCACGCATAATCTTGTTTGTTTAATGTCAGGTCAGTCCTCCGGGTTCTATTTCCGGTTTAAGTAGTCTTGATTCCGGTTCCCGGTGGCAGGTCGCGTCATGCCCGCGAGTTTCCTAAGTACAGGTTGCCAGTATGCGGTCTGACCTCGCGTCTTGACCCTACCTCCACTCTGACTGGTACCAGGTGTACACTTGTCGTGTCGTCGTCGATATATACGACACGTAGAGTACGAATTAGCCGCTGCAACTGTATACAAGTACCACCGGTTATGTAGGCTATGACTACGAGCGATGACCTCTTCTCGCACGTCGTTAAAATTTTCGTATTTTCTTTTTTGCCATTTTTATACCTTTTACGACCCCACAAACCACACAGTGTTACATTGTTTTCAACAAAGAATGCTGTGCAAACTGAATTTTCAGACTTGCTGGTCATGTGATAATTTTTAAGCTCATACATCCATTTGTCTTAACTCAAACGAAATCCACGAAACAAAGGATTATAAAGAGAAGTTATAAAACAATCTCTATTAATAGTACAATTTTGTTCTTTTTTGTTCTTTCAGACACCTTTTTCTAAACGGGAAAAGATGTTTTGTGATATGGGAGGTACAATTTCGAGAAAGTAGTAAAGCATTTCTGTTCAACAGTGGCGCTGGCTACTCTGGTGATCTCTGACCCTGAAGTACCAGTGTCACGTCATAAAACGAAATGGACTTGAATAACCAGAAATCTGTTTAGAAGCATAAGCCGCCTGCTTATGCTCGACGCGTATCGCGTGAGCGCACGTTCTCGTTTATTTAAATTTACGATTATAATATTGTTATAACCTGGGCCGGTGACAACGGTCCAGGCTTTACGAAGACTTCTGGTTTCTTGCTGGATGAAGTACAAGAGACCCCTTTGCCCCACGAGAGGGTCATTTTGGGGCCAACAATGCTCGTTACGCACTCTCGACACATACTGAATATACCTTTGCAACGTACAAGCTATACACACTCTCTACTTCAACAACTGTCTCTATTCTGCAGAAAATATAATTTTTGCTAGCACTTGCTCTATGATATCACTTAAATCTTGAGCTTTCAATTAATTTCTTTCAATCTCGTAATAGAGATTTCGAAAAATAGAAATAAATTTTAAAATAACTTTTGAGAAATTGACTGAAAACTTAAAGATTATTCACGCTGGGAAAGAAGATTGAGATTAGAGAAAATGAGAGGCGGTATTGTGTTTTATGGCGGTGAAGTGATGTGACTATAACGACGCTCATCGTCAAGAATGTCGTGTTCTGACGATGCCCCCTGCAGTACGACCCTCGACCTTCTCCAAGGAATAAAGGACTTGGTAAAGGCAACCACAGGCTTAGGAATTATCTTTATGATACGACATTATAGTCTACGCTTAGTTCTAAGACTTTCATAAAATGTTAAGAGTGCGAAATCGTCTTGCAAATGCCATTTTCATGAAGAAATTTCGCATAATTTATTTGTTAAATTAAACAATAAGATCATTAAGTGATATAATTTATGTGTCAGCTTTCGAGTATTTTAGAAGTTGGGTATAATTTTCTAAATTCCGGAATTAATAGTATAGACCAAGAAAAATACGGGAAAAAGTTATTTTTAGAGAAGGACATATCAGGAACTGTGTAAGAATTTAGTTTTTAAATTTTATGTTTCAGAGAACTTGGAGAGCAGTGGATTGGATTTTGGCTACTTTAAAGTATTCAAGGAAAAGTTCACAGAGAAGAAGCTAGTCAATTAAAAAACGAGGATTGAAGTAACAAGTGAAAAATCAACAGTATAACAAGTTAATTAATTAGAAAACCTGGAAAATATAATTGGTCAAACAAAGTTCTTGAAATGATATTCGAGTTCGATGACCTACTCTTGTCATGAGCAAAAGTTAAGGTCTCAACCCCTGGAAAAGTGGAGGCGCGAATCAGGTTGTTTTATAAACGAGAAAGGTCGGGGTATAATGAAGACGGGACACGCGCGAAGTCTTTCGCAGGAGAACATTAAAGTCTGCTGACTTTACATTCTTATTACGCGTTTCGTTTCCCGGTTATCGCACTTAGAGATCTCCCTTGACATTGTTGCTGTTGAACACTCGCCGTTGTACTAATGTCACTTTGTCTCGGAATAACGCCAAGAAATTTATTTCACTAAACATTAAATGTGTTTTAACATTTGTTGCTTATTTTCAACCTTCTCAGTAACCGTAACGTTTTAGAATTTTCAATTCGATTGACGTAAAATTATAAAAACTTCAGCTACGGTTTAGAGTCAATAACGTACTTTATAGAATCTAAAACAGACCACGGGTCTAAAATTAAACGGCATCTAGAGAACTTCAAGACGCAATTTTAAACGTAATTTAACAATGGGACGAAATTGGATTAAAATCACTGCATCCCGCCCCAGTGGTTATGTGTTGCGATGGGAGTTTTAACGATCTGCCATCGTACAAATTGTTGAGATGGTATCTGCAACTGGCAGGAGAGCAAGAGAGATAGAGATTGACGCAAAAGATTACGGTAGCACGTCCCCACGGCCTCCTGGTATCGGTAACAGAAGCATCTCTCTTGCAATGGCAAGGTGGTTTTTTTTTTCTTTCAAATCTGTACGTTGAGGATTCTCAACAGTAAATTACGAGATATGCTAAGCGACCGATATAAATCAAAAGTGGGACCGCGAGGGGTCCGCCTTTAGTCATACACTGCATATGGAAACAGAGATGAGAGGGTTTTTGCCACCCCAAGTTAGGCTCGCGATTTAACGAGACCCTATAGCCAGTTGGGGTCGGACTTACTTCATCGCGAAAAGGTAAAACCCACGGTAGTTTGCAAACGGGGCAAATGGACCGGAAGAGACCAACTCTAAATATAAATAGATCAATTTTTGTTCGCGCCAAAAAAAAAGGTAATCTTTCAAGCACTATAAATGAGTAAAAGAATTAATAGAATTTCTCTCAAGAGTCACGACATTGAACGAGTAACAATTTGCCATCGACAATGTGTCAGGGCTGGTCATTAATATCTCCTCCGAGTGAAATGATAACGCGAGCCAATCCACGACGTCATTCATACCTCGTTGGCTTTATTGCCAGTAATTTTTTTTATTCCCAAGAAAGAATCTCGATTGCATTATATGGACTCGTTACACTCGTCGTGTATCGCACATTCGCACTGTGGAAATTAATTAACAGTGCAACAGCGCCCTTCGATATGACAGCCATGGGACGTAGAGAAATCGATTGCCTCCTCTGCACACAAAAAAAAAACTTCTGAGGTGTGATATCATACTCTCACAGAAGCTCCTCCAAGACGCGAATCAAATTCTCATAGAAATAGGCTCATTAAAGAGTGATTTGAAAATAAACTACGTCCCGACATCATCATCTTGCTATTTATTTACGCCGCTCATCTCTCTATTTATTTACGCTGAATATCTCGCATTTAGATTTTATTTGCATTCACTTCTGAGTGGTTTATTGCAATTTGTTCGTCTTCAATTTTTCATAAGGTGCGTAACTATTATTTTTTCCCTGGGTACGCTCAAATACAGGAAGTGCCAGATAAATTATTTGTCAACAATTAATGAGAAATAATCGATTGACATTCCGCTTATCACTATTCCGGTTCAATTCTTAGTTTTATTGGATTATTATTAGAATTCGATTTCCTGCTTGTTGGGACATTAGACTTCTAATCAAGCATATTTTTTATCACCTTATTTGTGACTTCTGTTTATTTTTACTCCTTAATGAATATTGATGCGGGAATTTAGAATCGGGAAATTGAACGGTTGCGATTTAATGGTCATAATCGAATGGTCAAGATTAATTATTGATATAGGTGCCATTACTGTAAATGGGGTGTAGTTAATAACCTCACATAAATTTTGTAGGAAGTGGATCATTTGTACTCGTACTTATTATTATCGTTAAGCCTTTCCATTTGTCTTTAGACGTTAATAACTCGAAAACAAAAATTTTAATTACAAAATACAAAGAGGCTTTTTTATATTATTTGGATTAAAATAGCAAAAAAATTGTTTTTTACTAGCCAAGGAAGAATTCCAAATTGCAATTTAAAAATTTAAATATTTTCGGAGATATTTCCATTAAAAAATGTCCATACCCTGGTATTAATTTATTGTGCGATTAATCGACAAATCCCGACTTTAAACCACTTAAGTGAAAATTTAACAATCTTTTAGTAAGAGGTAATCATTAAGTTAATTAAATTAAATTTACGACTCGAGAAAGAAATCAATTGCAATTTGGGATATAAAATTAAATTCTTAATTCAGCACTAATTCTGGAGACAATTCGGGATAAACAAGTGAGAAGGAATTTTAAAAAATGTAGAGACTGCTGCATTTGTCAGAGTTCTTAATCGCGCTCGCTTGGTACGAAAAGGTTGTTAATTGCTAATTTACCGACAAGCAAGAATTCCGCTTACGGTGCGCGGTACTTTTCTCCATATTTAGTACGTCCTGCAGGCAAATATTCGTGTAAACTGTAAACTCATTTGCGAGTTTGTGTTGATAGTACCAAAGCGCTGACACCTACACCGACAGGAAAAGAGCGCATTTCACTGAATAATGAGACAGTGCAGAATATAAAGTATAAAGTTTCGCGGTAAAGTCCACGCTTCTCCACTAGTCTAAAGGTTCTTAAATTTTCTCAAGTAGTATCCATTTATGAAACATCCAAGTAAAATTATTTTTTTCTTAATCTGACCAATTGTTATAAATTGCAATAATAATAATTAATATTCATTTTCATATAAAGAAGCAGCTATTTCAATTTATGAAATCTCCGAGCTTTATTATACTGAAATAAACATTCCGACTTGACATCAAAATAGTTTCCGTTAAAAGACTCGGGTTATTTTAGAACTTACTGGGAATGGAGTTTATTAGGTAGATTTCACAAGTTTGTCGTTCGATTAATGTATATCGGAACGTATATAACCGGAGTCTTGAAGTATCTTGCTTTTTAAAGGACGATTTATAAACTCAGTCGACCTCTGGTTACGTTGGCAGAAGTACTTTATATGTATGTTGCTATACACTAAATTTCATAGCAATGCACAAATTACGCGTAGGATATAACGCGATTTGCACCGTGAGCTATATATTATAACCGAGATACCTAAGTGCTTAAAGATATGTAGGCGCTCACGTTAGTTATATTCGTAAAATGTATGCGCGAGACAATAAAAGAAGGTTGTACAAAGAAAATTAAAAGGGAGTTGCGAAAACTGAGCGTATCCGGCAAAAAAGGCGATTTATCATTCCAAATTGGTGCAGGCTCTTATCGCTTTAGAATCTTACTTTCACCGCAGATTTCGAAAAAAAAAATATATATTCAATTCCACTCGAAGGATGCAGTTTTTAATTCAGGTTAATTGTCATCTGGGATCATTGTCCCAGATAATAATTAAGATAATAAATAAGGAAGTAAATTATGAATAAAATTCTCTGTTGATTGGAGAGTACGTTGGTTATTTAGTACTAGATTTTTAATTTTTCGATTTTTTGAAAAAGTGCTATAACTTCCGTTTAAATTATTATTTTTTATATGGCTTTGAATTTAAGTTACGATTAGTATATTAAATTATGATTATCGACATAAAATATCGAGCTACAGAAAGTTTAGGAATGGTACGTACATAAAAAAATGACAAATATTAAAATTTTGAATTTTTCGATTTTTTAAAAAATGCCATAACTTCCGATTAAATTAATATTTTTGAATAGGGTATGGCTAGGAATTTAAGTTACGCAGAAATTTAACAAGCTTCTAAATTTCACTTCATTCGCTTCAGCCGTTTTTGAGTGATGCTCGGACAAAATATTGCATACACACATACACACTAGGAAGGTCCAAAAAAGGTAAAGTAGGAATTTTAATTCTCCTACCCCCTAGGATTGTTCTGTATCGAAAAAAAAATTCCCCTGTTTTTTTTTTTTGAAAATCAAAAAATATTAAGACGTCGCTCAAAGCGCTCAAAGTTTCCCATGTAAAATGCATATGGAAAAAACACTTTTTAGTAGAAATGGTATAGAAACCTTGCAAATGAATATTTTTCAGTAAGCAAACTTTGTTTCTCTTCAGAAGACTTTAAAGAATATTGCTAAATTGTTTATTTAATCATTTTTCAATATTAACTATTTTTTAAAGGTGTCCCAAGAAACTCCATAAATTACAAAATTACGAAAAGAAATCGTTAGAAACATTTATTTAAATATTGATTTTTAATCATTATTCCATGTAATTGCTGATTTGTTTAAACAAATTATTATTGTTTATTAACAACTTTTTATCAAATTGAGCTACCCAGGTGCGAATTTTCGGTCGGCCCATGGTTGGGCCAACCGTGCAGTAAGTTGGCCCACCTTTGGCTCATAGGTCGGGCCAACCTGTTAGATGATCACCATGGCCGACGTTGGCTACCGACCGTCGGCTACCAAGGTTGGCCCAACTCTGGCTACCAAAGTTGGGCCAACCTTTTATCTCAAGTGCAACCTCACGGTTGGCCTAAGGTTGGGCCAACTGGAGACTACTTGTACCAAATTATTCTATTAATGAAGACACATATTATTACATAATTCACGTGTTATAAATTTAGTTACACAAATATAATCAGATGAGAATGTAGAAATTTAATATTAATGAAAACCTGAATCAGAAAAATTTCATTAGTCATGAAGATTCGAACCCGGGTTTTCCAGATGCCAGTCCAGTAGGCTAACCACCAGTCCATCAGAGGTATGAGTGAACAATACCAGATGAACCTTATAGCCAGACAGTAGAGTAACACAGACCGTTGGCCCAACTATCAGCCCCAGATTAGGCCGACCTTCTAATATTGGTTTTGATTTAGTTTTTATTCATATTATTATTTTATTATATAATTTAAGAGACAGAGTGTAGCTAACGGTCGGCCCAACTCTGGCCACTGTTGGGCCGACCGTCGTCATTTGGTTGACAAAGTTTGATAGGCATGCTTGGTTGGCCAAACTTAGGTATTTCTGGTCGGGCCAACTTTGGTATTTTCGGTCGGGCCAACCTTGGGTGCCGACACTCTGGCAGCCAGAGTTGGACCAACCAAGGGCCGACCATTCAACTCTGGCAGCCGACCGCAATTTGCACCTGGGTACAGAGTTGCGATATTTCCGAATTTTGCAACTTTTTAGGTCGAATGTAACCAGTTACTAACAACAAACTAAAAATAAAATTTTTTAAATTGTTTAAACAGATAAAATTGTTTAACTTCAATTTTTTATCAAATTGAGCTACAGAGTTGCGCTTTTTTCTCAATTTTGCAACTTTTTAGGCCGAATGTAACCAGTTACTAACAACCAACTAAAAATAACAATTTTGAAATTGTTTAAACAAATTACTATTGTTTAACTTCAACTTTTTATGAAATTGAGCTACAGAGTTTCGACTTGTTCTCAATTTTGCAACCTTTTAAGCTGAATGTAACCAGTTACTAGCAACAATCGAAGAATAAAAATTTAACCAATTGTTTAAACAAATTACAAATTAATATTGTTTGACTTCAACTTTTCATCAAATTGAGTTACAAAGTTGCGATTTTTTTCTCAATTTTGCAACTTTTCAGGCACTTTTTATTGACAATTTTTATAAAAAAAAATAAAAAAAAATTAACAATTTTTACACGATAATTACGTATAGCATTAAATCTTACCGCTCAAAAAATAAATGTTTAATTGAGAAAAACTTGATACTTTGTAGCTCAGTTTGATAAAGAGTAGAAGTTAAACAATAGTACTTTGTTTTAACAATTTAAATATTATTTAATTATTATTTTATTATTTATTTAAAACGTCATTTTTAAAATTTTTTGAAAAATTTTAAAGAAACAATGTGGAATTAATGGCTTAAAACTTGTTTTTCATTTAACATACTCAAATCCACAAAGCATTGACACTTATTAATTTGAATATTGATATTCTAAGATTATTGTTGGTAACTGGTTACATTCGGCTTCAAAAGTTCCAAAATTGAGAAAAAATTGCAACTCTTTAGCTTACTTTAATAAAAAGTAAAAGTTAAAAAATAGTAACTTTTTAAAACAATTTCGAAGTTTTTATTCTTACATATTGTTGTTAGTAACTGATTACAATCGGCTTCAAACGATGCAAAATTAAGAAAAAATTTCAAATCTGTAGCTTAATTTAATAAAAAGTAGAAGTTAAACAATAGTAAACAAATTATTGTTTAAACAATTTGAAAATTGTTATTCTGAGATTGTTGTTAGTCTCTGGATACATTCGGCTTCAAACGTTGCAAAATTGAAGAAGAATTCCAAATCTATAGCTTAATTTAATAAAAAGTAGTTGTTAAACAATAGTAATTTGTTAAAACAATTTGTTAAATTGTTATTTTTAGATTGTTGTTAAAAACTGGTCACATTCGGCGTGAAAAGTTGCAAAATTGACAATAAATCGCAACTCTGTAGCTCAATTTGATAAAAAGTTGAAGTTAAACAATAGTGTTTTGTTTAAACAATTTTAAAATTGTTATCCTTAGTTTGTTGTATTAACTGGTTACATTCGGCCTAAAAAGTTGCAAAATTGAGAAAAAATTGCAACTCTGTAGCTCAATTTGATAAAACAGTTGTAAATAAACAATAATAATTTGTTTAAACAAATTAGAAATTACATGGAATAATGATAATAAATTAATATTTATGGTATTTATTCAGAACATATGAAAAATCTTTAATAAAAGTAGTAAAAAATATTTTTTAACGATTTTTTCGTAATTTTGTAATTTATGGGGTTTTTTGGGACCCCTTTAAAAAATAGTTAATATTAAAAAATGATTAAATAAACAATATTGCAATATTCTGTTAAGTCTCCTAAAGAGGAAACAGAGTTTCCTCAATTTAGACTCAAAAGTCTAAATTTATTAATATAGATACAGTACCAGCCCAATTTGTCAGTCCACCCATTTTTTAAGAATTGAAAAGCTTCTTTAAGCGTACAAAGTATAATTATTAAAAAAATTTATTTTTATTTCTTAAAAGTAGATGAAATTCTAAAGAAAATAAGACCTGAGTGAAGTTATTTAGTCCATTTTTTATTGAAATATATTTAAAAAGGTAGAATTTTTACTGTTTCACAAAAATTCAAATTTCTGACGAAATAACCATGATTTTTTGAAGTTCCTATGCTTGTTTTTGGGTAATTTTCTAAGGAATAAAACTATTAAATAAGCTTTAAAGTGCAATTTTTATCTTAGAATATGCAGGGCTTGAAATAAGGACCAAAAAAGATAGAAAAATTATAATTTACGTCTTGATATCAAATACAGCTATATATAACAAAGTTGTAATTGTCAACAAATTTCGGAGGAAAATAATATAATATATTTATTAACATTTTTAAAATTATTTTTATGTCAATATAATGTTTTCAAATTTTTATAAATTGTTTTGTCCAAATTCCGAGCCCTGCATATTCTAAGATAAAAATTGCACTTTAATGCTTATATAATAGTTCTATTTCTTAGAACATTACCTTAAAAACAAGCATAAGAAACTTTAAAATATCATCGTTATTTCGTTAGAAATTTGAATTTTTGTGCAACAGTAAAAATTTTACTTTTTTAAATATATTTCAATGACAGATGGACTAAATCACTTCACTCAGGTAATTATAATTTGTACACTTAAAGAAGTTTTTCAATTCTTAAAAAATGGGTGGCCGTAACTATTCATACAGAAATTGTTTGACGAAATACCGGGGGGTTGGTGTGACACATACAGTGGTTTTTATTTGTGCGGTTTCAAATTGGCCACTGCAAAGTCTCAGATAAGAGTAAGAGAGAAATGATTCTTTTTTATCTCTCTCTCTTTGTTTCCTACTCTAGTTCCCTAAGAAACGTCCATCTTTTCTCTGAATTTTTACGAACGACGTTAAAAATTATAATCGGGTGCATCCGCCCTCTTGATGTTAGATTTAAATGTGGGAAAAAGTGAGATGGCAGGTTAAGAGATGATATGAAGGAACAAAAGACACTTACGTCGACCAGAGTTCATGTGTGGGCGGTAGTTTGACTTCGGAGGCTTTTTCGGGAAGTTTGTAGTACTCGTAGACGTAGGAGGCGGCTGGATCGTCACCATGGCTGGAGACTGTTGATACCTGATGCTGTTGTTGGAGATTGAGCATAGCTGCGGTAGCGACCGATAGGGGGTGCTCGCAGTAGGCCCGCCAATCGCCCTCCATACCCTGGACCTGTACCTGCACGGCCGCGACCCTTTTGTGGATTTCCGGGTCACCGGGTTCGGCCGCACCCTGGACCCCAGTCGCCGATTGGAGGGGGTTCGACTCGGGTCCTAAATCGTCGTCGTCTTCTGGCTCACGTGATCCCGCCACTGTCCCGTAGCCCGATTGGTCCTCTTCCCCGCCAGTTGAATCCTCCTCTCCTCTACTTCGTCTTCTGAAAAATAGATGAAATTTAAAAATTAGATTAGATTTTCTTTTTCCTATATAAAAAATCAGTCAGCTATAGGCCTGTTATGCTTTTAGCTGTTACGCTGTTCGTCCGTTACAGTATAGAGACCAAGACTGTAGGTAGCTTAATATAGAGAGATAAAAACGCTTTTAGCTGTTACGCTGTTCGTCCGTTACGGTCTAGAGAGACAAAGATTGTAGGTGGTTTAAGATAGAGAGATAAGAAAGGTATAGGAACAACTTTGTCGTGTTTTTTTCTAATTAAGATATGTTGTCCTGTAAAATTAACCAAGTAATAAATTTCAATAAATGCTTAAAATATTTTCAAACTTGTGGCATTTTTGCGGCATACGCTTGTGGTTAGATAATAAATCGAACTTGATGGATTGAGTGTACACGATAAATCATAATCAATCTGCGACACGTGACAGAATGACAATAATAATCACCGACGACAAAAATATAAATTGAAAGACATGATTTTTAATTTTCTAATTCCCGGATGTTCTTTCTTCGGCTAGAAAATCCTCTGCGATAAAAGATAGTCGGTATTTTTTCAATTTCTTCAAGGTTCAAGATTTTCTCGTTTCATATTTCTTGATTCCTTCCCACCGACATGTTATCGATAATCCTCTAACATACGATACATCCCAGCTTCGTGATCGGCCGTAGGCGTAAGTCGTTGACTTTAGGTAAGAGAGCCAAAAGGATTGAAAAAACATAAGAGACTACGTCTCCGATTTCAAAGATATTTATCCGTCTACTGCTCGAATTCGGTAATGAAAAATGTATCTCTAAGTATCCGATCAATTTATGTGCCCGGATGCTACCAATGCTTTGTGATGCAAACTTGCTACACATTTTTCAAGTTGTAATCTAACTTTCCGTGAGTTAATTTTCAACAATATAGCCTCATTTCCAGTTTCAGTAATCAATGCATCATTTATAATGAGCTTTTACAATTTTTATGAATGTTTGGAATAATAATTGGTCCATGACTAATGAAACACCCTGGGTTCATTATTGGCTTCTCGACTTGAAGTGATCGATGTTGGTTCGCCTGAGTGAGTCGCTCTTAGATTCATAAAAAGCAGAAATACCGATCCACTGTCGTGATTGCTTTCTACGTCCTCGATAAGGCGCATAAAAGAAGATTCCTCTTTTAGGGAAAAATACATCCCCGCTGAGTGCAGAAAGTTTCAGGAAGGACCAACGTCTTGTCGGATTAGATTAGAATCACCTCAAGTGTTTAACACACTGGAGTAGAAATCCAGTGTTATTAATGATTATGACCTTATTCATCAGATCCGTCTTCTGCTCTCTTCAATCAATGAGGTTACTACCTTTTAGAAAAATGCTCATTCCTCAGTTTTCTAAACATTCCACTGGTATTTTCAAGGTAATCTTTTTTAGGAGATTGTTTGTTATATTAAGACAAACTTTGTTCTTTTTTTTTTGTTTGGGTGAATTTTAGGCAATTTTTTGTCGCCCGCGACAAAAATCACAAGAGACTGCAGATGCTGGTACCTACAGGCTTGAAGATTAATTATTATAGACCCCTGGCTTTTGCCAACAGTCATCAATTTATACTCGCATCTCATGTGCATCCCAATTCCAATCCCAATCCCGACGCATAACGCGGAATAAAGGCTTATCCTCTCTAATTTATGCATGTCGAATCAATCTCTCTACTCCCTTTCTCCTCCTCCTTGGTTTGCTCTCTTCTCTCGCTATAAAACGTGCTTCTTTTTGGTGCTACCTGCACCTGGACAACCGTCATAGTTGCCCCCTCTGAAGGCACTCCTGTCCTGATAATGAGGCCCTGAATTATCCTGTGCAAATATTTTTCTCTTTTAGTGTTTGCATAGGTTTCAGGCGAAAGTATGCTTCACTGCTTAGGAAATTCACTGGGGATCAGACTTGTCTTGATTAAATTAAGATAAGATCTGTAGAGCGTTTTAAAACTCACGCGAACTACCATAGAGGAAGTTTATCACGAATCTGTTTTTTTTTCATCTAACCAATCATCTGTCAAAATTTAATCATTGCCACCTTTGACAATATCCATAGTCATGGCAATTTTAGATAATCTACAATCATTAATTACACTGTGTTATAAAATAAAACAAAGGTAAAGAACTTCTTATCGGACTTAGTGGAGGTTGTATAGGTAATGAAAAATTGAAAAGAATTGTATGTATTAAACCTCTGTTACATCCTCAAAATCTTGTTTTAGAGCAAAAAATCATTTAACATTTTAACACGAACTCCTTTAGGTAGAAATATGTTAAAGCATATATGTTATTCATTGATTTTTCAACTTTGAAGGTAATTGAAATCTCTTATCTTATTAAAATTATATTTTCTCTCAATACCCATCAAAAGCTTAATAAATTCTGTTTCAAATGACCCCAGAAGAAATAAAATTCTATTAAAATTATTAAAGTTATTCCACTTTTAATTCTGTAGTAACATCATTAAATTTTATTATTATAAGTTGAAATTATTATTCAGCAGTAACTTTTAATAAGAAATAAGAAGAAATCTTTGTCATTTTATTTAAAACATAACGTTTCGATAGTTACACTGCCCTCATCAGAAACTAAAATATTATTATATTACGAATTAAAAACAATTATATAAATAAATAAATAAACACAATGCAATACAAAAATTAAATGTATAGTTACCGATAAAATGAGATAAAAAATCCTGTTTTTTAAAATCATAAAATATTGTTAAAAAATTTTTACATGGTCTTTTGCGGTATAGTTTTAAAATTTCAGAAACTACATGTTTTGTCTCATTAGAGTTATCATCAGATTTATCTAAGAGATTAATTTAAGAGATTTATCGGATTCTTTGGATTAAAAAATGTATTCAATTATTATAGTATATAAACTTAGTATTAAAAAATCCATTATTTTTTGATGTTATCAAATTAAATTAGAAAATTGTGGATTATTAAATGATTTCATTTTATGAATCATTTTATGAATGATAAATTATAAAGAAAAAGAAATGAAGTTAGATGTCAATGAATCATTCAATCGATTAAACGATTTTAATTTAGTGGGAAATAATTAAAAATATAAATTATAAATATAAATATAAAAATATAAAACTAAAAATAATAATTTATCTAAATTTTAAAAATGTTTTCAATTAATGGATAACACTGTGTTACAAAAAATGAGAATAAAAAATTATATTTAATCAGAGGGAGCCTAAATTGTTCGTCATGAAAAACTAAAAAAAATGGTATATATTAAATCCCCCCCCCCCCCCCAATTTCATTTTAGAGCTAAAAAACAGTTTTTCTTCAGTTTTTGTATAAAATATAATGTCACTTCGTCATTTTTAGGGCCGATTTCAATTTTTTTTTTAATTTTAAAGCTTAAAAACAAGGCTTTTTTGTTTCAAGTAAAAATTGCGGTAAAAAAAGAGTAAAAATTTTGAAAATTGTCACTTTCTTTGAATTTTTTGAATTTTGGCAATGATCCAATTTTATTTATAATGTTTTTTCTGTGCTAAGTTTTTTAAAGAGTATTAAATTATTTATACGTCGAATGAGCTATTTTTGAATTAAATTGGTAAAAAACTGGGTGATTTATTGCATTTTTTGTCTCAGTGGCGGATCCAGACAACGTTTTTGGAGGGGGTATTGCATGAGAGAGAAAGAGATAGCACTATATTGCTATCTCTCTCACTCTCATTGTTAAATATGAGGCTTTTGGGGGGGGGGGGGCAAGCACCCGTGGCCCCCCCCCCTGGATCCGCCAATGTTTTGTCTTAAAAATCACAGTATTTTATTTAAGTTTAAATTTATTTAAGTAAATTTCGGTAAAATTTTGAAATTTAAGAATGGCACAAAAATTTTTCAAAATTGATTTTTGAAATAAATACTATGATTATAAAGACAAAACATGCAATAACTCAGAAAGTTTTTCACCAATTTAATTTAAAAACAGCTGATTTGACGCAGAATTAAATACACTTCAAATAATTCACTACCGCAAAAGGCCCTATACAAAATTCTTAACAATATTAATATTATGCGGATGTAAAAAAAATGTATAATAAATCACTAAATTTTGACTTTATAAACAGTTTTTCATTATTTTCTTCCCCGCATTCATAATTTTGTCTATTTTACAATTTTTATTCATCTTGGCAAATCATAATTTTTAATGTTTAAAAATTATCTGATAGTCCCCAATATTAATTTTATTAAATAAATGTTATGCGTATTTATTAGATGATTCTTAAACTCTAAAAAATGTATAATCGCATAGACAAAATGCACAAAAATGAAAAAACAGACAAAATTATCAATACGAGGAAAAAAATAATGGAGAAATGTTCAAAAAAAGTCAAAATCCAATTACGTTACTACAAAATTAAAAGTGGAATAACTCTAACAATTTTAATCGAATTTTATTCATTTTAGGGTCATTTGAAACTACATTTACTAAGCTTTTGATGTGCATTGAGAGTAAATACAATTTTAATAGGATAAGAGATTCAAATTAGCTTTAAAGTTAAAAATTCACTTATTTGTCTCTAAAACAAGATTTTAAGGTTGTATCAGACATTTAATATACACCATTCTTTTTTGTTTTCTACAACTACTCAACTAGGTCCGATAAGAAGTTTTCTTTCACTGTCACACAGTGTTATATTTTTGAAAAATGCTTCCTAAACGATGGATAATGCTTCTTCTCAATTATTTACCTTAGACAAGTATATGAATAATCACGATTCGACGCCACTGTGAAAGTATGATTGTACATCTTGATCTTGTACAAAGAATACACATTCGCGCATATATTATGAGCATCATTATCTATTCCTTCATCTTAACACAGTCTCCTAACTCATCTTACTTGCGAACCCTTTTTGTTCAATGTATACCCCTACCATTATTTTGTATCAAGAGCTTCTTAAACGTCTTTAAACAAACAAAATTTTCACCAATAAACAAACAAATGCAACTCAATCTTCGTATGTTTCAAAATTAAGGATAAAAATTCCTTCATATTATATCCATAAATCACCAAGTGACAAAAAAGTCGGAGAAAAAACATTGAACAAGAAATACTTTTATTCCGTATTCCCTTTTCAATTCCGGATCCGTCTTCGCTTATTCTCAAGGACCGATAAAAAGCGTATCAAACAAGTGAGCAATGCTGGGAAAGACAAAGACGAAAGAGCGTAAAGGATTCGTTGCTGGTGGGGCGGAGGTCTGTAAAAAATGTCGGCTCTACTGAATCGATTGCCGTGTGGACGTTCGTCGTATGAATTTTGAAATAATGCGAGCACGTTAAGGATCTGTACTCTCTGGCGCACGTGGCTTGCTTTATACGTGACCGGTGTATTTTATAGGTTATGTATAATGTTGAGTTGGAGCGAAATGCGCTATGTGCTTTTATAGCGATTTCTCGAGAATCTGAAATCAAGTAATGGGCGATTCCGCGGAGAACGAGACTGATATTTTCATTTCCTTATTCTCATTTCTGTCCACCGCGATGGACTTTCTACTGAAAGTTGATTCGGTCATCATAAAAGATATTGCGAACGGTAGTGCAAACGAGGATATATGAAAATAATTTATACACTTTCTGCTGAAATTGGACCAAGATTTTGATCGTGGCTCTCTTTAAAAATCAGGTTTATGGAGGCTAATCATATTTTTCTTTCTTTTTTACGAAATCTTATATTCCTCCGTGTATTTTATAATATTAAGTGAAATTTATTATTTTGTTTTAAAGTTTTATTATGGCAATAAACTGAAGAATTTCCGAATTACCGATTAATAAAAACGTATAAAAGTATTGATTAAGTGATTATACGTAAAGTGGGTCACACTTTCGGTTTTTTTTTTTTGCGCCTATTCAAAAATGAAAAAGGTTATTTTATAAGAGAACCTGGAAAATATAATGCTGAGACCGAATTAATAAATGGTCGAGAAGCACTTTTAGTAATATTTTTTTAAAACTAGACAATAAAAAACGAGTAAAGTAGATTAGACATGTGTTTTGCGTGTCGTTTCTCTTTTACTCGTTTCTGGTTGGTCGCAAAAATATTGAAAGAACCTACTGTGGATACATATGCTAATATAAAGTAACCCCTGGATGAGCCTTTGGGGACTTCACCTGCGCATCCGGTTTTCGCATGCTTCTTTGATTTCATCCTCATGTATCACGCCAGTTTCTCTTACAAGTTTCCGAGTGGAAAAATTTACTCCAAAAAGGCGCATATTAGACTATAAAAATGACTGTAAGGCTTCTTGTTTAAAAAAACAACCATAAACTGTGTTACACATTTGTTGCATGTCTCCCACGTAAAAAATTATTTTTATTAAACCTTCTCTGATCCTGTTCAAAAACGAAGCATCATTATCAATGTTTGTAGATCATTTTGGTAAAGTCTAAAAGCTTTTACTGAAAACAAAGTTCAAATTCTGGAAGGATTTTTTAAAAACACCTATTCAGTATAATGACTAACGAAATTCAATTGTGTGTGAAAAGTTGAATCCCCTAATCGTATGCAGAATCACATAGTGAGGACTTTGTGTCTAGTCATCCTTTACATTTATGAACTGCAACGTGAATTCTTCGACTCCGCTCGTCATAGACATATCCAACACAAACAAATTTACGTGCCGCTTTTTCTCACGTCGATAAATTTAAATTTTACGCAACTAGAGATGTATAACAAAACGTGATAATGTAAATGTCTCCAGTCTTTAGGATTTTATGCAAAACAGAAGCAGTAATAAGGATTTCATGTAAAACAGGAACAATAACATTGTTGATGACATTTTCACCTTTAGGATTCTAAAATGTGTAATGAGGACCTTTCTAACCTTCAGGATTGTAAAATGCCTAACCTTTGTGATTCTAGAATGTCTGAAGAGATTTTATAAACTTGAAGTACAATGTTAGTTGTACACAGCAAGAGCTTCGGTGAATTTTAATTGTTATAATTAAATGGTAGAAATCCAGGGCATGGAGATTGACAGATATTCCTAATTCGCTCTCAAGCTGTGCTAAAAAATTGTGCAAAATGTACCTGTTTTAGGTAAAATGTATATGTCACTGTCTTGGAACTTAGAAGCATGTAGTGCAAAACATAAAGAAAAAAGGGTCGATTAATATTCCATGGAGGTATTGTCCACGCGACCTGTGGAACCACCCTGAAGATTTCTCATACGCATTTCAATGAAGCCGCTTCTTCTGGATTCTCCGCAGACACATAAAGCATTTTGAGTGAATGTTTTCCGTCATTCGGACATCCGAAACACGAACAAGGTGAGGTCCCGTCGAGGTTAATTCATCTCTTTCTCTTTAGTAATTTGGGTCTAGGACAGAACTTGCATTTCTCTAATACAACATTTTAATATTTTTTTTTGTGTTTTCAAATATTTTGCTAAAACCAAAATAACAGATGTGCTTTCGGTTTTCTCGGTTCGTGCTATCGGACATTTTTTACAGGGAATCCAGCCTGATGAGGTTGTCAAACCTGGGTCATAAAACGTCGTTTTCCCGCAAAAATAAAAATTAATTAATTTTATTGATCAATCATACAAAGATCACAAAATTCTTTGAAAGTCGTTCATTTTCCTCACCTATGGTGAACATTCTGCCCCGATGCGAAGTCAACGGTTGCAGATTCCGGGTAAAAATTCGCAAGGTCGCATACTTAGATTCTCGAACTCGATACCAGGTGCATAATAATTCCCTGCTGTAGCCGCGAATTGAACTGTTCATGCTTGGCGTACTTATTGCAACTGCATAGTTGCCGCTCCGCCTCACGTGAGGTTCGCATCTGTATTTTGTAGCTACGTTGTATTTCATATGTTGTATGCTATATCGTGGCCGATGATATTATAGTGACTGCTTCTCCACGCAAGCATGCATTCACGCACACTGATAGCGTCTACGAGTCTTTTTTCAGTGTCTATGTGGAGCACACATACGCTAGGACCGTGAGAGAGTAACCTGTCGTATGAAGAATTATCTGTGGAAAAATAAAACAAATATCAGGCCCTGAGTGGTTCGTGGACAAAAAGAGGAAAAAACTTTTCTGGGGGCCCTGAGAGAGACCCTGGATATAAGGGCAGGAGAAGGGGGCGAAAAAAAAGTGGAGGGAGAAGGTTGACGCGAACTCCTCGATCCATCAAAGTCAGTCAAACCAACCTCTCTTTCTTTACCAGCTTGAGCATCTCGCTCTTTCTCAGTTAGAGGCTCTTTTTCATTCCAAGTTGGACCTCTCGGTCTTTCTCAATTGGGCCCTCTCTTTCTTGATATGATCCTCTCTTTTTTTATAACCCCCTGTTTTTTCCCCGTCTTTCCCCCCTTTCTCTTGATGTGCAGCTCTCTTCCTCAGGTCGATTATATTTTTACAAGCGTGTCCAATGTCCTCGAGGAATATATTACCGAGGCATGATGATATCTGGATTTGCCCAGGCCAGGAAACTGTCACGGAGAGAAGGGTTCCAAGGGGTTGAAACTGTATCGTTAGAAAAAAAAGAACCAACATCAATCATTTATAGAGGTTTCTTCAAATTAGATCTTGTTCCTTCTCGGAGAATCCTACATCAAATCCATTTGTCTTCTAATTCACCGCATTCATGTTTAGTGTAGCATATTTATTTTTGTATTTAAATTTATTGAGGTATATTTATTTTTCAAAATCTTGTTCCTAGATATTCGAAAATGTTGGTTTAATTTTGGCCCATCACTGGCGCTACCATCTAGCGTCGTCAACCGCTACTACTTATATCTCTATTTTGCGCTGTGAGTGTTTCTGTCCGAATAATCTTAAATCATCCCGGATTCCGTACCAGACGCCAAACATCTCCGTACAGTGTCAGCCACGAAAAATAAAAATAATCTTAGAACTTTATTCGTGTTACTCTAAAATTGTTCAAAGTATGAACCTAACCTTAAAATCTACTTTATTTTATTTAGTCGAAGAAGAATAATTTTTATTATCGGTATAAAAAACAATGCACTAAATGTTAAGTAGCATCTTGATGCAATTTCACAAGTAATGATTGCAACAAATCTTTTCTCGCGTTCTTAAGACCTAAGTGCTTTATTTTTCCGAGTCCACTTACTTCTCTCCCACCTTTTGAGATCCTTCCGATTTCCTTTTCTATCTTTTATTCCCTTTTTCCCTTTCAGTGCTACTTTTCTTTTTTTCCTTTAACCTATGGTTTACAATCATTTGACTGGCGCAGCACGACTGCAGCCGGTTTCCGTTGACGAGAGAAAAAAACGAGAAGAGCAAGTGGTCTATTAATTATGGTCGCTCTGTATTAACGGGCTATGATAAGGTCTCGGAATATCGAGAGGGGAAAGAGAGAGATAGAAAGAACGGCGAATTAAACTTGCACACCTGCAACGCTACCGCGTTTACGCAAGGGTATCGGGATTATTATTTTAATTTTATTATTATGATTATTATTACCATTACGAACGTTTACGCGATGCTGGTATATATAACGACAGCGATTCTAATTGGCTGAATCAAGGGTCGTTGGAGACGAAAATCAATTTTAGAAGTCGAACCTGTTTAGCTGTTTCTAACTTTCCTTTCTGTGTAGCAGCTAATTGAAACTAAATTATCGATTGAGCGTGCAACACTTGCAGTTTAAATTATTAATCACAGACAGTGGATAATCTGTATTAAGCGAGTGAAATTCAAAGTCGCCACTGACTTAAGTCACTGAGTTCATCGAGATTCCAATCTCGCCACTAGAAAACCATTTAATATTCCTGCAGTATCATTTTTTCAAGCATCTTGCTTTCAGCGACACTAAATTACCTTTCAATTGTTTTTTGCAGTTTATTTTCATCAAGAATTTTTTCTCTTTAGACATTGTCATCAAATTAGGAATGAAATATTGAAAGGTTCATTTTATAAGAAAACCTGGAAAATTTATCACAAAAACTTTTAAAAAAAAATTAAGTTTGACTCGTGGGAGTAACAATACCTTGAATTTTGCTGTGTTTTCGAATTGACGCACTTTTTCAAGGATGAGTGAAGGATGAAAAAAATGTGACCGTAGTGGAAAATTGATGGCACCCACGTTAAGCGGTCGTACCCACATTGCATCTTAATCGAATGTAAATTGCTGATTTGCATCTAAATTGCGGATATTTCGATCGCGTTATTACTTATTTTTTAATGCCCTCCACAGAGTCAAAGAAAGAGTTAAGACTATGTGACTTTACGGCAATTTTTTATTTTATTTTTCTCAATTATTTAAGTTGTATCAGAAGTTATGGAAATTATTAACCGTAAAGGGAATTTATTACCAGATTATTATCAATGCTTGTCGTTATTTCCAAAGAGCGTCTAGGGTGAGAGACATTTTATTAGCTTCGTCTATGACTCGTGCATAAAAATGATTTTAAATGTAATTATTTGAGGTTACGTCAGTTTTTTTCTATCCTGCGCATGCTTCATATCCAAAAGAAGAAAAATATCACATTGGGCGACCAATTAGGTGACTTTTTTCTTCTGGGTCTCAAGTAGGCGCGGTTCAATTTGTCAACGGTGACGCAATTTCAAATATTAAAACACAACCTGAGTCTATTTAATCTAAAAATCTAAACGATTAATAATAAAAGAGTCTAATTTTTAAAATCTAAATTAAGTATCACCTAACGATATATTTTATTCTTCCCACGCTTTCGCGGGATAGTTACAGAATCATCTTCTGAAACTCGTTCTCTCTATCATTAGCTTGTTTTTCTCGACTTTATTAAATTGGAAATTAGATAAATTTTTACCCCGCTGGAGAGATGGAAAAAATGATTATCAATGATCGATATCAGAGAAATTCCGGTAAATGCGGGTCCTAATTATCAGTAAAATAAACTTAATTAACATAAATGTCCGAGCGAGTTATAAATGCGAGAGAGCGTAACTTCCTGCATAATTCTTTTCGTCTGTGAGGTGGAGAACTTGTTGAAGTCGACAGTGAAAAATAAAAAAGTCAAGAATTGCGATAAGGGTCGGGACATCATTGGCTGAGTCCATTAGGTCATTTGTAGGTAGCAGTGTGTGTTTTACAATATACCTGTTATCATTTTTCCTAAAGCATATAGATATAGTTAATGTTAATTGTCTTCTGTCGGTAATTTTGAAGTCATGTAGGAAGTTCGAGGCATCGTTATCCTATCGCTGTCATGACGGACGCATTTGTACTTTTAGATATCGAGGACATAAGACTCGTTCACAATGTAATGCTAGATAGTGCCGACATATGGGTTCATCGCAATGTTCCCTAACGAGGGGCTCGACCCATTGACATAAACTTAATCTTAGAATGCACTTCGGTCTTGTTGTTTAAGCTAACGGATTTTTAGACTTTCAAGAATTTTACAACCACACAAAAAAATAAAGGGATAAACTTCCGAATAATGGGTACTCTCGATTTTTTTAAAGCTTGGTATACCTACGTAACTTAAACCGTGATTAAAAAAAACATATTGAAAATTGGCGACTAGATTATTTTCATGGTCAAAACTATTAAAAAAAATATAAAAATTGAGTTGTTTGCAAATATTTAAAAAATTATTAAAAAGTTTGAATATTGTTTGTTACAAAACTTGTAGGCCTTTTAAAAATACACATTGTTTGTTGTATGCATTTTTCTGGTATCTCTAATATTTATCGAGAAAATCTACAGTGAAGTTGGTCGGATTGTTTCTGAACTGCATTATCGTTTAGGATTCAGATTTTTGTCATTATCTCGATAAATATTGAAAATTCAGGAAAAGGTTCTGAACAAAATTTGTAGGCCTCCAAAAAATACTCATTTTTTGTTCTATGTAGTTTTTTGATATCTGTAAGAGTTTTCGAGAAAATTGATAGTCAAGTTGCTCGGATTGCTTAAAGATTGAGAGACTGTTAGCGCAACAGAGATTTTTACAAAAAGAAAGAATGTATCAATTCAGCTCTGCACGAGAAAAAAAAAACACCAAAGTGGCTTGGTAAGAGAAAGAAAAGATTTTTAATAGAAAAAATAGAAATATTGGATATGTCCATAAGATTATTAAGATTTGGAATTTGTAATAGGCTACATCTGTCAGTGAAATCTTTAATAGTAAAAGGTTTGGTCTTTTGAAATGAAATACTAAAAGTTTATTGTTTCTTCGACAGCAATTATATTGGGTAATTCCAGGTATGCCGATGACAGTACAAATTTTGAATTTTATGTAGAAGAAGGAGGAGAAGGGTGCTAATTGTCTTATAATGGTTTGAAGTGATTCTACTTACAAGGGAAGTCAGTTCAGTTCTGTATTTCGTGTCGTTGTGAAATAAATACGATTTGTAAAGAAAGTCTTGTTTATATTTTTCCTTATATCTACTGTCCCGTTGATCGCAGTCTTAGTTTAAGTCGGGTTTAGTTTCTGAGAAACAAAAGTGACATTTTATTCACTTTCGGTATTTTTGAGGTTATCTCCAAACTCAAATCCTCTGTATGGCTGTGTATTCTTTTCAACACGAATTCTACTCCGAATCGATAAAACAATTTTTTGCTTTGAAAATATTTGCATAGACTAACTGAATCTCTATCAGAAAACAACAATTATAAATTAACGGATGTGGTTGGACAGCATTAGCAAAAAAACATGCAGAGGTAGGTCGCAGAAGTTTCTCCGATGACTTGACAGGAGATTTCCAGGAAGCCAAAGTCTCCTATTTCCGGAAACCATACTGAAATTATTCTACGAAATCCGTTTAATCTAAAAATTTGCATGAGTTATTTTATCTTGTTCCCTACAGAGTAAACATTTTTTTCTAATTCCCAGTTGGAAAATAAAATACTCTCTCTGTTTTAACTCCCTTTTTTTAACTGACGTGAAAAATTCGTGTCCTTGGTTTCTGGAATTAATCGAGTCAAGTACCTAAACCGAATCATGAATGTGTCATGTTTAATTTAAGATGATCATCGTGCTGCCGATGAATAATGAATATCTCGATCCGGTACTAATTGCTGTCTTCGACCACCGTCGAGGAGTTGACGAGCAAACATTTTTCCGACTTTGGATAGTTAATTATTATTCGATTTCGCGCGACTCGAGACCTCGAGGATAATTAGACTGCACCAAGTACACGTCTGATATTCAATCTCCCTTCGGAGGGTCGAATCGGGTGGCAAGACACTGCCTACGCTCGGATTCAAACCTCCAACCAATTTGCTAATTAGGTACGATGTATGTCTAATTATTCGGCGCCTGATTAACTGTTACACACTTGTCGCACCAACACAGCTCGGATTTTCAAACCTCAAAAACTGTTCGAAATTACAAAAGTAAGAAAATTGTATTACTAGATTAATAAAAAAGTCTTTTATTAGTTAGCGTTTTTTTTTTTTATGTAGACCCTGGAGAAAAAAAGTAAGAAAAAAATTTGAAAGACACCCTATAGGTGAAGGTAGCAGAGCGAGCGGGACTCACAATAAGAAACAATGGTGTTTTGTTTATTGTAGCGAGGTTTTCACCAGGTATAGAAGTGCAGAGAGGTGTGAAAAAGGATAATAATATAGAGTTACTTTGGCAAGGTGGCGAGAATATTTCATATTCAGTGTCGAGACGGTTTTTTCCCCCTTCTATTCTCAACCAAGAATAAATTGCATCAACTGTAATATTTAAAAAAGGGCTACTCGCTGATAATTGTAATTATCTATTAATTTATTGTTAATCGAGAAGTTAATACTGTTCGAATATTTAGTTTAGTCTCTCTTTTTTTTCTTTAGAGAGTTATTGAAGGCATCCCTGTTTTTTTTAATCAACCCTTTCTCGGTCCAGTGCCTCGACGTTTAATTCTGATCTCGACGGGAGATCCCAGGGGGTCTTCGGTACTATATTCGCAGGCATTATTGCGCACATATAGAATGCGTGAAAAGTCATTTGCAAAAGGGTAGTGCACTCTAGAGAGAGTAACACGAGACAGGCCTGCAACATACAGAACTATAGAGACGAGGCACAATGAACGCAACACGCGAGCAAGAAGCGTGCGCCAATTTTTATTCCACGTCAGGTTGAGCATTGTCTTCTCTAGTAAAAACCTCTCGCTATTGTCACCACCGGGAGGAAATTAGCGTCTTTCTAAATAACTGTCACAACATGCTTCTACATTTCGGAGTCTCCGGATAATGTTGCATTCACATCTTAAAGTCTCCTGAGTAAGTTCTGCACAAATTTTAATCTTGGGCCCCAAATTGAAAGCTAGAGTTGGACATTACTATTTATTTCAGAAACAAAACAGGGAAAGGTTAGTTTATAAGAGAACCTGGAAAATATTTGCAGTTTATACATGCCTGCTCTTTCTAGTTGCGTTTGGACATTACCTTAGGAAACAAAACAGTGAAAGGTTATTTTATAAGAGAACCTGGAAAATATTTACAGTTTATACATGCCTGCGATTTTTAATTGTATTTGGACATTACCATTTATTTAAGAAACAAAATAGGGGTCTACTTCCGAATAATGGGTACCCCCGATTTTTTTTAAATTTGGTATACCTACATATTTTGATGCGCTGATTACAAGAATCGTAGTAATTTTGCAATTATCCCAATAAATAGTGAAAATTTTAGAAATTGTTTGTCACAAAAGTTGTAGCTCTTCTAAAAATACACATTTTTTGTTATGTGCATTTTTTAATATCTCTAATAGGTTTCGAGAAAATCAATAGTGAAGTTGCTAGTGCAGTAAGAAGAGCGTCGAAGATAAGGCAGGACGCGCAGGAGTAACCATGTAGAGGGATTACTGTTGCCCGGGTATCTTTTCCCGAGTGTTTTTTCAAAAAGACACAATAGGTGTCAAAAGAAGTCTCCTGTACCCCTCTGCGAAAAAGGAACGAAGAAAAAAGGAACCGACTTTAAAAATTTGATTAATTAGACTTCTAAACGAGAGTGCAAATTCTAGCAACTTCACCATCAATTTTCTCAAAAAAAATTCAAGATATCACAAAATACATAAAAAATAAAATATGTATTTAAAGAAGAGGTACAACTTTTGTAAAAAACAATTTTCGAAATTTTCAATATTATTTGAGATAATTGCAAAAATCTGAATTCTAAACGAGGATGCAGTTCTGAAACGATTCGAGCAACTATAATTTTCTCAAAAAATATTACAGATATCAAAAAATTGCATGCAACAAAAAATGTTTATTTTTAGAAGGCCTAGAACTTTTGTAGAAACCAATTTTCGAAGTTTTTAATATTTATTGAGATAATTGCAAAAACCTAAAATTGTAGGTTTTTCTTTTTTTATACATTACCAAGATAATCGAATTAGTGCAAATTTTAACTACTATATTCGAAATCAGCATGTAAAAATACCTAGGTATATTAAATTAAAAAAAATCGGGGCATCTATTATCCAGATTAGGTTGCACTCAAACTTGAAAGCCTCCAGATTAGGTTGCGGATAAAAATTAAGGTCCCCAGATTAGTTTCCACCTAATTTTAAACGGATTAGGTCACACCTAAAATTTGAAGTTCCCGATTTTGTTTCAAAATTTAAATCATTCGACCAAGGTCCCTAAACTCGGCTACCTTCAATTTTCCAATTGTTAAAAAATACCTTTCGTAGTTGAAGGCCTTAATCGATTCGCGTGTCTCAGTTTAATCTATGATCGATCTACGCTTGGATTGGATTAGTCTAGGCAGTCAAGAGAAGTTCATCCTCGTCTTGCCTTGGAGAATTTTTCCTTCCGTCGCTATATGGTGCGCCAGCTGCATTAAATAATTCAATGAACCGCCTCATTACTGGAATACGTGGGAGAAAGGGGGGCTTTTCTCGGTGAACTTGACGACTGGGGGACTGAAGGGTGAGCTGAAGTGAAGCTAGAAAAACTGAAAAAGGGACGGATAGTCAAGCACGGTTACGCACGCCCGGAGGTGATTCGATGCGTGACATTGCTCATTTAAGAACAGAGAGTGCTTCCAGCAGTAACCTACGCTATCAACGCTGCTATTCAATAAATCGTTTGTCGGCAAAAAGCTTCAGCCAATCCTCATCTTTTTTTATTGATACATTTTTCCATTGAGTTTGACGAGAAAAATCAACAATCTTGTTAGGAAGCAGTCACTGTCTTTCTGTTTTCTTAAAAAAGACAATAATAAAATAGTTCAGGTCATTAGAAATCCATACTTTACCTCTAGATGCTAGCAATGAGAACAGAAAAGAGGTACGTACCTGTAACAGAAAAAAAGTACACATTAGAAAATTGGTTAATAATGGAAAAGTGTTCAAAAATTTGATAAAGTAAAAAATATTAAAAGGTTTATTTTATAAGAAAACCTGGAAAATAGTTTTTAAATCCGAAAGACTTTCCGAAGTTTGTTTTAGGTTTGGAGACAGAGGGATTAAATTTCTCAGAAGGAATCAAGGTTTTAAAAATGTTTATTCCGAGTCGATTGAATTTGATGAGATGCATCAAGAGTCAATAAATGAATTTACGGATCCTCATCAATATTGAGAGATTAAACATCATTGTGGTCGATAAAGGCATCTGTGAGTTTGTGGTGTTGCTGTTGATGACTAAAATGGATTGGCTTCTATTACGTGGTGTCTTATGCAATAAGTCGTTATCTCCACCGTTAGCTAACTCGCTGGCGACTTGGAACAGTAACAAAATTGCTATCGTCAAGTAATTAGCTGTTATGGAAAACACTCTTATATCGGTTTTAAAAAATAAAGATAAAAAATGAGTTTCTCAAAGGAGTCAATTGACAAAGAGGCTATTTCTTTTTTAGGCAAAAGTCTTGTAATTCATTCTGTGGTGAGGATTTTTTCGCGAATATGCTAAAAGATTGTACTAATATTGAACAGTCAATAACCGAGGAGGCTCCAAACATCTTCAAATCCACTTTCTCCTTTGGTTCTTGTTTTCAAGGTCAATGCCAAATTGTCGACTCGTCTCGGGAGATTATCGAGAGTGAAAGTGATGGAAGAAGAGGTCGTGTGGATGACATGAGAGGAGAGAGAATTCGCATAAGGTTGTCACTCACGTGCTACGTGCCGATGTCTGGTTAGCAGACGACAAAGCTCGTATGCATGCATATAGGTGCACAAGGTCTCCCTTCTCACGAGAATAAGAAAGACTGGCGCACGACGGGCAGCACGTGCACGAGGAGGATGGTAAATGGGAAATTGTAAATGGTAGACCACTAGTGCTCTGTACATGAATGAATGGAACCTGCTTCACCACTTGCATACCCATTATAGGAACTCGGCATGGTACCGCGTGTTCTCCTCCTTATGAACGAACATTAACTTGTAAAGAGCACACGTCATTTCTGCACAAAAATGCGTGTTAGATTTGCTGCTGTATCAAATTTCGAAAGAGGAAAAAATGTTGTATATCACGAGACGCAAATCTAAATGGAACTTATCATTGGATAAGTCTAGTGTTGAAAATTCTTTGTTAAATGTATCGAGAATGTTCTGGAAACGTTTTGTGTTTGGATAAAATCATTTGGCGGGTACTAACAATAATTATTTGATTGGTACTTACTTCAAAATTGTTGAGAAGAATTAAGGGAGACAGACAATGGAGAGGGTTACTATACATTTTAAATATAAGGCAAACGATACTTTGTTAAGCGCATCGAAAATGTTCTAAGAATGTTTTATGTTTGGATAAAATCATTTGGCGGTTATTAATAATTATAATTTGATTGGTACTGTCTTCAAAATTGTCGACAAGAACTAAGGGAGACAGTAAATGCTACCTTTATGGAAAGGGTTACTGTATTTTAAGAACAATTCAAATGATTCTTTGTTAAGCGTATCAAAAATGTTCTAAAAATGCTCTATGTTTGGATAAAACAACTTGGCGGGTACTAATAGTTATAATTTGATTGGTGCTAACCACTAAATTGTAGAGAAATAATGAGAGAGACAGCAAATGCTATTACTTTATACAGAGGGTCGCCATCTTCTACAAACAAAGACACAGATTCTTTGTTAAGCGCATCGAAAATGTTCTGAAAATGTTCTATGTTTGGATAAAACAACTTGTCGGGTACTAGTATTTATAATTTGATTGGTACTAACCCTAGATTGTCAGGGGAAAATAAGAGAGAGACAGAAAATGTTGCGTTTAGAGAGAAAGTTACCATCTTTTAAGAACAAGACAAAAGATTCTTTGTAAATGTATCTAAAATGTTCTAGAAACATTTAATGATTTGATAAAACTTCTTGGTGGGTACTACTGATAATAATTTAATTGGCTAAGATCCTCAGATTATGAAGGGGTGATAAAAGGTCAAAACGCAGTCTTTAAAGAAAGATTTTCCGTCTTTTAAGAACCTCTTATGTGAACTATCATTATCTCCTTGAAACTGGACAAATAACCTCCAAGTTTTAATAAAAATATTAAAAATATAATCAAAATAACCAATCCGTGATGAAATTCCGGGAAAATATTTCCAAAACTAAGGAATTAAGAAGATCATAAATAAAGGGACTGAGTAAAACATCTGACGTAATTCAATGATGAAATCACAATCAAAGAATTAATTTCCGATAAATTTTCGTGCCTCGTATCACGATAAGCGAAGCATTTAGTAAAGTATCTCCAGCGTCTACTTTTTAGGTGTTGGATCAAAAAGACGTTGGGCAAGAATTATCTTACACAGGCTGATTAGCATAATGAAATTTTTTATTGATATTAAAACCTCGTGTTTTCATGGTTCAGAATACATACTTTTGGAATATATATACTTTAAAGTTTAAACTATATATATACTGAAAAATATATATGCTTTGCAATATAAAGCTATACTTAAAAAATTACTTAAAGGAGTGTAAAACCCCTTTGGGAAATTCTAAACACGAATTGTTTGCATTTAATCATTGTTATTAGGGTAAACATAAAGAACAATGATGGTGAGGTTTCGCAAGAGAAAATGAAGCAATAACGTTTAAGAGTATCAATTTTCTTCTATCGAGTGCTTCATCGTTTACGCGTTTCGCCCCAATTTCATGCACGATTAGGTGAATTGACGAGGCGTAGATTATATCTGCTGACTATTGGGTAATCACGAATCCAGGAAGGGTGAATTACGCGATTTTAATCAGAGACGACCGCTCATAAATTAGTTCCGCTTTTGTAGTTTACAGGCACTCGAATTAATTATCACCTTTAAAGGAAATCAAGATTAAGATTCTTTTGTGAATGATAAATGTTTCTTTAAATTTGACAAATTTTAGAGAATATCTGGTAAGCTTTTGTGTATATCCATAATTGTGTATGTTTTGATATATTTAATAAACATTTCGCTACATGTAATAAATATTTTTGCACACACCAACAGCAAATTATAAGTACCTAAACCAAGTTTAAAATTATCAAACAACAATTCGCTATATTCAATAAACATTTCTGTATATCCCTCGAGATATCCCTACAACAATCCAATAAACATTTTATTCCATCTAATAAACATTTACGCATGCCAAAAATCATTCACATTTAATTAAATGATCATTTTATAAAAAATACTCAACATATTTTTATCCGAGTTTTTTTTTATTCAACTAATTTTTCTCCACATGTTTAACAAACATGTCCTGCAATCTATGTCTCATGCCTCTAAGAACGTTAAGTGACTTTGAGGAAAACCCCCCATTAAAAATCATGTTAAATTAAAAATTAAGGTAGAGTTTATTATATTATTATTTGAAACCTTTGGCTGCCAGCAAGAACTTGAATTATTGGTATATCAAAACCAGTTTTAAATTCGGTGAGCTTGATATAAAAAGTCCTTCTATAAATGTTTCTTTTTCTACGAATCGTTTATATCTATACAAGGGATATCCCTTTATACACATTTTTAAAAAAGTTCCTATTTTCCTAAATCCAAATTTTCTAGGTTCTCTCAAAATCAACATACAGTTCCTTAAGCATTTCACTTTTATGCAACTTGGCAAATTATCAATTTGTCATAACGACCCATCGCACTGGATTTATTCGCAATTTTTGCTCGCGCCGATACTTTTAATTCACATGTCGAGTGTAAATGTCGACTTACACCGCTTCTTCGTGTCAGTTCACGGTTGAATGGCAATAGTTAGAGACGCCCAAGGACATGCTTATTTTTGCTTTCGAAGGACGATTATTTTTTCTGTGTCAATAAGATCATAATCATTATGATATATTGATAAAGTGTCAATAATACAAGTATAAAATTTATATTCAATCACTAATCAAGATTGAGAAATCAATTGATACATCATCATTAAACCACACTGCTACAATTTTCCATGGATTGTTACAGTAAATTTTAAGAGTTTAATTCTATACATTATATCTCGATCAATATTACCTCTTATCTCCAATTTATCGTACCTTTATCAACATTTATTTATCAGCTTCTTCCTGATAACATTTCATTCCCATTCCTATCTCCCTTGCTTCTTTTAATCCTTTTCGCGTAATGAAATCATGGAAATTTGTATCAAATATAAAGTGTTTATACTGATTTACAGTCTCTTTAACGAGATAATATCGACTAGACGTGGGAACCAATATGTTTTTCTTTTTCAAGAATGTTGTAAACGATTTGGACTTTTTGTTTTAATTCTTAAATATTGCAGAATAAAATAAAATCGTTTATTATTTTTCATTTATACTTGCCAATTTCTCTGTACAAATGTACTAATTACATTTGTTTGCAGAGAAATTGACAAGTCAATTGAAAAGTCAGGGAATTTTATAAAATATTATTTTAAAAAATGAATTTAATTAATTACTCTTTTATGATTTTAATTAGTGAATTGTCATTTGAGCTAATTGTAAGTTAAAAATGGCTGAATTGACAGCGATTTTTACTTTATTGATCAACAGAAAATAACTAAAATTTTCAATGTTGATACTGAAATTCAGTGTTCAATTGACAATTTATTATTATCCTTCAAAATTCTAATTATTCTTTAATTTTTAAACTTATTTTGTTTTAATGTCGATTATTATTTTTTTTAATTAGAAAAAATAGTTTTAAAATTTCAATTCGATTCTACAATTCTACAACTATTTTCTTCAAAACTCAATTGATTTTTCAATTATCTTCCTTAGTGTTAAAAAATTCTCGACATTTTCCAATTATTTTTTCAATTATCAATAAGTTTCTTTAATTCTAAATTCAATTGTTCAGATGTTTTTTTTTCAATTCTCAATTTATCTTAAAAATTTAATTCCATTCTTCAGTTTTAATTTTTTCTTCTATATTTAATAATTCTCGGCTTTTTTCAATTACTTTTTCAAAATTTTAATTATATTCATTAAATTTTAATTCCATTCTCCAATTTTCAACTATTTTCTTCAATTTTAAATTGTCTTCTTTAACTTGAATTACTTTTTTTTCGATTTTCTATCTAGTTTTTTCAATTTACAATGTTTTCAAAAAATTATTCCTATAATTTTCTTAATTTATCAATTCTCAAATATTTAGTTAAAAATTAATATTTATTGTTTAATTTTTAAAATTATTTTTTCCAATTGTGTATTAATCTAAACATTTTACGAATTTTATTTTCGACTGGCAATTATTTTCGTCATTTTTCAGATATTTTCTTCAATATCGCAATTATTGTCGTTATTTTTTAATTATTTCTTTTATTGATTAATTAGTTTCATCATTTATCCTTTATTTACAACAATTTTTTTCAATTTTCATTTCTTCTTTCACACTTTTTTAATTATACTTTAACTTTTTAATTATTTTGTTCTGTTGTCGATAATTCTCTACAGTTTACAATTGTTTTTTTTTTAATTGTTAATTATTTTTCTCAGTTCTTAATTATTTTCTTATATTCAATTATTTTCGTCCTTTTGTAATTTTTTTAAATTATCAATTATTTTCTTAAAATTTCATTTTAATACTTTAATTTTCAATTTATTTCTTCATTTTTTAGTTATTTTCCCTAATTTTTAATTATTTTTTTTTATTTTTAATTATTTTTTCAATATTTAATAATTCTCGGCTTTCTTCAAACATAAAAATTCTGTAAAATTTCAACTCCTTTTTTCAATTGTCAATTATTTTCTTTAAGATTAAAAAATTATCACTTTTTTTCAATTATTTTTTTCGATTATTAATAAGTTTCTTTAATTTTAAATTCACTTGTTCAATTATTTTCTTCAATTTACATTTTTTTTTCAATTTCAATCCCTTTTTTTTAGTTTTCAAATATTTTTTTCTACATTCGATAATTCTTAGCTTTTTAAAATTACTATTTTAAATTTTCAATTACATTCTTTGAATTTCAATTCTATTATTTAATTTTTGAATTATTTGCTTCAATTTTCAATTATTTTCTACATTTTTAAATCATTTTCTTCAATTTTAATTATTTTTAGCCATTTTTAATCCTGTTTTTTAATCTGTAATTATTTTCAACAATTCCTATAATTTTCTTAATTTTTCAATTTGCAATTATTTTCTTTAAATTAAAAATTTCTCTTTTAATTTTTCCAATTATATTTTTTAATTGTCTATTAATCTAGTCATTCTTCCAATTTAGTTTTCAATCGTCAATTATTTTTGTCAGTTTGCAGATATCTTCTTTAATTTTTCAATTATTCTCGTCATTTTTCAATTATTTTTTACAATTATTAATTATTTTCTCAATCTTCTAAAATTTCCTACAATTTTTTCAATTTTCAAATATTCTCTTCAAATATTATAATTATTCTTTAATTTCTTCAATTGTGTTGTCGGTTTTGTAAATTTTTTTTTCAATTCTCGATTTTTTTTTAAAATTTTAATTTAATTCTTTAATTTGTAATTTATTTCTTCTATTTTATATTATTTTCTTTTTTTTATTGTTTTCTTCAAATTACAATTATTTTCTTGAATTTTAAATGATTTTTAATGATTTTTTAATGATTTTTTTTTATTTTCAATCCAATTATTTAATCTGCAATTATTTCCAACAGTTATTCCTATAATTTTCTTAATTTTTCAATTTACAATTATTTTCTTTAGATTTAATATTTCCTGTTTAATTTTTAGAATTATACTTTTTAGTTGTCTATTAAGCTAGTGATTCTTGGAAGTTAGTTTTCAATTGTCAATTATTTTTGTCATTTTGCAGTTATGTTCTTTAATTTTTCAATTATTTTCGTCATTTTTCAATTATTTCATTCAATTATTAATTATTTTCCTCAATCTTAAAAAATTTTCTACAATTTTTTTAATTTTCAAATATTCTGTTAAAATTTTATAATTATTCTTTAATTTTTTCAATTATTTTGGCGGTTTTGTATTAATCTAGCTATTTTCGTAATTTTGTAATTTTTTTCAATTCTCGATTATTTTTTTAATTTTTAATTTATTTCTTCTATTTTTTCTTATTTTCTACTATTTTCATTGTTTTCTTCAATTTTTAATTCTTTTCTTGAATTTTAATGATTTTAAGCAATTTTTAATCAAGTTTTTAAATGTGTAATTATTTCCAACAATTATTCCTATAATTTTCTTAAATTTTAAATTTCCAATTATTTTCTTTCAATTTAATATTTCTCGTTTAATTTTTTCAATGATTCTTTTTAGTTGTCTATGAAGCTAGTCATTTAACCAAATATTTTTAATTTTTTAATTATATTTGTCAGTTTGCAAATATCTTCTTTAATTTTTCTATTAGTCTCGTCATTTTTCAATTGTTTCTTTTAATTATTATTTATTCTCCTCAATTTTTAATAATTTCCTAAAATTTTTTCAATTTTCAAATATTCTCTTAAAATTTTATATATACCTATTCTTTAATTTTTACAATTATTTTGTTCGTTTTTTAATTAAACTATAGCTATTTTCGTAATTTTTTTTCAATTCTTGATTATTTTTTCAAATTTTAAAATAAATTTTTAATTCATTTGTTCTTTTTTTATTATTTTGTTCTATTTTTATTGTTTTCTTCAAATTTCAATTATTTTCTTTAATTTTAATGATTTTTTCGATTTTTAATCTCATTATTTAATCTGCTATTACTTTAAACAGTTATTCCTATAATTATCTTAATTTTTCAATTTTTTTGTTTAATATTTAATTTTAAAATTATTTTTTCAATTGTATAATTATCTAGCTATTTTACAAATTCTGTTTTCAATTGTCAATTATTTCCGTCATTTTGTAACTTTTTTTAATTATTGATTTTTTTTTATTTGATTCAAAAGTGCAGCCCATGATTAATAAAATCGTTTATGGGCAATAAGAATACAAAACTAGCATTATATATGAGACACGAAAAAAGAGATTAAGTTAACTAAAAGTAGCTAAAAGTAACTATTCATTCTGTGTATGCAAGGTTACAAGGTATTTAAGTAATTGTTTACAGAATGATTTGTGACTTTTTTGCCTAAATTGTTTTTTTCTAAATTTTAATTTAGTTCTTAAATTTTCAATTTATTTCTTCTATTTTTTATTATTTTCTCTAATTTCAATGATCTTTTCCGATTTTTAATCCAGTCATTTAATTTTCAATTATTTTCAACAGTTATTCTTGTAATTTTTTAATTTTTCAAATTTTTTTTTTAAATTCAATGTTTATTGTTTAATTTTTTAAATTATGTTTTCCAATATTGTGCATCTTGACATTTTTCAAATTTTGTTTTCAATTATTAATTAATTTTGTCATTTTTTTTACTGCAATAAGCTAAACAATTGATTAAAACAATTTTATAATTGGTCATGGAATTTTAAGAAAAATGGTCTGGAAAACCTGGAAAAGTGATGGAATTTTGCAATTTTGAAACCCTGTAATTAATTTACATTCATGAATTTTATTGTTTGTTGCCAATTAATATGCAAATTAGCAGCTCATAATGAACGGGATAAAGAGGCTGCTGAGCATAAATTGAACAAAGAATTGTTTAAACTCCTGGGAAGGAAAAGTGAATAAATGTAACCCTTTGGTTAATTACCTATTAAATTACAAATTCCCATCTTTAACAAAACACACGCTACAACACCTTCGACGACAATACACGGCGGGAGCACTTTTGCCGGGGTCTCTTTCGCTTTATTGCAGTTCTCCTGCCCCTCATCGGCATTCAGTGAAAATAGCCTACCATTATTGCCATTGTACGATAACAAGAGCGACCGCCACGAGCAAAAGAACTCCTCCTGGACATTCTCTGTCAGTTAACGATCGTACCATTACTTGACAATCGAATTGGCAACTGTCAAGTATTAACAGGTCACCCGTGGGGCGGCGAAACAATTATTATTTACCCTCCCTTTTGTCAATTACATTCTTCAGGACCTATTTTTCACTGTTGCCAATTTGCCGACGGCAAGACTCTATTTTAATTCCACGTTATTATTCTCACGGGTAATTGTAGTATTATTTCTCGCAACCATTTCATTTTTATTATTCACAGGCGCGATTCTTGCTTCTGTGCTTTTAAGCGCGTCAATTGATAAGTTTCTAATTCGACAAAAAGAATGAAAATTGAAAAATCCATTGAAAGAATCCCAGTGGGCATAAATTTCTAAAGAACGTCTAAAGGATGTCCTTCTATGTCATTTTGGACATTGAAGCATTTCTGTTAAAAACCACCATCGGAAAATTATTAAACTCGACGTCCTTGAATTATTTACAACATAAATAATATAAAAGATAACAAAAACCGAACTCGTCAACATGATAAGCAAATGTACAATAAAAAAAAAAAAAAATATAGTATATGAGAAATTTATCGAGCATTATTCAGGTGGCGACATTTTACGGTTATCTTGACCGTTAGAATTATCCTGATTTACAGGGTGTCTTTTTTCGAATCATCTCGAACAAAAAAAAAGAAATCGAAATTTTTCCACAAACATTGAAAATTCGATATTCATCTCTTTATACGCGCTTATCGGATTTTTATTCAAATTTATTCCAAACGGCATTAAACCGCTGTTTTTTAGAATTCTCGGTATGTCAAAGACCATAATTTATCTCGGCTTTCTTTCTCTGATGAAAAACAAATAAATCATCGCTTATTTATGACGCAATGTGGTTTTCTAGAGGAAAAACTGTGATTGATAATTTTCATCGAGTCGTTACTTCTAGAACAGGTCGTTGTTGAGCACCCAGTATAAAATTTTTGCAGGACCTGCACCAACTCTTTGCGTTATTTAGGGATGGACGCGGGAAATTGTCCGGTCGATTCGACCGACAGCGGTCACCCATTTGGAATTTCTAAGGGTCATTCTTGGCTCTCACTTAGCATAAAAGGGTAACTAGCAAATGCTCAATGCCCATACCATAATAGAACGAGTGTCCCATGGTCATAATTAGGTTCATGGGAAATTTTAACCCCATTCGTCTTTTAAAGACGGACTTCACAGGGGAGAAACAATTCCACTGGTCAGTCTTCACTTTTGAGTCGGAACAGTGTCTTAGTTTCTTCCAAGAAACATATCCTTTGAATCCTTTCTAGAGTTTAAAATGACAAAATTTTGTTTGTTGATGATAAAGAAAGGATTATCGACTGTATTAAAAACTTGAAAAAGAATTGGAGGAAATTATAAAAAAAAAGAAAGGATGCCGAAAAAAAAGGGGAACAAAACTAAAGTATCAATCAGAGGAAGTAGACTCATTTTTCAGGGTGTCTAAGATATTTAAAGATTATGGAAATGCGTCCGCTGTGATATTAGAAAAGACAAGTAAATTATGTTATGTCGCAGGCCAAAGATTCCATATCGGTTTTTTAATTCATTTGGAAAGGTCTCGTAAGAATTATGCTAATGGACCAGTTCGACTGGATTAAAGTGCATTTTTTGCTGACGAGCATCTATTGACTTTTTATCCCGGGGAATTAATAGCGATTCAACCAAATTTCCGAAACTCGGAATCTTAACTTTATTGCCACTGCCTTGCCTCTTTGTACTCAAATTTCGGACTTTTTTTTCAATCATCAATTTCATTTTTTTTTATTTTCCTTTCTCTAATTTCGATCAGTTTTGGCAAGACTTTTACAAAGCGTTCTTTGCAACATTTTTACAACAACAATGTTAGGATAAATGTAATCGTTTAAATTTTAAACCGTGACTATTCGTACAGAAAATTCAAATGCTGTCTTTGGCAGCGTGATACCTTGTTTTGGTTGGTGGTTTTTTACCAAAAGATAACATTAATTTTCCGAAAAAATTCCAGAAATAAAAGGAACAAAACTGTGTTATCCCCAGGATAAAGATTCGAGTCGATCCTAAAAATTCGAGTTGAGGTTTACTGACGAGACTTTAGAATTTCGCATTCTCAGGATAGGAGATATTTCCTTGAAATGGTAATGTTTCCGGGACTTGGAGGAATTAAACGACAAGTTGACAAATGAAAGATGGTATCCAAGCAAGGAAAACGCACTCACATTTGCACTTTTCCTGAGCACGTTCAATGATTGGCAGCTGCTGGATGCCGATGAAGCCTCGTGTCATCGGCGAGGAGATGAAGAACTCGTCCCATAAGGATTTCCAAGAAAATCATGCTCCCACGAAGGATGAACAAGTTCGCGACAAAAACTCTTCACTTAACCAACTCTGACGACAAAATCAACAAATAACAACCGATCCAGTAAAAGCACAACAACGTTTCCCGCGAATTCCCGTTTCTTCTCGGCACTCGCGACGGTCTAATCAATCCTCGTCCACGATCACAGCCAGTAATCATTAAAAATAATGATAAACCATTACATCCGGCAATTAGCACTTATCCGTTAGAATGACAATTATCCTATATTGGAATGAAACACGTTAAATCACCAAAAATTGTTTGTCACACTTGGCACACAAAATTATCCTGCTGTTTCACCGGTTTGTTTTGGTCAATTGGATTATTATTGTTTTAGTCCAGAGTCCCATGATTGCTCTCGTCCCGAGTTCCTCGATTCTCCCTCTGTTCGTTTTTGCGTACCGACAGGGCAAAAGAAGAAAACTGGTAGCGGGTTGAGACTAATTTTGGACGAACTTTCCGGTTCGGTGTCTTGTATTGGACTGTGCAGAAGTGGCACCACCTTCCAGTTTCTGAACTTACATCTTGTCAAGTAAGTGTGAGCTTTGGCAGCGTGTGCCAGCGACGAGAATCGACGGCAACGTGTGCGTGGCCTGTCCCCATGCACCAATGCATGCGTGGCCACGTATGAGCCACGGGAGATACGCCCCTTTTGCCCCACTCTTGTTAAGAGAGCCGCCATACGTGTGATGGGATGTTCGGCGTTGTTTGTGCCGGTGTATCGTGTGTTTATTTGTGTCTATGTATGCGGTAGTGTCGCCTACTGGTGAGTCTAGCGAGTAGTGGCGGCGCACTCCCGCCACGGGCTGGGACATCGATGCCTGGGCATGAGATGTCGTCAAATGGGATGGGGTTACCAGTTAGATCTTAGACTGGCAACCTCACAATCAAAACCAGCCCAGGAATTCCGAGGAATTTCCGCTCATCTTCGACAATATACCCATTCAACTTTAGGAATCCCCAACAAGTGTGGCTCTGGTATGTGTCCTACCTGTGCCCAACATACGGGATTGGCCACTTGTGCAAGATTCTTTCAATGTTAAAGCAACTGGAAAACTGGGAGATTACATTTCTGGGGAATCTGGGATTTTCCTGTTGTTAGGTCGATTGCTATGATGGTTCTTTTTTCTGCTTTTTACTATTTTCTGATTATGCAGAAAAAGCATTATTATTGACATGTATAACTGAATTCAGGCCCGGATTGGCCATTCAGGATACCGGGAAAAATCCCGGTGGGCCGCCGCTAGGCGGGCCGGTATTTTTGTAGGTCTAATTAATAATTTAATTTATGTAATTAAATTTCATTTAACTTTCAATTACTCTTTTCTATTTTCAATTAATTTTACAACATTCAATCATTTTCGGCTTCTTTCTATGTTCTTTTCAATCACAGAAATTGTAGAATTTCAATTAAATTGTTCAATTCTACAACTATTTTTTACAATTCTTATTTATTATTATCTTCAACTTTCAATTGCATTCTTCAATTTTCAATTCCATTCTTCAGTTTTCAATTATTATTTTTTTCTATATTCAAGAATTCTAGACTTTTTCAATTACTTCTTTCAATTTTTAATTACATTTTTTAAATTTCCATTACATTCCTCAATTTTCAATTATCTCCTTCAATTTTTTCAATCCTCAATAATTCTCAAAAAATTTTATAACTAATCTTTAACTTTTTAAATTATTTTGTTCTCTTGACCATTATTTCTTAGTGCTTTACGATATCAAGACGATATCATATTTGAGCAATATTGATATTGATCTCAAAATCTCTTGACCATCCAAAAATGTTCTCGAGTTGATAATATCGACCTAAAATAACTAAAAAATGACGAAAATAATTGACAAATGAAAAAAATTGGAATAATGACAAGATTAATAAATCGACAATTGACAAAAATAATTTAAAAAATTAAAGAACAAATATAATATTTTAAAAAAACAATTGGAAATTAAAAAAGGAAAAAAATTACAGAAATAATAATAATTGAAAAAAATTTTAATTTTAAAAAATTGACCGGGATTGAAATTTGAAGAAATAATCACAAATTGATAAGAAGAAAATAATATTAAAAATTGCCAAAATAATTAAAAAATGAAGAAAATAATTGTGAATTAGATAGAAAAATTGAGGAATTAAGGAGTTAAATTGAGATTTCAAAAAAATTATTGATAATAAATAATTTACAAATTACTATATCAATAAATAAATAAATAGTATAAAAGAGTGAAAAAGCCCAGGATTGGTGAATATTTAAGAAAATAATTGACAATTAAAAATTGAAGAAAACTGTAGGAATAATTATAACAAATAATTGGAAATTGAATGGGATTTTAAAAAGTTAAAGTTGGTTGAAAATCGAAGAAAATAATTTCAAATTAGAAGAAATAGTTGAAAAATGAAGAAAAAAATTCAAAATTAAAGAAAATAATAATTGTGAATTTAAGAGGATAGTTGAAAAATTGAATTGAAAGTTCAAGAAAAATATTGTTAATTGAAAAAATCATCGAAAAAAGCCGAGAATTATTAAATATTGAATAAAATAATTGCCAATTGGAAAAAATTCTAAACATGGCAAGATTATTAAATTAAAAACTGACAGAAATAATTTTAAACAGAAAAAGATAAACATGAAATTAAAAAAAACTAAAAAAGAAAGAAAATGATAGGAATAGTTCTAGAAACAATTGAAAGTTTAATTGCTTTTTGAAAAATTAAACTTTATTAAAATTTGAAGAAAATACTTTCAAATTGAGAGAATAATTGAAAATGAAAAAAAGTATCAATAAAAGACAAGAATTGTGATTGGATACAAATAATTAAAGAATTAAAGAACTGAATTGAAATTTCAAGAAAATGATTAATAATTGAATAATATGAAAGAAAATAATTGAAAAAAGACGAAAATAAAGGACAATTGCAAAAAATTCGAAAAATTGCAACATTAAAAAGTTTACATTTCAACAGAATTATCTTGAAAGTTAAGAATGTAAATTAAAATTTAGAACAGAAATAACTAAGAATAAAAATTGAAAGAAAATTACTGTAGTAATTGTAGAAAATAATTGTAAATTTAATTGGATTATAAAAAATTGAACTGGATTGAAGTTCTTGGAAAATAATTGCCTATTGAAGGAAACAAGTGAAAATTGAAAAAATAATTGAAAAAAATCGAGAATTATTGAATATTGACTGAAATAATTAAAAATTCAAGTAAATAATTGAAAACTGAAAAATAATTGAAAAAATGAGAATATTTGAAAACTGAAAAAGTAATTGAAAACTGAAAAAAAAAAATTGAAAAACCGACAATATTTGAAAATCGAAGAAAATAATTAAAAACTGAAAAAATAATTGAAAAAACGAGAATATTTGAAAACTGAAAAGAATAATTGAAAAAAACCGAAAATATTTGAAAATTGAAGAAAATAGTTGAAAACTGGAAAAACAATTGAAAAAATGAGAATTATTGAATATTGAAGAAAACAATTGAAAATTGATAAAAATATTGAAAGAAGCCGAAAATTATTGAATATTAAAGAGAATATTTGAAAATTAAAAAACATGATTAAAAATTAATTAAAATAATTGTGAATAGAAGATAATAATTGAGATTTGAAGAAAATAATTGTAAATTAAAGAAAGTAATTGGGTATTCAAATATTGAAAAAATGATTTTCAGGTGAATGAAAGCCGACTTTTTTTATGCTAAAGGGGGCAAAGTAGATAGAAATTCATTCTGAGCGATTTTTAAAGCCGGGGAATTCGCTAAAAAACTTTTTTTTATATTTATTTAATAAAAATTGTCCATTTCTTGATTGAAGATCAGGGAATGATTTTAAAGGGTTGTTTTTGATGCTGAAGGGGTTAAGGTAGATAGGAATACATTCAGAGCAATTTTTAAAGCCAAGAAATTCTCTCAAAATTTTTTTATTATATTTGTTTAATAGAAGTTATCCATTTTTTGTCCTTTAAAATTGGTTAAAACCAGATTGAGGTGTTCATTAAACTAAGAAATTACTGCTGCTTTCGTACAAATGGCAGTAGAGAATGCTACTGTTCAAGAAATTCCAAATAATTAAATTATTGATAAGTTTAAATAAAATAATTTAATAATTTAATATTTTTATATTTTAGTTTTAAATGTTAATAAAAATTTCCAATTATATAGAAAGGGGCCGCTTTGAATATCTTTCCCGGGCCGCTTTTAATTCCCAATCCGGCCCTGACTGAATTTATCGATTTCTCCGAGTCAGTCAAAAATTTAAAAGTAAAGGTTAAAAAATCACTTTTTTTTTACATTTCGACAGGCAATGCTGTCCTCATCAGAACTGTAAAAATTTATTTAACAATGGATAAGATACTTTACAAAAAAATACATTAATAAAATTTACAATATGAAAAAAATAGTTGTAAGTTACCTTATAAAATATTTTATTTTTTTATTTAATTTTAATAGAAAAAGTCATAAATATAAAATTGTTAAAGTTTAAATAGGGGTCTTTTTGTCTCTCCAATGTAACTTGCTGGACAATTTTGACAATTAATTTTAAAAACAGTATTCGTTAGATGTTTTTTCTCTGTTTTATCTTTACCTTTTTTTATAATGTTATTTAAATTACTGTTAACTGTTGCAATAGAACCAATATTATATTTTTTTAAAAAAAAAGAAAACGGTTCATAAAATTGTTCTATATATGGTACGACTAGTTTGGGAACCATTCTGTAATAATTGTTATAGTTTTTATTATTAGGTAGTTGTGATTTTATTGTTGCTATTCTTTTTTTAACGAACTTGTTGATAAAATGTGTAGAATAGCCATTATTAAATAAAATGTTTTTAACTGTTGAAATGTTGTTCTTGTGAAATTATTATTGGTTGTTTATCATTTAGTTTTCTTTTGCTTCTATGCGAAAAAAGCGAGATAGGTGCAGAAAACTTTTAGCAGTAGCTATTATCATGTCAAATTACCTATATTATATATATTTTAGTCTCATTTAAATTGAGAAATTTTAAAACGTTTTAAAGGAAAATCAAGAAGCTGAGAGATAAAAGTAGCAGAAGAAGCAGAAAATTGTGTAGGAGAAGAGAAGAAAGAAAAAGAAGCAGAGGCAAAAAAAAACTGGAATGAAATAAGCTGTAGCTTGAGAATTAGAATCACAATAAGAAAAATAAATACTTTCAAATGTAGCAAATGCTTTAAATCAATTTAAGTATCATGTCAAAATACTGATAATATATTTTGGTCGCATTTAAATTATCACATTTTTAAACGATCTGAAGGAAAATGCAGGAGCTGAAAGAAAAAAGTAGCAGAAGATGGAGAAAAATGTACAAGAGAAAAGAAACGTAGAAAAAGAAGCAGAGGCAAAAATATCTGAATGAAATAAATTGTAGGTTGAGTATTAGAATCACAATTAGAAAAATATATACTTTTAAACAGCAAATACTTTAAAAGCATTTAAGTATCATGTCAAATTACTTATATTATGTTTTAGATTCATTTGGATTGTCATATTACAAAAAAAAAACCTGAAAGAAAATGCAGAAGCAGAAAGTGAAGAAGAAGCTTAAAGAAACATGTAGCAAGCAATGGAGAAAAATGAGCAGTATGAAAGAAACGAAAAAAAAGAACCAGAGGCAATATTATCTAAATGAAATAAACCTGCTATTTAGCTCAAATGTGGAAAGTTAGTTGCTTTTGATTTTATATTAAATTATAAAAAGAAAAAGCAAACATTAATAAGTAATATTCTTTAATATAACCTCTATAAGCTTAATTTCCCTGGCAAATAAGCGTCACCGATTGCGGACTAAAAAGGTGCCGATAAAGTCCGCATTTGGTACCGAATCGGTCCTGACGTTAGAAATTAAAATTCATATGTTCCAATTAACTTGTACAGTATTTATTTAATGAAATTATTTAATTCTATAATCATTTTAATAAGTATTATTATTTATTATGGAAAGAAAAAGTAAAAAAAATGTAAAATTTGAATTCTATATTTTTTACTTTTTCTTTCCTTAATAAAAAATAATACTTATTAAAATTATTATAGAATTAACTAATTTCATTAAATAAATACTGTACAAGTTAATTGGAACATATGAATTTTAATTTCTAACGTCAGGACCGATTCGGTACCAAATGCGGACTTTATCGGCACCTTTTTAGTCCGCAATCGGTGACGCTTATTTGCCAGGGATTACAATGAATTTGTATACAAAGATTCAAAAGTAAATAATCATTTATTTCTATTCAATGTTTTAAAATTATATATTGTATTTATTTTTTACTTATTTATTATGTGCAATTTATTTATAATTTTTAATTTACGACATAGACAAATTTGTAAACATAAAACTGCATGTAATTATAATTTTGATTATTCAAGAAATGGGGCATTTCACGTGACATTTTCATTCAAAATTTCTTTTTGCTTGGAATAACTTTTTTCTGATTCTCTATGAAAAATAAGGAAACACGTATTTTTTTATTTTTTTATTGAATAAAAATTGCAGAAGTTATGAATTTTTGAAATTTAACGTTTTTTGAAATAGAGCATTTTTAACCTTCGTTTTTCTCCGTTATTATTAGTAAATTAAAAATAATTCCCTGCATAAAATTTGTTTAAGTTTTCTTAGATTTTTTAGACATGTAGTAAAAAAATAAAAAATTTATAACAAAAATACATGAAAAATTGAATTTACGCCTAAAAAGTGACTTTTCTCAAATCCAAGGTCTCGATTTTCGATTTTTTTCTTTCAATGCAGTTACTGATTAATACAGAAATTTTTCTCGTAAGTCTAAAAGTGGTGCTCTTTAGCGTTTTAATCATATTTGCATTTATATAGTATACTTTTACATGTTTTTAAATTTCATGTAAAAACGAAGGTTAAAAATGCGCTATTTCAAAAAACGTTAAATTTCAAAAAATCATAACTTCTGCAATTTCCATTCAATAAAAAAATTAAAAAATACGTGTTTCCTTATTTTTCATATAGAATCAGAAAAAAATTATTTCAAACAAAAAAAATGTTGAATAAAAATGTCACGTGGAATGCCCCAAATAAATAAATTGTTGTTAATGAAGAAAAAAAAACATATATTTGAAATTATCCATTCCAATATAAATATACGGTTGAAAATTAAACATATATTCATAAGAGGTTATTGCAAAACTAGAATATGAATAAAATATATATACTTTAAATTTATAAATAAAAAATAAATAGACTTTTTGTCTCAAATTAAAAATTATAAATAAATTACTTATATAATAAATAATAATATACATGTTAGCTAAATAGAAGGTTTAAAAATTTCTATTAATTCATGTATTTTTAATGCTCCTTCAATTTAATTGGGTGAAATTTAAACTGAAGTAAAAATAAATTTTTTTAAAAGTTACATTCAGGAATTCCCAATGTTTCAAAAAACTATTTAATTCCTTACTTTTACGTCATCAAAGGTTTTAAAATAGGTTACTCGATACTTGCTTACAAAAATGTAAGTGAAACCTTTAAATTACTTATCCTTTTTACAATAATAAAATATGTGATTTGTATAACGGAAAACATATGTAAATATAAATTGCCTATGAAACAATAATGAAATATTAAAATTTGTCCTGCAATACTAACAAGAACAACAAAAACAAAAATAATAATTATAATATTAACAATAAATGCAGCAATTATGATTATAACTAAAACGAAAATCATATTAAAGTTATTTGACTTTATTTTGCTTGCATCGCAAGTAATATTGAGTTAGCTTTTTATTGTATTGAAATTGGAGAAAGAGTTTTATAGCACGCTATTTTACTTGGCTTTTTATGGTAGCATCTTTGAAAAATCATTTTATTGCACGGAATATTAAATAGGAACTTTATTACACGAATCTCTGAGGCAACTTCATATTGCAGTGAATTCTGAATTGGCATTTTGTTGCACTGAACTTTCAATAAGCATATTATTTTTCTTACGTAAATAATTTGCCATAATACTTAAATAATTTTAGAGCATTATTCCTAAATTTAAAAGTAAATTTTTTGCATCCGCTTCTTTCGCAGTTTATTTTTTCCTGTTCATTTTTTCAATCTTCTGCTTCTTCTTCTTTTTCTTTCAGCTTCTTCTCTTTCACACTCTATTTCCGCATTTTCTTTTCATTTCTTACTTCTGCATTTTTTTTCAATTTATCAAGAAGTTTTTCCTACTTCTGCTTCATCCAATTTTTCATCTTCTTCAACTCAATTTTTTTCAAGTTTATCATTATTCTCTTTCAAGTTATTCTGCATCATTGTTTTCTTCATATTCTTCTGCTCTTTCTTTCAGATTTTTTCCGATTTTTTAAATTCTTCTTCTTCTTCCAATTCCTTTTCTTTCTCAACATTAAAACAAACTAAATTCCCAAATCACTAAAATTCTCAAAGAATTAAATGCTAATTCCACCAGAAACTATACTCACCTGCCACAGTGAAATTACACAAACTAATTTAATGCGGAAATTTTTTACATTTTTGTATTTCATCTAACCGTTTACCTAAATAAATTTCAGAATAACTCAACGATTTTCATGTTTGCACATTCTTCAGTGTCGAAACCTAAAATGGTTTATCTTTCTCTCATGTAGTAATTAAATTTCCTAATAAATTATGTCTCCAATGACCTCCAACATTTTCTACATATATATATGTATAAAGACGTTTAGGACAATAACCTTGGACTTGCGTTTCCCTTAAATTTCATAAATATTGTCTATGTAAATCTAGAAGAAAACCAAAAACATTAAAAAAAAGAAAAAAAATTTCATTCAAAAATATACGTCAATTAAATTGTTGATTTTGTGTTATAAAAAGTCACGTTCCGATTATTACGCGAGTAATTTTAAATCTCGAGACTTCGTGTTGCGTTCATTTCTATACAATCTTAAAAAAATATCTTCCGTGTTATATAAGGAATTATCATTTTTCTAAGAAATGATTAGATTGACAGAAGATGGAGTTATAATCAAAATTTGAGCTGGAATTTAAATTATTTTATTTTGAGAAATCTAGTTGTATTGAAAACTTTATAATGTGGTTTAAAAATTCCCATGATTGGGCGCCAAATAAAAAAAAAATCGTCATGACGCTATTTTAAAAAAATTTCCTTTCCTGTAAACTTCAAAATAAAAACGAATTTTGAACAAGTTTATTATGAAGATTTATAAATATAATAGTTTCAGAATGTTTTGTTCGATTTCCGAGGAAACCATTAAAGGAAATAGATTGACTAGACTCAAATGAGAAAATTAGTATGTGGATTTCTAATTTAGACGTTGGAACTTAAACAATTTGTTTGAAGTCTAGACATAAGTTGATAGGCAAAAGTCGAATATTTCTTTTTTTAAACAGGTTCATGGTAATTATAAAGAACCAGAATAATAGTTATTTAACTAGTTGTCAGAACTAGTTTCTATTGTAGTAAACTTACTCCATTCAGGCAATAAATAAATATTGACCCCGTAATTCAATGTCAACACTACAAATTCTGCACCTACATTACTTAGCTACATGTAATTGGATAATTAGTCAATAAATAATACAACTATTATTACACTCAAGTAATTAGATAATTTTAAAAATCAACTTTTAAAACTCTACTTATTTCTGTTTCGAAGCTTCATTTTTCGTTTCAAATTTAATTTATCGTACAGAATTAAAATTTCCGTTTAGAATTAAATTCTTTCCTCGTTGATTTCACTGAATTAAAAAATAAGCCTTAATTTTAGAGGAGTAAATCAATTATTGAGGAATGTAAGAATTGTAAGTTAATTAAAAAAAAAAGATTTTAAAAAATTTTTCATTTTGGGAGATTGAAAGCGTATGTAAATCAATTTGGGAAGGTAATTAATGAATGATTAACTCTGTGCGAAGAGAAAACTAGATAAAAAGAAACGACCCGAAACCCCAGGAGACTTCAGGATTTCATGTAAGTAGAAAACTCCATGGAAGAAAATGATTTATATACTGTATAATGTTTCTAACAACCGCAGGATATGAAATATTAGATGTTTCTTTTTTTATTAATGGTTTTCTATTTTTTATTAAACTTATCTGATTAATCAATATTACCAAAAATTAATTTTTTTTTTAAAGATATTACTAACAAAATTTGATTTTGTCGAAAAAGTTGATAAAATTAGAAAAGTTGATAAAAGTTACAGATGCAATTATGAATATTAGAAAAGTTACGAAAGTTACCGTAACTTCCGCTATTTACCATTAGTTGCTACAGATACAATATATTAATAAAGTTACTATAAGTTACTAAAGTTACTACAGTGACTAAAGCCAAGATAAGTTACTAAAAAGTACTAAAGTTATCATGAGTTAGTAAAGTTACTAAATTTAACACATGTAACTAAAGTTAATATAATTGACGAAAGTTAACAAAGGTTACTAAAGTTACTCCAAGTTACTAAAGATGTTAAAATAACTATAAGTGACAAAAGTTAAACTAAAAGTTAAAATAAGTTATTAAAATTACTAAAGTTACTCCAAATTACTAAAGTTAACATAAGTTACTAAAAGTTACTTAAGTTTACAAAAATTACTAAAGTTACTCCAAGTTACTAAAGTTAATATACGGGACTAAAGTTAACATAAGTCACTAAAAGTTACTAAAGTTAACATAAATTATAACAAGTTACTAAAGTTTAATTAAGTTACAACAAATTACTAAAGTTTACATAAGTCACAACAAGTTACTAAAGTTTACATAAGTTACTACAGGTTAGTAAAGTCAAACTAAATTACTACAAGTTACTAAATTTAACATAAATTATTACAAATTACTATAATTAACATAAGTTACTACAAGCTTCTAAAGTTAACATAAGTTACTCAAGTTACTTAAGTTAACATAGTTTACTCAAGTCACTACAAGTTACTCAAGTTACTATAAGTTACTCAAATTACTCAAGTTACTACAAGTTACTAAATTTACTAAAATTAACATTAGCTACTAAAGTTAACATAAGTTACTACAAGTTATTAAAATTAATAAGAGTTACTTCAAATTACTAAAGTTAAATAAGTTACTCAAGTTATACATTACTAAAAGTTAATCAAATTTCTAAAGTTACTCCAAGTTACTCAAGTTAACATAATTTACTTAAGTCACTACAAGTTACTCAAGTTACTATAAGTTACTCAAATTACTACAAGTTACTAAAGTTACTAAAATTAACATAAGTTACTAAAATTGTCTAATTTACAATAAGTAAATAAAGTAAATAATACCAAAAGTGAAAATCGAATCATTTATTTTCCTGAGACAATAAACAAGTCAAACACCATCATCATTAACCGTACGTGATTCTTCAAAAGAATAGTGTTCTACTTTTATAATACAAGAAGTGAAAAAGAGTGAGAAAAAGAAAAAGTAGTTTCGGGAGAGAAACGAAGACAGTTTCGAAAAGTTATGTCGATAAATCGTCTTTATAATGCAGCGAGATTGCTCTAGTTGGCCTCTAGCTGGCCTCTAGTTGGTCTAGGCTGTAAAACTATTATGGGTGTGATACAAGACGAAGAAGGAAAATCACGCGACAGTTAGATATCCGGTCGTGAAACGTACACCTGATCGTCTTCTCGATACCAGGGCTGGTCTTCATTCTCTCAAATGAACTCTTTATTCACTTTCAAATTTATCGTTTCTAGAAACTGCAGCAATTTTTATAGAAACTTTTTATTTTGCTTCAAATAAATTCATAAAACTAAAAAAAAACATAACAAAAGGAAAATATCTATGAATAAACAAAATAAAGGAAACTTGTTAGTTGGGCGACAAATAAAACGAAAAAACCCAGGATAAGTTAACATGAGAAGTTAACATGAGCTACTTAAGTTACTCTAAGTTACTAAAGATGTTAAAGTTACTTTAAGTGACAAAAGTTAACACGTGTTACTAACTGTTACTTAAGATAACATAAGTTATTAAAGTTACTCAAGTTATTAAAGTTACCCTAAGTTACTTAAGTTAACATAATTCACTAAAAGTTGTTTAAGTTAACATATGTTACAACGAGTTACTAAATTTTACATCAGTTACTAAATGTTACCCAAGTTACTAAAAATACTCCAAGTTACTACATTTACACCAAATTGCTAAAGTTACTCAAATTTACTCAAGTTATTCCAAGTTACTAAAGTTACAAAAAGTAACTGAAGTTAACATAAATTCCTAACGTTTCAAGTTACTACAAGTTACTCAAGTTACTATAAGTTACTCAAGTTACTACAAGTTTTTCAAGTTACTATAAGTTACTCAAGTTTCTACAAGTTACTAAATTTACTAAAATTAACATTAGTTACTAAAGTTAACATAAGTCACTAAAAGTTACTTAATTTAACAATTGGCTAAAAACGAAGATATTTAAAATTTTTTTCACAAGAAATTCTCTACTTTAAAGAATTCACCAAATTCACGATAAAATTCAAAAACTTTTTTCGTTGGGCGCCAAAAAACACAAAATATCCCAATAACCAGTTGACCAAGTTTAGTCAAACGTTCGTTCTATTTTCTAGAGTCCGATCCTGAAAGATGACAAAGACAGCTGCGTTATATGATCGAGACTATCTGTGGGTGAAACTCCAACGGGTTTCAGTGTAAAAACGCCGAGATCCGCCTTTTTCAAAGATCAGATCTCTCGTCGTGTAAAAATGCAGCTCGTGAATTTCTCCAAAGCGAGAAACGATCGACCGAGGGGAATATAAGAAAAACTGCCATTTTCCCAGATTCTTAAAATATCGACTGCCAAGGAATTTTTTGATTGTTGAGCGAGTCTTTAATTAAAGCCGGAGTCCATTATCAAGGTTAATTGCAAATTTCAAAAATCTATTCTCAATCAATTTCCCTTCTTAGTCGATTTTTTTTTCAAAAAATCGCAAAATTAGAGAGTTTAGAGAAACATTTTTCCATCGATATCATAAAGAAAAAAAAAAGAAAAAAAATTTCTGCATTATATCACGCAGCTCGAAAGTGTCACGCACGCGACATCAATTTTCCCCTCGATTTTAACAAAGTTTGTCGAGTTTTGTTTTGTCCTTGGTACACTCGCTTTAAACGATTTCCAGGCGATAAATTAGCACTTGAATAATATGTGATTAAAAATAGAGAAGAGCATCGGAAGGAGCTACTGAACTGCTAGAAGTGGTGTGTCTGGCTGATCTAAGCAGCCAAAGTAATTGCCTTCGAATGTAATTACAGGTTCCGAGACCACTGACATATTGCTGCCTCTATTGGCAAGAGGTAGATGGATAAATAGTCGGAAGAAAAAGCGAAACGGGCAAAAGAACAAAAAAAAACAAAGAAAAGAAATACAATTCAAAGAGTCCATGTCCGTGCGGAGATTGCAAGCGAAAACTTGCAAAATGATAATTAACTACTCGTCTTTCTCTCATTCGCATGTGCAATCATGTTCGCGTGCAGTTAAAGTCAATACCGGTAGCAACTCGGCATCGACGAACGTTTCAGAATTCTCTGCGGGGGGTGGTCCTGTTCCGTGTTTTCCCCAGGACCACCCCCGGTCCAAGAATCAAGCAGGGTCTGTAAAAACCGAGCTTGTCTTTCAGTTTTTTATTTTTTTTTATAGAAAGATCAGTCGCTTAGGTCAATGTTATTTGATGGATTTTTATTCGCCATGCACAGAGGAAAAAAAATTTGTGAGGAAAATCCGAGTTTACCCATTTGGAAAAGAGAATTATAATTTTAAGAAATTTTCTGGGCTAAAGTACTTTGAAATCGATCAATAATTGAAATTTGTAGGCAAATATTACTGAATATTATCGTTTTGACAGAAAATTTTAAGAGGTTTTGTTTATTCATCCGCCATCTTGGATTCGACACTTTAAACTTTTAATTTTGACACTTAATTAGTGAGATAAAAAACCCCTAGATACAGATTTATGTAAAAATCCGAGATTTAGAGAAGTTGATCCGCCATCTTGGATCCGCCATTTTTAATTTTTGAATTTTGACTTGAAATTTGTAATCAGCGACACCAAAAACCTTAAGATACCCATTTATGTGCCAATACGACAATTTTTAAGAAATTTATCCGCCATATTGGATCCGCCATTTTGAATTTTTTAATTCTGACTAAGAATTTGTAATTAGCGACTTTTAAAACCCCTAGATACCGATTGATGTGAAAATCAAATATATTTTTAAAAATTCAACCGCCATTTTAGATCGGCCATTTTAAATTACGAACTTTTCGTTTCATTTTAAAATAAAATTTAAGAGTTTTCTATTAAATTCGTTCGCCATATTGGATCCGCCATATTAAATTTTTAATTCTGACTTGAGTTGACGCCATCTTGAGTTCGCCATTTTGAATTTTTTATTTTTTACTTCGAATTTGTGATCAGCTACGAAAAAAAATCACCAAATACCGATTCACATGAGAATCCGACGATTTTAGAAAAATCTATCCGCCATTTTGGATCCGCCATTTTGAATTAGGAATTTTTTGCTTCAATTTTGGAATCACAGACACTACAAACCACAAGGTACAGTCAATTTATTTATCTTTATGCAGAAAATGAGACTTTTATTAGTTTCAGTAAATTACTTTTTGAGCATGATAAACATTTATGTGCAAAAAGTGTATTTTTTTCAAAACAGCTTTCTAAAAAAAGAATAGTTGGGTATTTGTAAAAATCCCTGTGTTCAATTTTAGATATTAATGAGTCAAATCACCCTAGCGAATTTCATTAGAATCCGTCGAATCATTTCTCAAATATTCTGACGATAAAAAAGTGTGACACTTACACACGCACATACACAAATTTTCAGAAAGTGCATTTTTTTGAAAAAAAATCTTGAAATTCAATCAAAGACCCAAATATTAACCGATTTTAAAGTTTCTTTTTTTGGTTTACTCAGGAGGAATTGAAAAATTGTATTAAGATGCAGGAAACTGAAATTCGAAAAAAGCTAACCTCAAAAAGTGTTATTAACTCAAGAAATTAAATTTATTTTTTGTTTAACACTAATTTATAAATTTTAGGTCACAAGACCTGAATTAGAAATTTAAAATCCAAGATGGTGAATTAAAAATGTCGGATTCAAAATGGCGTCTTCAAAATGGCGGATAAAAACTGAGAAATTACATTCTTATTTGGAAATTTAGAACTCTCACTCGAAATTCATAATCAGCAATATCAAAAACCCCTAGATGCCGATTAATACAAAAATACAAAATTTTAAAATAATTCATCCGACATATTGGATCCGACATTTTGAATCTTGGATTTCCGACTTGAAATTCATAATCAGCGACTATTAAAATTTTCATATACCGATTTTTTTTAAAAAATCTCACAATTTTGTCAAATTACACTCGCCATTCAGAATCCGCCATTTTGAATTTCGATTTTTTGACTTTGAATTAGGAACCAGGGACACCGGAAACCACTATATAATATCTATTTATTGATCTTGATGCAGAAAATGAGACTTTAATATCCATTAAGTTAAATTTTCAGCATAATAAAATTTTGTGTTCAAAAAAAATATTTTCGCAAAAAAGTTGCTAAAAACAAAAACGGTTAGTTATTTTTAAAAATTCCTGTGTCCAATTTTAGATATTAATTCTTCAAATAACACTACCAATTTTTATTCAAATTCATCTAACCGTTTTTGAGATATTCTGATGACAAAAAATCGTGACACTTACACACACAAACACACGTACATTCATAAAGTGTATTGTTTTTAAATTTAATAAAAGACCCAAATATTAACCGATTTTAAATTTTCTTTTTTTAAAATACTCAGGAAAATTTGAGTACCATATTAAGCTGAAGAAAAGATTTAAATTCGTAAGAAACTAACCTAAAAAAATTCAAGATGACTAAAATACAAAATTGGATTTAAAATATCGAATAAATCATGAAAAATTATTTTCTTCAGTGAGAATATATTTTTTTTTTATTATTACTTTGTACAAATACCAACACACAACAAAAAATAGTTGAATGACAGAGAAATTTCTATCTAAGCTACATCTGGAAAATTGTGACCGCAGCGAATGAAAGCTAGTTAATTTTAACGGTCGCAGATAAACCACAATATTTTAATTTCGAGAAATTATGGAGACGTTTTAATATCGCTTTTCGCACTTGACTCGATCGGCTGGCCATGCACCTTTGATATTTTAATCCGTCGCAAGAAGTGACGCGCGTAAAAGTGCGTTTTGATGCCAGTCGTGACGTGCACTCTCATTATTACTAAAACACATGCAATGCAAATGTTTGTGTCGATTATGTATGATACAATATAAATTTGCATGTCTATAGGGAAGAGAGACGTTAGTTGATTGGTTTATCCGTTTAAATATCACGAGTTCTGCCTCCTCGATAAAAAAAAAAAAATCCGACAATTTATCAATTTTGAAAATAAACGCAAATTTGTAGAAACCTCGAATGTTAAAATAACGCTAAAATAGTAAATGTTACGAATATTAATTAAAAATTATTAATAAATCAAATTAATACTTATTTAACTGACAAAAATTAATTCGATTTAAAATTTAAACGCACTTTTTATTAAACCTGCTACAAAATAACAGATTTCTGCATCTTAAAAATTAAATATTCAGTATGTCTAGTGTAGCTGTGAGGACAAACAGTTCGACTTGGTTGAGCTAGGAATCTGGGTTCGAATCCCAAGAATGACAATTTTTTTTTTCTTAAAGTTAAAAAATAATATAAAATTGGATTAAATTAGATCATTTTTCAGTTGATTTCGACGCAAATAGAGATTGTAAATTTTAAATCTTTTATTATATTCCATCATCTTAAAATTCGATTTTTAAAAACTAAAATTCTATAATTACTATCTTGGAGGACATTTAATTACAATTTTTACTTTAACTCGTTATAAAATGAAAACTTATTCATATTTTTTCATGAAACTTACATGAGTTATAGTTCAAACTATTCTGTTGACGATACGCTACTGATAATGTTTAATTTTGTAATTTGAAAAAAGTTATGAATTTTTTGGTTGCTTATTGTTGCATTAACCTTGGAAATATTTCCAGCTTCTCGTTTCACGAGGAAATTTTCACGAAACACAAAGTGTCAGTGGATAAAATATCCATCGATATCTAATAAAGTTTTCTGGAAAGTTTTATTTAAATATAAATAATCGTATACGAAATATAAACAATAATATTTTCGCGACGCAACGTTAATATTATTTAACTCTTTTATATCATAATATTGTGTTTTTCAATTTTTAAATGTTCTTACAACTAAAATAGATTTACTATAAAACATATTTATCGATTTTAATTATTTATTATTAAATACTTTAATGTCAAAATACTGCAATTGAAATATTTTTATTACTATTGACGATTATTATTATTCAATTATTGAATAAACATATTATATTACCGCTTATTTTTTGTACACTAATTTATATTTACATAAAACTATTTAGAAAACTTTATTGAATGTCGATGAATATTTTTTCCACTGACACTTTGTGTTTCGTGAAAATTTCCTCGATAAACAAGAAGCTTGAAAATTTTCCAAGACTAATGCAACAATAATCAACAAAAAAATCCATAACTTTTTTTCTATTACAAAATAAAGCATTATCCGTAGCTTGTCGTCAATAGAATAGTTTGAACTACAACTCCTTTAAGTTTCATGAAAAAATATTAAAAATTTTTCATTTTATAACCAGTTAAAATGAAAATTTCAATTGAATGTCATTTTCAGAAAATATCAAATTTTTCACTTTTGCACGAAAACGGTAAGAGATAGAGAAAATATCGTTAGAAGAAAAAAGATCCAGCAGAAAATTTGCCACAAGAAAGCAATGTAGTTTTTGAAAATTGTGATGGTGGGGGAAAAACGAATACCGCTGCCAGAATTTTATGCATCGTTCTTCGGACCAATTGTTAAAAATAATACCCAGAAGTAACTGTTTATAAGTTGGCTAATTATGAATAAATAAGCTCATAAAGTCGATGAGAATTTTCCTTTCCTGAATTATAAAGATAAAGGCAGAAAATTAATGGCGAGAATAAAACGTATTTAAGAATCGCCACATTCCCTTGATTACTAAATCACTCAGTACTTAAGATTCGAGAGTATTTTTAGCCTCGTATTACTATCGGCGTTATGGAATAGTTAATATTTTACAGTAAATTGCGTCGATTAAAGCAGCACTCGCAGTTTATATAGAGGGGCATTAAAATGCGTTGGTGGATTCGATCGTGACTAAGAAAGAAGAGGAGAGTTTTACCTTCAAATGTATAAAAGAGAGGTAAAGAAAGATGTAAAGCCTGCGATTTAAAGGGCAAGGACGCACGAACCGAGTTCCCTGCTCGTTTGACTTCTCGGCCGTCCGACACTCGTTGCAATTAGCATCTAATGCGTGTGCGAGAACGCAAACGTCCTGATTATTCTGCAAAAACCACGCACTCTTTAAAATACAACATTGCTCATAAATAGTGCGTGAGAACAGATTGTTTACAATTTTTTTTTGCCTCAATTTTACACGAGAAAAAAAGCAAATAAAAAAATGTGGGATTAAATTAAGTTGTGTATGATACTTAATTGAAAATGACGCATAAACGAAACTGATGGTTCATTCTGAACCTAAGATAGAGGGTATGAAAATAGGCCGAGTTCGGTTTCAAAAAAAAAAAATTGGGACAGAATTAGTCATTTGGAACCTGCTATATGTAGTAACTTTAGTAGCTAATGTTAACTTTTGTCACTTATAGTAACTTTAGTAACTTGGAGTAACTTTAGTAATTTGGAGTAACTTTATTAATTTGGAGTAACTTTACTAATTTGGAGTAACTTTAGTAATTTATAGTAACGTTAGTGACTTGAGTAACTTTTAGTAACGTATGTTAACTTGAGTAACTTATGTTAACTTTAGTAACTTTAGTGATTTTGAGCAACTATAATAACTTGGAGGAACTGTAGTAAGTTGGAGTAAGATTAGTGACATGAGTAACTTTTAGTAACGTCTGTTAACTTGAGTTCCTTCAGTATATTTTAGTAACGTATGTTAACTTAAGTAGCTTATGTTAACTTTAGTAACTTTAATAATTTGGAGCAACTATAATAACTTGGAGGAACTGTAGTAACTTGGAGTAAGGTTAGTGACTTGAGTAACTTTTAGTAACTTATATGAACTTTAGTAACTTGGAGTAACTTTAGTAGTTTGATTAACTTTCAGTAACGTATGTTAAATTTAGTAACTTTTGTTAATTTTAATACCTTGTAGAAACTTATGTTAACTTTAGTAGCTAATGTTCATTTTAGTAAATTTAGTAACTTGTAGTAATTTGAGTAGTTTACAGTAACTTGAGTAACTTGGTGTAAGATTAGTGACTTGAGTAACTTTTAGTAACTCAGAGTAACGTTAGTGACTTCAATAACTTTTAGTAACGTCTGTTAACTTGAGTGACTTGAGTATATTTTAGTAACGTATGTTAACTTGAGTAACTTATGTTAACTTCAGTAACTTTAGTAATTTGTAGAATCTACAATAAGTTGGAGGAACTATAGTAACTTGGAGTAAGGTTAGTGATTCGAATAACATTGAGTAACTTGGAGTAACGTCGGTGACTTAAAAGTAACTTTTAGTTACGTCTGTTAACATGAGTTACTTATGTTAACAATAGTAAATTTAGTTACTTGGAGTTCATTTTGAGCCTTATCTAGAATAGATCAAAATGAATCTGGTGAGTTCATTTTGAATATAAGCAATAAGCAATAATAACCTAAACAATAACCGAGGGAGTTATGTTGAAAAAATATTGGGATACAGTTAGCTCAAAGATTAATTTTGAACCTGATATATGGGGTAAAATGAGCTAAACGAGGACATTTTGAACCTAAAACATGTATCAAAATGAACCAAGCAAGTTCGTTTTGAATCTAAAACTGAAGGTATCAAAATGAACCAAGTGAGTTTATTTCAAGATGCAACACAAAAAAGTGTAATAGAATTAGAAATAAATCTCCTCGGTTCATTTTGAGCCTAAGACAAAAATAAAAATGAACCAGTGAGACCATTTTGAGATATTTTAGAATCAACCTAAAATCTGATTAGTTTTGAACTTGAAAAAGTTCATTTTTAAACTACTAAATGAAGCAAACTAAACCAGACGACTTATGTTGAACCTCGCATAAAAAATAATAAAATGAATCAAGCGAGTTTATTTTGAACCTAACACTTTTTTCACACAATTTTCATTATTCTCGATTTAATTGTGCTTTAATTGTGTTATCTTCTGCTGAAGCACCTCTCGAAACTTTTTCAATTGAACAGCGCTCTCTTACGAAAATCGTATCACGTTTCAAGTCGGATCAAAATATCAGCGGGAGTCCATTGCAATTGGTCCCTTACCGATAAATGGTGTTGGAAATTTACAGAAGGGTCGAATAAGGAAAAGTTGAAAAAGAGAATGGAGAAGTTGGACTGTCCAAAAGATCGATCAGTCATTACCATAAATTGTGTATAAGTTCCACCTGGAACGGTGGCAGTATCCCGTGGTCAATGCTCAACCCTTCCTTAAGTAAATGCAAGCTGTGTCTCCCTTTTTTTTGACTCTATCGATCTTTCTTAATCTCCCTTCCTTTTCTATTCTTCCTTAACGTTTTCCTTTATTTCCCCTCTTTCTTTTATACCTTTTTATTCTTCCCCCCTCTCACTCTCTCTCTCTCTTCCACCCTTCTTTCATTACTCCCTCTCTTTCTTTTTAATTTCTCTATTTTCATCTTATTTTCTTTTTTCTCTGTTTGTCTCTCCCAATTTTTGCCTGTCCGTCCGTCTGTCCAACTGTCTGTCTGTCCGTTCGTCTATTTGTCCGCTTGTCTGTTTGTCCGCCCGCCTGTCTGTCCGACTGTCTATCTATCCGTCCGTCTATTTGTCCGACTGTCTGTTTGTCCGTCCGTCTGTCTGTCCGCCTGTCTGTCCGACTGTCTATCTGTCCGTCCGTCTATTTGTCCGACTGTCTGTTTGTCCGCCCGCCTGTCTGTCCGTCTGTCCGGCTGTATGTATGTCCGTCCGCCTGTCTGTCCGACTGTATGTATGTCTGTCCGCCTGTCTGTCCGACTGTCTGTCTGTCCGTCTGTCTATTTGCCCGATTGTCTGTCTGTCCGACTGTGTGTATGTCTGTCTGTCCGACTGTCTATCTGTCCGTCCGTCTATTTGTCCGACTGTGTGTCTGTTCATCCGTCCGCCTGTCCGGCTGTATGCCTGTCCGTCCGTCTGTCTGTCTGTCTATCCGTCTATTTGTCAGACTGTCAGTTTGTCCGTCCGTCTGTCTGTTTAACTGTCTGCCTGTCCGACTGCCTGTCCACCTGTCTGTCCGTCTGTGCAACTATCTGTCTGTTCAACTGTCAGTCAGTTGGACTGTTGTGTATCATAATACAAGTGTTTTCGACTGTCTACATACTGGTAACACTCCTCAAGAAAAAAGAAATAAAAAAGTTTGAAAAAGCTTGTAAAGAATATTTAATCAAAATCTTCAATTCTTAATCTTCTAAAACTTTTATAATAATATTCGAAAAAACCAATTGTCCTACTTTCCGTTAAATCTTAGTTGTAACCAAACCTTCAATATTTCAATTCGAGTACATTTAAAATCTCTTTAACTTTTATAAATTTAATAAAATAATATTAAAAAACTAAAATAAGATAAATATAAGTGAAATGCGAGAATTTAAAATTACAGTGGTATACAGTAGAAATAGCATAAAAACAACTATAAAAAAAAGTCTAAGGTTAGTGAATATGTGATAAAATAAAGTTATTTAATTAATCAATTTAACACATTATTAGTTGTTTTAAGAATTTCTAACATTATATAAATTAACAATATTTTTGAAGGACATAAATAATTTTAATTAATATACTCTAAACGATCAAAAATAGACGGGAACAATTCAATATTTACGTTTTCTCTTTGGCTAAATTAGTAAATTAAATCAATAATAATATAAATAAATATGATACCTACATTTTTCATTTAAAAATGAGTACAAATATTAATTAAATTTCTTTACACTTACTTTTTTGGTATTAATGTTAAAATTATTGAATAAACCCTCCATTTTTCTCAGTGTATCTGTCTGACTGTCTGTCCGTTAGTCTATCTGCCTGATTGTCTCTCTGTTAGACTGCCTGTTTTTCTGCCTGTCCACTTGACTGTTTGTCTGTCTGTCTATCTGCTCGTCCGACTGTTTATCTGTCTAACTGTCTGTCCATCTGTCGGTCTGTCCATCCTTGTTACAGACCGACTGTCTGACTGATTCTCTGTTTGATTATTTCTCCGTCTCTCTGCCTGTCTGTCCGCCCGACTGTCCGTCCGACTGTCTATCTGTCCGTCCGACTGACTATCTGTCCGCCCAACTGTTTATCTCTCTAACTGTCTGTCCGTCTGTTTGTCCTTCCGTGTAACTACCAGACTGTCTGTCTGCCTGTTCGACTATCTGACGGAAACTCTGTTTGACTGTTTGTCTGTCTGTTCGTCTGATTGACCGATTGTCGGCCCGATTGTCTATCTGGTTGTCTGTCAGTCTGTCTGTCAGTCTGTTTATCTTTTTTCTCTATCTATTCTTTCTCTTTCTTTTCTTCTTATTTTCCCCTGATTTTTTTTCTCTGTCAATATTATCTCTCTCTCTCTCTCTCTCTTTGTCTATCTTTCTCTCTCTTTTACCCCAAGTTTCTTCACATATTGCCCCCCCCCCTCTTAAAATTATGAAAGAGACCAAGGGACGAGAGACAATTCGATTTTTTGCCCCCTTCTTAGTGTCTAGAGGCGATGACCCCTTATGCCTTAAGGGTTACGTTTATTGTACTACTTGCGTTTCACGGGGGTTTTCGAATCTTTTTTTTTTCTTTCTTATGTGCTCAACGTAGCAAGGCAGTCGAAACAAAAAGTGCACTGGTTCGGGCTACTAATTAAAATTGTATAATTACCTTATCTCGAGATTTATATCCAATTAAATGCAGTGAAAGGAAGTATGTTTTGACTTCTGTCGACACTCGAGATCTTTATCAAATCGAAATTCTCGTTTTGGAAATGCTATTAATTGCAACTGACTAATTAAGAGGTGCCTCAGATGAGATATTTGTCGAATTTCAATCTTATTCTCAACATCATGACAAATTGATCCCCAATCTTCAATATCGTCGATTTCTAATTTCCCACATTAAAAACATTAATTTCAATTCAAGAAATAAAATTTTTAAAGTTTCCCATTAGCTTGAAATCTTGTTTTCAATTTTTTTTATATTTTTTTTTTGGTTTCAAATCAACGCAATTTCCTTATTTAAATTAAATTCAACCTCACTTAATAAAATCTAATTTTTTCTCAACTTTATGTTTCCCGGTTGACAAATAAAATACACAAAAGTGGATAATAATAATGATAATTATAATAATAATAATGAAATAAGATAAATCTTGTTCTGGGGATTTTCATAAATTTTAGAAAGCATTAAAAGCTTCTCAATTGTAAATTGCACATCAAACAGTCACCTTTGCGATAATGACTAAAAATCTATCAAGCTTGTGTAAAATATCCTCCTTATAGACTTCTTAATGTATATTTCCTTTTCTTCTTCTTTTTTCTTTTTTCTTTTTCTATGATCGTCTCTGAAAACGGATGATTAATCATCGCCATAAAACCTCTAGCGGCAAAGACTGTCATTACTTTGATCGATGGCCTCTCGCGTCCGGGAAAACCGTTTAATGAAAATCAAACGAAAAATTAAAATTCCAAGAAGCACGCGTGTTCCGCGCGCGTTAGTTGCGCTTTATGTAATTCACCCGTCACTCCGTAATCGCCAATGGACGTTGCGAACTACTCAAGCGAGATATTTCGCGTGTCTCTTACGGCAGACTTGAAATTTAAAACATAATTCCACAAGTTAAGGCTCGAGCGAGTAAAACTTGAAACGATAAGAAGCGACTCAAAAAAAAGAAGAAAAAAATCACCAGAGACTTACTCGACTAACAGTTATTTAAAAATCTTATTAAAAACCTTTAAAATGTAAAAATTAAAAAAAAAAATTACAAATTTTTCTTTTTTTACCTTAACAAGAAATTTGAAATGAAAACTAATATTTTCCTTGCTCTGAAGAAATTAAAATTCAATAATAATCACAAGATTTATAAAAATAAATATCTTTATTAGTTTATCTCGAAATACATAACAATTTTGCTCTAGATAGATTTCAGCTTATCAAAAAAAGTTTTTTTCAATAATCTAGCGTCTAGTTTATAAGCTGTCTGGTGTCATGTCGCCAATATAGACTCGCTTTCTTCCTTATAAATCAGCCCACGACAGGAAGTATTTTTATAATTACAGTTCTGTTGGTAAAATGTCGAAAAAAATGGTGATAAAGTCGTTTTGAAATCACGTACCTATATATACACAACTTTGTCATTCTTTTTTCTAAGTCTCTCATTAAATTTATGTCTCGTGTGATTTTAACTGATTTAGAGAAAGTTGTCACTTTTTGGAATATATTTTGATAAAGACATTTGATATGAAATTAAATTAAATCAAGCATGTCAGTTAAAATTTTTTGTTTTTGCACAAAATTGACAAGGGGAGAAAATTAATTGCATTTTAACTTGTCGAGTAATTAAAAAGAACTTTGAAATCTAGTTGGAGGATTAGAAATTTGAAAGTAGACGATTATGCAAGATTTTGGAATTTGATATGGATTTTTGTTGTGAGAAATTTTTAACTCAAATAGACGCGACGAATTTTTCAAGATTTACATTTCCGTAACATTTCGTAAAAGTTTAAATTTGAGACCTAATTTGAATTTTTTTAAAAGATATTCAGAAAGAAGGTTGCAATCCGCTTTTTTGGAATAAAATGACACTGCAATTGATACCAAATTCCAAATTTTTTAAATAAAATTCCAAAAATCTGATACTTATTTCCCAAAGTTGAAATCGAATAATAAACATTTGGAATCTTATTTTAAACATTTGAAATTAAATTCCAAACATATCAAAAAAAATTTCAAAATTTTTTGCAAAAGCTCTAACATTTGGAATAAAATTTTTAAAAGTTGTAAAAAAATCCAAACTCCTACATTTGGAATTCTAAAAATTTGGAACCGAATTTCAATTTCTTGACCAAAATTTAAACATTTGAGACTAAATTACCAACATTTGGAATTGAACTTTAAACATTTGGAATTGAACTTTCAACAATTGGAATTGAATTTGAATAATTTTTGACTAAATTATAAACACGAAATTAGAATTCTTAATATTTAGAACCGAATTTCAAAGTTTTTCACCAAATTGTAAACATTTAGAATAATTAAATTTTCAATTTTCAATTTGAATAATTTCGGACTAAATTTTAAAAATGAAAACAGAATTCTAAATATTTTGAACTAATTTTGAAAATTTTTTATTCAAATTTAAAAAATTGGGATTAATTTCTTAACACTTGGAATTGAAATTTATAAATTTGGAATTTAATTTTAAGTATGTGAAATTGAATTTTAAAAAGTTTGGACCGAATTCTAAATATGAAAAGAGAATCCTAAACATTTGGAATCAAATTCTAAAATATTTAAAAAAACTTTAAATATTTGGATTCAGACTCCTAACATCTGTAATGGAATTTTAAACATTTGGAATTAAACTTTAAACTCTTGTAATTCGGGTGGAATACAAAACATAAAAATAGAATTCTAAATATTAATTTAAATTTCAATTTCTTGAACAAAATGTAAACATTTAGAACTGAATTCCCTACATTTGGAATTGAACTTTAAAAATTTGAAATTAAACTTGATATATTTGTAATTGTATTTTAATAAATTTGGACCAAATTCTAAACATAAAAACAGAGTCATAAGCATTTGAAGCCAAATATAATTTTTGACGAAATTGTAAATATTTAGAATTGAATTCTCCACATTTGGAATTGAAGTTTAGAGATTTGGAATTGAGTTTTAATTAATTTTGACTGAATTCTAGACATAATCAGAGAATCCTAAACATTTAAAACCATCTTTTACAATTTTTGAAAAAATTGTCATTATTTGTCTTTCCTACATTTAGAATTGAACTTTTAACCTTGAATAAAATTTGAACATTTAGAATAAAATTTGCATAATTTTGGACTAAATTCCAAACATTAAAATACAATCCTAAACATTTAGAACCAAATTTCAAAATTTTTGTCAAAATTGTAAACATTTGGAATTGACTTCCCAACATTTGGAATTGAACTTTAAACATTTGGAATACAATTTGAATAATTCTGTACTAAATTCTAAACGGAAAAACAGAATTCTAAACATTTGAAACAGAATTACAATATTTTTTATCAAATTGCAAATATTCGACTTCCCAACATTTGGAATTGACTTCCCAACATTTGGAATTTAACTTTAAATATTTGGAATTGAATTTGTATTATTTTGGACTAAATTCTAAACATGAAAATAGAATTCCACACATTTAGAACCCAATTTCAAAATTTTTGCCAAATTGTAAACATTTGGAATTTACTTCCCAACATTTGGAATTGAACTTTAAACATTTTGAATTCAATTTGAATAATTTTTTACTAAATTCTAAACATAAAAAAGAATTCTAAACATTTGGAACAGAATTTCAATATTTTTGACCAAATTCTTAATATTTGACTTCCCAATATTTGGAATTGAACTTTAAACATTGGGAATTAAGTTTGAATAATTTTGGACTAAATTTTAAACATGAAAATAGAATTCTACACATTTAGAACTTTCCAACATCGGGAATTGAACTTTAAACATTTCGAATTCAATTTAAATAATTTTGGACTAAATTCTAAACAGAAAAATAGAATTCTAAACATTTGGAACAGAATTACAATATTTTTTATCAAATTGAAAATATTCAACTTCCCAACATTTGGAATTGAACTTTCAACACTTGGAACTAAACTTTAAATATTTGGAATTGGTTTTGAGTAATTCTGGACTAAAATTTAAATATCAATAGAAAATTCTAAAAATTTGGAACCGCACTTAAATTCCATGGTCAATAAAAAATTTGAAACTAAATTCCCAACATTTGGAATTGAACTTTAAATATTTTGAATTGAATTTTCAGAAATTTTGACCGAATTCTAAACATGAAAACATAATTCTAAACATTTGGATCAGAATTACAATATTTTTGACTAAATTGTAAATATTTGACTTCCCAACATTTGGAATTCAAGTTTAAACATTAGGAATTCAATTTGAATAACTTTGGACTAAATTCTAAACATGAAAATAGAATTCTACACATTTGGAACGAAATTTCAAAATTTTTGCCCAAATTATAAACATTTGGAATTGGCTTCCCAACATTTGGAATTAAACTTTAAACATTTGGAATTTAATTTAAATAATATTTTACTTAAATCTTAACAGAAAAACAGAATTCAAAACATTTGGAACAGAGTTACAATATTTTTTATCAAATTGTGAATATTCAACTTCTCAACATTTGGAATTAAAATTTCAACATTTAGAATTGAACTTTGAATATTTGGAATTGAATTTGAATAATTTTGGACCAAATTCTAAACATGAAAATAGAGGTCTTAAGCATTTGAAGCCAAATATCATAATTTTTGACGTTATTGTAAATATTTAGAATTGAATTCTCCACATTTGGAATTGAAGTTTAAAAATTTGGAACTGAATTTTAATTAATTTTGACTGAATTTTAGACATAAAGAGAGAATCCTAAACATTTAAAACCATCTTTCCCAATTTGTGAAGAAATTGTCATTATTTGACTTCCCTACATTTGGAATTGAACTTTCAACCTTTAGAATTGAACTTTGAACATTTGGAATTAAATTTGAATAATTTTGGACTAAATTCAAAACATGAAAATAAAATCCTAAACATTTAGAACCAAATTTAAAAATGTTTGTCAAAATTGTAAACATTTGGAATTGACTTCCCAACATTTTGAATTGAACTATAAACATTTGAAATTCAATTTGAATAATTTTTTACTTAATTTTAAACAGAAAAACAGAATTCTAAACAATTGGAACTGAACTACAATATTTTTTATCTAATTGTAAATATTTAACATCCCAACATTTAGAATTAAACTTTGATTATTTGGAATTAAATGTAAATAGAACTGAATTTCAAAATTTTTGCTCAAATTGTAAACATTTAGAATTAAACTTTAAACATTTGGAATTTAATTTGAATAATTTTGGACTAAATTCTAAACAAGAAAACAGAATTCTAAACATTTGGATCAGAATTACAATATTTTGACTAAATTGTAAATATTTGACTTCCCAACATTTGGAATTCAAGTTTTAACATTAGGAATTTAATTTGAATAATTTTTTAGTAAATTCTAAACACGAACACAAGATTCTTAACATTTGGAACCGAATTTCAAAATTTGTTCCCAAATTGTAAACATTTGCAAACTTTAAGTTATAATGGTAAATTTTAAATATTTGGAATTAAACTTTAAATACTTAGAATTGAATTTTCATAATTTTACACTAAATTCCAAACATGAAATCAGAATTCTAAACATTCAGAACCGAATTTCAGAATTTTTCCCAAATTTGTCAACATTGGTAATCAACCTCCAAAAATTGGAAATTGAATTCCAAAAATATGTCACCAAATTCTAAACACATAAACAGAAATGCAAATATTCGACTCCGAATTCCAAATCCCAAAATTCCAATAAAAATTCTCGAATACATTTTAAAAAATAGTGTGCCATATTCTCATAAGTTTCAACAGAATATAAAAATCGTGCGAAAATAATGCGATTTTGTGGTTTTGTTTTTATGTAAGCCTTGTGGGGAATGCGGAGACTTGGTTGCGCTCGTATATCATCGACCATAGGTGTACATGCGTGCACGAATAAATATAATTATAAGTAAGAGCAAGGCCTGGACCACGCCCTGTCTCCGTTCTACTCTCTTTCTCTCGCTCTCTCCTCTTCTAACCCCCTTTCACATCACCATCTCCTGTCTCTTTTTCTTTCTTTATCTCTCAAGAGTGGTCTCGTATCCCACCTCACGCTGTGTCCAGTACGATAGGTTAGGTTCGACTTGCTTCCTTTTCTCCTAGATTGCGCATGCGTGTCTTCATACTTCACATAAACCTTAATCTTGAGCTCGGCTCTTAATGAAATTCTGATTTACGGTAACAGTTTTCAATTTTATATCACATAGTACCGAGCCAGGTAAAAATAGATTCAAATATCAACTGAAACTAAACGGGTTCGGATCTATATTAATTTTTAGAGCCACCGCCAGATGGTGGTTGTAAATCTATCTCTCTCTCTCTCTCTCTCTCACACACGCCAAAATTAGTTTGTAATCTTATCTGCTCGCAGGTTTTTTGTTTCGGTAAATCGAAGCGTCGCCGATTTAAAATAAGCGATAAAATCCAAAAACCCAATAACTTCCGTTCATTTACAAACTAACGATCAGATCGGGAGATAAGCAATCTTCGAGACAGAATCTATTCTGAGACAGGGACCTAAATCGGTGGATCGGATTCCGCGTTCTCATAAAGTGACAAGTCAATTCTCCTTTCGACTAACCTTCCCTTATCTCGCCTATTACGTTTCACCTCCTTTATCTCTATTTCACTGTCGCTTTAATTATTTTTAAGAGACCGGCAATCCGCCTTTCGATCTTGGAGCGATAGAGTTGTACACGTCCAGCCGGTATCGGCTGCAATTCCATTTGTCAGCCGAGCATAAGACTCAAATCGTATCTGCCCGGTAACGACTTTCAAAACGATCGTGCCTTCGATTTAACCCCTTCTTCAATTTCAAATCACTTTGTTTGTCACGATTAATACAATCCAGAAACGATAATCGAGATAAATGCTTGGAAAACACGTACAGATTTTGCTCTAATGTCTCAATAGAATTAGATTTATAAATCAACGGGTTTTGTTTTTAACAAGACTGACGATTTTTTACAGTTTTCTTATTTCTAACCTCAAAATTATTTTGACATTTTGTGTTCTTTAAAAGTAAGAGACGCTTGATATTTCTAACCTCAAAATTATTTTGACATTTTGTGTCATTTGAGAGTAAGAGTTGCGATTGAGATTTCTAACCTCAAATTAAAAAATGTCAAGCTAATTTAGGAAAATATTGAGAAATGCATTGAATATTGAGAAAGAAGTGAAAAAGTGGATCTGGAACAAATTAGTGGAAAAAAAATTGAAGAACGATTCAAAACAATTTTCAAACTAGTTATTTATAGTGAAATTGAACAATTCTGAATATTTTGAGAAATAAGTCAAATTTTGGTTTTCATCTGAAACTGAAGAAATCCAATTTAAATCAAGTTTGTCACGGTTAATACAATCCAGAAACGATAATCGAAATAAATGATTCGAAAACATTTTTTTATTTCTAACCTCAAAATTATTTTGACATTTTGCGTCATTTAAGGGTAAGAACTACGATTGATATTTCTAACCGCAAAATAAAAAATGTCGTCAAATCAGTGGAAAAAAACTGAAAAATGTTTCAAAACGATTTTCAAGCTAGTTATTTATAGTGAAATTGAACAATTCTAAATATTTTGAGAAATAAGTAAAACTTTGATTTTCACTTAAAAAAGAAGAGTAATTCTGAATTTGTTTTAAAATCGACAGAATTTTTCACAGAAATAATTTTTCTAAAGTGAATGATTATTTAAATAAATAAATAAAAGTCAAATTCAATCTGAAACTCCAAAATTGAGATTTATTAAATTTTCTTAATATTACTTTTGTGTAACTGATTATTTTTTAAGTTAAATCAATTCAAAAAATAAATTTATCAAAGAAATTCTTTGGTTTAATAACCCTTTCTACAGCTAGATGTCGTATCGTATTTTTGAGTTATTTTTTCCAAACGAAATTAATTAATTTCCAATATAATTATACCCTTTTCTTTAATTTGTTAATAATTAGAATTTTTTCGTGGAAGTATTTATAAAACAATTTTCGGTTCCGAATAAACAAAATAGTTATTTGAAATTATTTATTTTCCCGCCTTTTGAGCGAGTGTCTTCTGCTCCTCATTTATAATCCTAACCTCAAAATAAAAACTTTCTACAAACGAATTCACCAATATTATGAATAATTTAACAGACTATCGATAAAGCTAAAGTACCTTTGCGATAAAAAATAGTGGAAAATTTTAAAAAAATATTTCTGAAAATAAGCATTTTTCAGCAACTTGAAACAATTCTGTATATTTTGAAAAATAAATCAAAATCTCGAATTACTCTAAAAGTGCAACTTAAAATATTTTAAAATTCACAGAACTGGTATTAAAAATAAAGAGATTTTCTTAAATTCTCGTTTCTGTTAAATTTAAAATAAATAACCTAAAATAAGTAATAATTCAAATAATAATACTAATAATAATAATAAAATGCTAAATTTTGGAAAAGTCAAATTTGGTTATCTCCGAATTGTATTAAAAAATCTGCCAATCAAGAATGTGGCAAAAAAGTAATAAGAGTGTGTGTGTGTGTGGTTGTAGTAAATCAAAACCATTATTCTCGTCTTTGACGTAACAAAAACAGCTGCCCCGGACTGTGCATCTTCGTTTAATTTAAATTCATTCTTTGTCAATGTATGAGGGAAATATATAGACTTGAACACATGTGGAAGAATGTGGGCACAAGGCTCGCTAATTTCAAGCAATTGTACTTCCATCGAGTGTGTCTTTAAGAAAAAGAGAGGAACTTCAGATTTGTTAGCAGCTGTGAATATCCTTTTCGCAAGACAGTTTTTCAATGCTGGCAAATGAGGTTGTTCACTTCTTATCATACAATCCTTCTTCCTCTTAATTTTCTCATCTTTATGAGTTAGCAAAAATTTAAATTTATAATTTTCGTTAAAATACTTTTTTAATGATTTTTTTAAAATGATAAACTTGTACGAGTTAACCTTTTGCACATATTTTGTGAACAATAACAATTTTAAAAAATCTTAAAAATCAATGTAATCTAAAATAGTGACGTCAGAAAACAAAATGGCTGACATCAGGAGAGAAAAACATTTTCTTTGTATAGGAGTGAGAGAAACAGTGATATATTTCTGTCCTAAATAAGATGGTGTCAAAGTGCAGTCCCATGTGAACCGAAAGCAGAAAATATAAGAGTGAGAGAGCCAGTGATATCTATCTCTCTCTCTTGAACTTTTACGCTTTCTGCTCGCATGGGATTTAACCCTTACATTTCATTATCAGGTCTCTTATCTAAGTTACGTAACCTGAGGGTGCATTCTCATGTGAACAAAACTTAAGTGAAAAAGAGACAAATGGATATCGCTATCCTTCTCACTCTTATGGTTTATTCCGAAAAGGGCATAAGGCCAACAACCAAACCATAAGAGTGAGAAGGATAGTGACATTCATTTGTCTCTCTCTCTCACTTATGTTTTGTTCACATGAGAACGCACCCTCACGCTACGTGACTTATGACCAATAGCACAATGAATACGGTTACGTGAACAGGTCATGAGATAAACAAGGACAGTGACTGTTTCTGTCCTTTTCTGTCTCTCTCTCTGGTCCTGTATCCATATTCACTCTGCTTATGCTTTTAGACAAGAGACGGGACAATGAAATCTAACACCATCTTACTTAGGGGGAAAGAAAGAGAGGTCAATAAAATCTTACGTAAGATACGTGTCCTTTCATAAAAAAAGAAAAGATGAGAAAAAAGAAGAGAAAAGGAACCAAAATAATTATAAATAACCTAAAAAAAATAATTTCGATAATCGGAACGTCAGCCGACATTTTTTTACTCAGCAAAAAAAATTTCTAGCAGCGACTGCTAATTGTGATAATTTCAAAGTTACGGTCGTCAAATACGACACATTCCTGAACGGTGAATTTGAATGACTATTGACCCATCAGTGTAACCTCAATCTCCGTTGGCGGGATTAAAGCTAGTGTATAATCTGGCATCCGGCCCCTCTGAATCGTCTCGTTTGACGTTCATATTCACACTTTTATCCGCCCAACACGCCTACCAGATCCGTATCTATGAAAGACCTACACAGGTGTGCTCAGTGAATATCAGAGCGGGCTTTTGCAGTGTGGGTTGCCACAGGGTACACAGAGGCACTCCGAAGACTCGTATTCCTTTAGGTTAGTGCACGCGATATGGTGGTCTAGGGCTGTATGTGTGACTCGAGGAGCAAGTCTAAGTATGGTCCAAGCCCCAACTGTCGACTTTCAAGTTTGCAGCAGCAGCAAGCGTCGCGTCGCGACCCGCGGTAAGCAAAGCAAACGACCTTCCGTGGAATCTGGACAACCTGTCTGCACCGCCTGCTTCGAGACCAGATCTGCACTTGTTCCTCGGGTCTCCCTCTCTATGTCTCTCATTTTCTCGTTTTATCTGTCTCCCTCCCTCCCTCTCTCTCTCTCTGTCTCTCTCTCTCCTTCCCCTCTTCTCACTCTTAAGCATGCGGACCTAGCCGGATTCGCCTGTTATGTTTTTCTCTCTGTTTCTCTCTCTCTCTCTCTCTCTTGGTAGCAACCACCGGTAGAAGTGGTTGCAAGGCGCCACTTGTTGTTGTTGTGACAACCCCGTTGGTCGAGGTTATCCTCGGAGGCGTTACCGTTAGAGACCAGTCTCATCGGAACCAGCTTCCGCGTCAAGAAATCCTCCTGGACCGGAAAGACCTCAGACACTCCTTATCCGATCAGGGATTTGGCTACCAGTTTTACTTCTTGCAAACTAAGTTGATTCTTGCCTAAGTCGATTCTCTGGTCCAGTTTGGTCCGGAATGCTGAATGGTGCGCGAGGTTTTTAACCTTGAGGAAAAGAACCAGGATCAGCTGATTTTTGATGGGTGGCCTTGAAACACGAATTTCAGGTTCCTGCCACTTGTTTCGAGATTTCAGGGTCAAGGTTGGAAAATAAAATCAACTGGTTGTTTCTCGGTGAAACGAGAATCCTGGATACGCTCGGGTTCACGAACTTTTTAAATTGAACTGGACAATTCGCTAATGTGGCAATATTTGTAAGGTTAGTTTTGTTCTGGACAAGGCGTTTTACGTGCGTTTTCTATTTTTACGTAAATCGCCGTATTCTTGCGTCTCAACCCTGATGTAGTTATTTGACAGATATAGTTTCATCTACTTATTTAATTACGGGTCTAAGCAGAATGAATCTTCGTTAATCTTTAGAATGAGAGAGAGAAAGACAGAAGATATTTCTGTCCTTCTCTTTCTCAGAGTAGCGATTTAAGATTCATTATGTTTTGGTCTTAAAGTTAATAAACGCGGTTTACGTGCGCTGTTGTATTTTTACGTAAATCTTTGTACCCTCGCGTCTCAACCCTGTTACATTTTGGTACATACCGCTACCTGGTATTACTTCTGCTAGTTATTTAATTTAACCTCATTTGATTCGTTTAAGTAAACGAGAACGTGTCCGTAATTTAGAATTACCATGATTGTTTAATTTTTTATCAAAAACAATATTAAATAAAGTTCGTTTACGTATCATACACGTGGGACCAAATATAGTGAATCAGGAATTTAATTGAAATCACTCTAATTTTCCGTTTAATTATTTTGACACGCCAGGTGATTATCAAGTATAAAAAATAAAAGTGTCGTCTGTTCAAGACCAAATATGCAAATCAAGATCTGTTGAAACTGGCAACTTGCAACAATTCGTATTTTGAAAAATAAGTCAAATTTTCGTATTCGTCTTAAAAATAACAAACAAGTCGACAGAATCGAAGAAACTAAAGTGTTTTTTGTCAACAGAAAAATTCAGGAAAGATTTTATGAATGTTTCAAGATCTTGTAAAACTGTCAACTTTCATTAAAAGTGCAACAATTCGTATTTTGAAAAATAAGTCAAATTTTCATATCAATCTAGAAAGGGTACAACAATTTCGAGTTTGTTTTAAAATTTATAATAAACAGATTTGTAGATTTTCTGAAAATTGAAAAAATAATTTCAGAAAATTGCTTATGTCATTTTTAAGGATACTGAAAGAAATAATAATGAATAAAAAATTTAAAAACTAATTGTCACAGTGTAATTAAAAAATAACAATAACGAACAAAAAAAGTTCTCGTATTTTAAATTAATTTTAATCAAATTTGTCTGCAATTCTCATTTTTCAGTAAAATCTACTAATCTCATTAAATTACTCGGTAACGATTGTCTAATCTCATCAGGTGCATTTTATCAAGCGTAATTAGAAAACAATATCATTAACAATATTAAATTAAAAGATAAAGTAAACGAAAAGTATATCCACAAGGAGCGTATCTAATTTAAAATCAACTATACAAGAAGCGTATCTAAATTAAAAGTATCCAGAAGGAAACTATAACTAAATTAAAACTATCCAGGTAAAATATCTCGTAATGCGAATAATTCTTTCAATAAATCGAGATTTCTCGGCTTATTTACGTAGGTGAGTCGAATATTATCTCCTCGATCTAAATAATTTTCTCGGCGTATTATTCCTCACGTTGTGCGCTATACACTCGACGCGATAATGCAGTGCTGATATTTCATTAATTCTTTTCCCGCTCGACTGGATGGCGAGACGGACTTTTTTCTCGATTCCATTAGATCTACTATTTATTAACATTTGATTTAGAAACCGATTTAATTACACTACCGTTTGGCGTTATTAAATCGAATCTACTAATTCTCGCCGAAGACCAATCTGTGCGATATAACCGTTACGGGGAGGCAAATAAATTAGACTAGATAGTTCGAACTAAGCGAGGTGGCAGCGATAATTATCCCCTAAGATAAGACACGATTACACAACAGCCGTTATCAACAATTTACACGACATTTCCCGTTATGATAATTATCCGTATCTATTCAATGGCGAGCAGTAATCCATTTCGTGTACTCTACCAAATCCTTTTTTTTCCTCCTCTAAATTTGCTCCCTGCTTCCGGTATCGAAAGGTCTTTAAACAAGTTTCTTACTTAATTTGTCATTAACTCAATTCTTTTATCTTACTTTTCACCTTAATGTGCCTGCTTTTTGTTCTTAATCGTTTAATTGGAAATTAAAATCATTTTCTACATTTCTTGCTTTGAAATTTCATACTCTGTCAGGTTAGAAATAATTTTTACAATAATTGGAAAATAAAAAATCCTAGCGTCATAAATCGTGAAAGTCCCAAAGAAGTGGGACTCACGTATCTGGTAACGCGGCAATTCGCGCGAGATTTAAAGCCGAAATCTCCGCCAATTACGACGAGCATCATTTCTATTTTAGGGCTACAGTGAATCACGTTATATGTCTCTTCATGTTTTTCGAATCACCAACGTTTATAGCCAACCTCTGAATCGTTCTCGGATTCCAAGACTCTTTTTGCCTTTATTCGACAATATTTTTTCCCCTGCGCCTTTTCAACCTAACGAAATATGAATATTTTCCATTTATTTCTGTCTGAATGAAGCTTTCGAACTTGATGATTAATTAATGTTACCGTTTTAAAAATTGAACATGACCAAAAATTACAATTCTAACCTAAAATCCCCGACAAGAAAATATTATTGAAATTAATTAAATGGAAAATAAATAAAATAATAATTCAATTATCGCCTGTAGGAACTTTTTAAGAGGAGCATTTATAGTTGCTAATTATACAATTCGTTGCTGGACGGCAGTGAGGATTTCCTTTTTCTAATAGGCTCGGGGTAGTTTTCCTCAGTGTATAAATCGGGCGAGGATCGAAGATCGATTATACCTGGCGATCAACAGCAACTGCGCATTAATTCGTACAACGTTTTGATCTTGATCACACGCGTTGGATAATTATAGCAGAGTTGCACTCGCACTTTATCGGTGAACGCGATCGGATGCTCTTATTCAAACGAAGCTGGGAAAGGGATTATACACGCGTGTACTTACAACGCTCGCTCGTCGGATACGCGTAATAACACCCTTTAACGCGGGAACACTCCTTTGAATGTTGCAATCACTTGGCAAACTACAACGACGTCTTTCTGTCCAGAAAATTAACAAGTAGATCCCGTACAAGTTATCGACAATTCGATTAAGACGTTGCACCACACCTCGTCCAGTGAAAACTTCAATTGGAATTATTTCTGGAATTTCTGGTCAATTTGGAAAATGAGAATTGTAGACTTTATTCCCGTCAAGGAGGATTTAATTAAATTAAATGTAATTCCCCACAAATCTGAGATAAATGAATTCTTTGTTTTTTCCTACGTCACTGTATAAGGTGTATTTTATGGAAAAACCTGGAAAATTATTTGCAAAGAGAGGAAGTATTGAAACTAGGGTCGGTAAAATTAGTTTAAAATAAAAACTCCAATTCGGTTTCTTTTTATCTGTTAGCTGAGGTATGTATTTTTGGGAAAGGTTATTTTATAAGAGAACCTGGAAAAATTTCTGCAAAGTGACCTTTGTCACAAAAAACGAAAGCGGTAAAATTAGTTCAAAAAGTTTTCAACGATAATTTATTAAAATTTGAGAGCATCCGAGAAATTGAGTTCGGAACGGAAAAATACGAGGAAAAAGATTTCTCAATAAGGCAAAAGTAACAAGGATAGAATATCCCTGCTGTGTGTTTTCGTTCTTTCGCAGAGAAAATTATAAGTCTCGTCGAGTTTTCAAGAGAAGGGGTCAGACAGAAAAAAGTAGCGGAGCACGACAACGAAAATATACATTACTGTGCGAAGGGAACCCGATCATCTTGAGCGCCGTTAAGTTTACATACGATTAACAATAATTGTATAACCTGGAGGTAAATAAAAATATTTCCGACTTGTGCACGAGTGTTTATAAGTCGTGCCGCCGAACCGGCAGATTAAAGAATCAACTTTAAAAATGCAATGATGAATTGTTTTCGCTAAAGTGAGGCAAAAACATTTCAACAATATTCGAAAATCGCACCTCAAACAATTCCAAGACTGTAATCGAGCGGTGTTTAAATTTTATTGTATTTTTAAAACTAATGGCAATTTTTTAGTATAAAGCTGTCGGCGCGGGATTTGCATCTCAATCGTGGAATATTCCTACGAGTTTTTTGGTTTTAACGATGCGGGAAATTTTTTCAAGGTAAAAAAAATATTTACCATCAAGTCTTTATTTACGTTAAAAAGTTTTTTAACTTTTTCATCACTTTGTCAGTGTCTCTAGACCCAAATGCGTAACTATACTAAGTTTCAATTAATTCCATAAAGATTTGTACAAGTTCTGACGAGTTATGTTTGAAATTTTTTTTTCAGTTTTTGTCCAATTTTTTTTAGGTTTTTCTAACCTCAAATATTGGTCCTACAAGAAAAAGTCAAAGGAAAAAAAGATGCGTCTCTTTAGTTTCTACAGGGTAGTATATTTAAAAAAAAATTTCATTTCAATTTCATTGGAATTTTTGACCCTCTTCAAAGCGGCCGGCTTGAGCGTTAGTACAATTCTTGAATTGGATACCTCAATTTCTAACAAAGAAACAATTTTTCATTTCTCGATATCTGGTCGATCGAAAACTCGATACTTTTTGAAATATTTCGATTGCTTGTACGACTTCTTAAAATGGTGATTCAGATCGAAGGAAAAAAAATAAAGAATTAAAGAAAGTCAGGAGCTGAGAAAAAGAACGAGCGACAGAAAAAGGGTTTTGGTATGGGGAGAGAAGGGGTACAGAAGTAGGGAGAGATTTGATATCAGAGGGAGAGAAAGAGAGGGAAGACGCTCGCGGTGAGAATTAAAAAGAGACAGACTTAGGGTCCGGCGTTTTCTCCGTTGAGGACTGGACCACAGCGGCCATTTTGTCTTGCCTGTCTGCCATACACGTAGGTGTACACACGTATCGTCTTTCTATCTCTCTCTATTACTTCCATCTCACTCGCAATATCCGTTTAAAAATATTGTAAACTATTGAATTAGTTTCTGAAAACTCTTCATTATTATTTAAGAAAAAAACCCAAAATTGTAACCATCAGAATGTTTAAGCTAAAATAACCGTACCAATGTCTCTATAATCGAAGCCTCATAAATATTAATTGAATTTGATGACGCAATTGTCGCTTCTATGAAATGGAAATTGGATTTCTCTTTTTGGTGGCATTTGTCATTGAAAAATGGCGCAATTGAAATAATGACGGTGCAGGTGGTAAAAAGTGTTTGGTTCGTGGAAACGTGGAATGTGGAGTCAAGAGTTTGAAGCCCCTTTCTGTCCCCTTGACTGTGTTGGGCATCGTGCGGTCATCTCTCGTCCGAGTTCAGATCCAAGAGACGAGTCACCTCGTCCAGTTCTTTGCCACGGAGGTTCCTTTGATGATGCCTCGCGTTTATTTTTCGCAATACGTGTATCGAAGTTGCGCTGCACTTGAAGTTCTTGCGCCAAAATTATACACCGCTCAAGAGAATCACGAAAAGGGCGCAGACTTGTGCATTACAATCACGAATCCTCCGACTGAGTCGTATGTTATTAAGAAAGTGCATGTACGACTTTTTAATACCGAGATCATAATTATAGGATTGGCACAGTTTTACTTTTTTGCACATTTATACTCCGTGCACTTTTTTCTCTTCCTTGGTAATTTTTTTATACAAATTATCATATGTATTGAAAGAAATTTTATTTTTGTTATGTATATATATGTATATTCGTTTAATTGTTCAATTCATAAATTTAATACTTAATTGGAAAATGATCTTGGCGATTGTGCGCGGAGACTGAGAGACACCTTCAAAAATATCAGTAAGGTCATCGACAATGAAGAGAGCTCTGAAACGACGTCGTTTTCGCGACAATTTTCTCCCGCCTCCTGATTGGCTTGCGGGCATTACTCGGAGGCTGGCTGCACTTAAATCAGCTACTTATTCCGCGGATAAAGACACCAATACCAGCAGACCTCGGACTCAGACGAAATTTGAAGCGCTCTCTCAATTTAAGCGAGATTAATACCGACCGGATTATCTACTCCTTTGGGCACAGGAACCTTGAGCGTGCTTTTTTTCTCCACTGGACCGCCTCTTCGACTTTGAAATCTACCCAGTGTTAAAAAATGGAAATTTTCGTTTTTTTGCCGTCCGGCAGTTAACGGTTCGTGCACTTATTAGACGTCTAGATTTTTTTGTCGGGTTTGTACTTCTTACTGACTGATCCATTAGTTCCGAATTTTGTTGATTTCTACCCAGTGTTAAATAATGGAAAATTGTCAAATTTTGCCGTCCGGCAGTTAAATTGTTTCCGTCAAGTTTGCACTTTTTAGTGACTAGGCAATTGTTTTCGGATTTTGTGATTTGTTCCTGATAGGAGGCAATTATTGATGAATAATCTCTGGAATCTGGGAGATGATACTTTCTGGCCACCCAGTAGAATTACATACATCTGTATCGGTGGTCGGCGAAGTGAAAGGGAAGGCGAATTTTCGAAGATCGCACTTCTTGCTTAGCTGCTGTTTCTTCCTTTCTCCAACATTCGAAGGCGACATTGCTGAGGATATTGCTTTTTATTTTATTTTTTCTTAATGCCCGAATCGAATGTCTGCTGTTTTATCGATTTTATTTTCTTAGATGTGTGCTCGACAGTGATGGAAATAATAATGACAATATCCTCAGGGTCATCCTTGTTAAGGAAATGCTGTGTCAGTACATGCGTGTTCATGTCTTTATGTTACTTCAGCATGTGTCGTAAAGTTGTTGTGGATATTTTCTTTGTTTCATAAATAGTGGAGGTGATGGGTTTTTGGATAGGGAACGATAAGTTTTATAATTGTAAAAATAACGTTTTTCAACAATATTAAATATCTTTATATTCTTCGGTCATTATAAGAATAATGTTGTACAACTTCTTTGTACCCTTTTAAACTGATAAAAACGATAGAGAAAACATTTACACCCTTTACAATTGGTGGAAATAAGGTTGTATCACATTTCCGGACAATACTAATATCACTTTAAAAGCAATGATAATTGTAACAATACCATGTCTTATCGACCTTAATCATCTTTATACCCATAGGGCATTGTAACAATAATGTTGTAAAACATCATTAGAGCCTTTAAGAGTGAAAAAACAATGTTTTACAACATATGTTACTTCTACCATTTCAAAAGCAATGACCATTGTAACAATTACATTTCTTATCGACCTTAATCATCTTTATACCCATAAAGTATTGTAACAATAATGTTGTAAAACATCATTATACCCTTTAAAAGTGGAAAAACAATGTTTTACAACATATGTTACTTCTACCACTTCAAAAGGAATGACCATTTTAACAATATTGGTGTTCATCATCCTTAATCATCTTTAAATCTATTAGGCATTGTAACAAGAAAGTTGTACAACATTTTTAGACAATATTAGTACCATTTCAGAAGGTATGATCATTGTAACATTAACGTTTTTTATCGATCTTCAACATCTTAATACCCATAAGGCATTATAACAATTATGTTGCACAACATCCTTATACCCTTTATAAATGGTAAAAATAATGTTGTATACATCTTTGTACCCTTTAGGAACGGTAATAATAATGCCATACAACATCTTTTTGGCTTTTAGGAATCGTAAAAATCACATTGTACTCATTTTGGTACCCTTTAAGAATGGTAATAATAATGTTGTACATCATATATTTCTACTACCACTTATAAAAGAATGACCATTGCATAAATTACGTTGTTCAACACTAGTTCTATCACTTCAAAAGGATTGACTACTTGAACAATAATAATGTTCATCAACCTTAATCATCTGTATATCCATTAGGCATTGTAACAACATGTTTGTACCCCTTAGAAATGGTAAAAATAATGTTGAACAACATGTTTATAAAATACTAGTACCATTTCAAAAAGAATGATCATTGTAACAGTAAGGTTTTCCATTAATCATAAAAACCTTTATACCCATAAGACACTGTAATAATTACATTGTACAACATCCATACACCCTTTAGGAATGGTAAAAATAATGTCGTACCCATCTTTGTACCCTTTAAGAATCGTAAAAATAATGCCGCACGCTGTATACCTTTTAGGAATCGTAAAAATCTAAGATCTTTGTACCTATATCTTTAGGAATGGGATCAATATTGTTGTACAACATACATTCCTACTCCCATTTCAAAACGAATGATCATTGTAACCAAGTTGTTAAACATCCTTATCAATATCATTACTAATACGTTCCAACAACAATAACCATTCCACACGTATTATAAAAACTCAACAGACAATCTACACATAAAAAAATAAAAATCTCTTTTTTGTGTTAATTTATCCATAGAGATAAGTTTATCTGTGTACATGGATGCTCGTATATATAACATGCAGTTGTTTTCGAGGCTTCAAGGTCCTGGTGTGCATATATTACGTCGGATTAATTGCCGCTGATTTTTATTTATTGCAAAGAGCAAGGTGGCGCGCTGAGTAGTTAATGGTTATTGGTTTGCAATATTTATATAGATATATCGTCGTGAGTTGGTACCCGTGTACGCATGCAAGTATGAATGCAGCGCAATAATAAATTCTATCAAGCAACGTGACTTACTCGCGCCACTCTCGCTATTACACGCACCCTGAACACACCTAACACTGTGTTAGTGTAATAATTGTTAATCGCTTCGTGAAGATATTATACACACGTGCATGAATTTTCGTGTGTTTGTATAAAATAAAAACGTGTTTTCTCCTACGGTCCATTTCAAATTACAACGCTATTCTCCTTAAACCGTGTTGTTCGACCAATTACCTTTCTTGTCTTATCGATTTTGCGAGATATGACCCAAAAATATTTATTAAAAGCCGAAAGATAAGAAGAGAAAGTCAAGTTGTTGCATTATGTGAAGCAATATTGATATTTTGTTAAAATCGAATTGTTGACATCCTTTATTGGAAAATGATTGCTGGAATCAATTGGTTGATTTGTCATCATGTTGATTAGTCCTGAGACGGGAAAATTTGTCTAATGATGTTTAAAAGCATAAGGAGAAATTTCTCTACTTAGAAGTTGTCGAATTGGAGACATTTGATGAGTTAGATTTGATTCAGCGCAATTAGAGTCTCATCGTGTCAGTTTTCTCCGGACAGTTTTATTTCGCAGAGTGATATCGAGGTCGATCGACAGGTATAAGTCAAGTGCGCGTCGGCAAAGGTCATGAGTGGAAAATGGGAGAAGAGAAATGTCAGACTCATGAATGGGGTTCGGTTCTTGTTCGAGTGCTGTAAGTACGCCTGTATGAGTGGCAAGCGAGCGAGACGACGATAATAACCGGCGGGCTTTTACGAGGTATGTCAGAGACCAGCTCTCCGGCGTTAAACGATTTAACGTGAATTACAAGATCTTCCCGATACAATGAAAAAAAAAAACAAAAAGGGGCATAAAACACGAGAAGCGTCTTTCCCATTCAGAAAATTTGCATCTTATTGCATATCTGTTTTGGTTATATCGGGTGCCCGTGCAGAAATCGCCCTAGTTTGCCCTACTTAAAGTAGGGCTCAGGCATGGGCCTCGTCAGTTTTCCTTGTTTAAAAAAACTGAAAAAATGTTATTAAATTTTTAATTAGGTAGCATATTAGAAACATTTATGTATATTTTAAAGAATTAATCGTTTTAATCGCAGTTGAATATAATGAAATGACTTTAAATTATAAATTATAATTTATTTCATATTACTAGATTTTGACATGGGCTTCTATTCAAAGCCCTAAGAAGGGAAAACCACTAATTACCCCGATAACGCCACAATTCAGGTATCATTGATGTTTTGCGTATTAGAATATCAATGAAACTATTTCAAACTTATAAAATTTTTTATTTTCGATTCTAAAAATAATTTGTATAGAATTTTATTGAAAAATAGTTTGTATATGAACTTCTATATTTAATTAGAAAGAATCATACATTTAAAAGAATATTACTTTTCCTAGCCTAATGACGTTATATTTACTTGTTTGCCAGTATAAAATATTAATAATTTGAAATAATTTTAATTTATGTTGAGAATTTTGATAATTACAATTTTACTATTTACTATGTATTTAAATTTAAAATAAATTATAATTTATTTCACATTACTAGATTTTGACATGGGCGTCTATTTAAAGCCCTAAGTAGGGAAAACCACTATTTACCCCGATAACGCCACAATTCATGTATTACTGAAGTTTTGCATATTAGACTATCAATTAAACTATTTCAAACTTATAAAATTTTTTATTTTCGATTCTAAAAGTAATTTGTATAGAATTTTATTGAAAAATAGTTTGTATATGAACTTCTATATTTAATTAGAAAGAATCATACATTTAAAAGAATATTACTTTCCCTAGCCTAATGACGTTATATTTACTTGTTTACCAGTATAAAATATTAATAATTTGAAATCATTTTATTTTATGTTGAGAATTTTGATAATTACAATTTTTCTATTTAGTATGTACCTATTTAAATTTAAAAAATATATTTTTTATATTGTCAATTTTTTGAATTGATATTTTGTAAAATTTTATTTAAATTTATTTACTTATTTATAATTACGTAAACTATTTTAAAAAAAAAATTTTACAATTAGTATTAGCTCACTTATAAAAACAATTTATTAATAGAAAAATATAAATGATTTTTTTTTAAATTTAAAATAAATATACATAAATATATGTAGATATATGTATGTATATTTATATATCCATTAAAATAATATACATTTTTATTAGGTTAAAACATTCAAAGGTGATACATATATTTTATTACCACAACAAGTAATAGATCTAATGACTTATAGTTCAAGAAAACGTTTAAAATAAAATAATCCTAAGCCAGTGTGGCTGGGTGGGCTAAGGCGCCCGCCATTTGTGTCCTTAGGTCTAGGTTTCTGGAGTTCGATCCTCCTTGCGTGCGGTATTTTTAATTCTTAGTTATAAGTGTTTGTGTGTACAAAAAAAATTAATTAAAATAAAAATATAAGTTTAAAATAAGATATTTAAGAATAAATTAAAAGTGAATTATATAAATAATTGTAGTAATCCTTCCTTGATTTGTAAAAAAAAATAGAAAAGAAATAAATGAAACTAAAAAAAAATACAAAAATATTTTTTTAAGAAATTAATTTAATGTAATTACATTATTATTTGTTTAATGCTTTGCTTTGCCGTTGTATATATCTACTCAGGTTTTTTATTTTAAAAACGGGTAAGGCTCTGACGAGTTTTCCATATGTAGGGCATTGATGTGCAAAAGCGTTACAGCCTTGTAAGGCGCTTACCAGTTTTCCCGACAAGGGCCTTACCAGAGATAAGGAAAACTGGCAAGCACCCCTTGAGGCCCACATCGACATTTCTGCACGGGTGCAATTTAGCGATTGAGGGTTGATTGGGAAAATGCATATGGTGAACTTTACATTCTAGAATTCACATTCCGGATCCTAAATTCCCGATCCTGGATCCTGGATTAGGAAATCTTAGATTTCACATCATGGATTATAAAATATTAAATTCCACATCCCCGAGTCGGAAATCTTGGATTCTACATCCCGAATTCAATATCCCAGATATAGAATCCTGAATGAGAAAATCCGATATTCCAATTCCCTGATTAGAAACATTTGGGAATCCATATTTCAGATTCTTTATCCCGGATACCAAATCCAGGATTAAGAAAGGTGATATTTCACATCCCGGAGTAGAAAATCTTGGATTCTATATCCCAGTTACCAAATCCAGGATTCCACTCACCACATTCTAGAATTCAAATTCCGGATTCTAAATTGTCGATTTTTCATTTAACATTCCATATTTCACATTCCGGATTAGAAAACCCTTGATTCTAAATCCCTGATTCCAAATCCAAAATTCTATACGCCGGATTTAGCATTCGGGAATCGACATTCTGAATTCTTAATTTTTGATTCCACATTTAGCCTTCCAGATTTCACGTTTAACATTCTAGATTTCACATTCCGGATTAGAAAATCCTGGATTCCTCATTCCGGATAAGGAAATCTAGGATTTCACACCCCGTATATTAATAAATCTCAGATTCCACATTCCGGATTAAGAAATTTTAGATTCCATATCCCGGATTAGGAAATCTTACTTCACCCATTCCGGTATAGGAAATCTTGGATTCTACAGGCTAGTTTATTTTATCCCGGATTTCAAATCGAGTATTATATATTCGGATTATAAATTCACGAGTCAATTAAATCGGGTTAATTCTATATTCCTGATTCCAAATCCTGGATTCTACATTCCAAATTTCGCTTTACAAACTTCACAAACCCGATTCTAATTTTTAGATAGCAAATAGCTCGACTCCATATCCGGGATTTGACATTCCGGATTTAATATTTTGGAATCCACATCGCGTAGTCGTTATTAAGAATCTCAATCTTCATTTTTACATTTTTGATTGCAGTATACGGAATGTCGGAATTTGGAAAAAAACCCAATTGAGTTTCTAGGAACCCGATTAGTTGAATTCGGTATCTTAGATGTTCTATTTGGAACATGATACTCTGAATTTAGATTCCGGAATTTGGATTGTGGAATTCAAAGAATGGAATTCGGGAGAAGAAATTCAGAATTTTAATTACGCAATCAAAAATTTTGTATTCGGAATTTATATCTGGAATTAACATAGTCGAAATTCGGAATATCAGAATCTAGGATGTATTATACAGAAAATTCAGGGATATGGAGGGTGGAATTATGATTTTAGAATGTGGAATGTGAAATCCAACATCCCGAATAACGAATCCGGAATGTGGAATTAGGGATGTTCAATGTGGAATTTAGATTTCAAAAATTTTAATTCTTGCCGTGAAATTCGGGATTTAAATTTCGGAATGTGAGATTCGGGATGTTTAATGTCGAATACAGAATCCGAGATGTTGATTTCTTGCCGTGAAATTCGGGATATAAATTTCGGAATTTGGGATTTGGGAATTTTAATGTCGAATACAGAATCCGAGATGTTGAATTCGGGACGTGAAATTTAGGATTTAGATTTTAGAATGCGGAATCCGGGATGTTTAATATGGAATTCTGAATCTTAGATGTTCTGTTTGGAACATGATACTCTGGATTTGGATTCCGGAATATGGAATGTGGAATTCAAAGAGAGTAATTCGGGACAAGAAATCCAGAATTTTAATTACGCAATCCAAAATTTTGTATTCGGCATTTATATCTGGAATTAACATAGTTGAAATTCGGAATATCAGAATCTGGGATGTATTATACAGAATATTCAGGGATATAGAGGGTGAAATTTTGATTTTAGAATGTGGAATGTGAAATCCAACATCCTGGATATCGAATTCGGAATGTGGAATTAGGGATGTTTAATGTGGAATTTTGATTTCGAAAATTTTAATTCTTGACGTGAAATTCGGGACATGAAATTCGGGATTTAGATTTTAGAATGCGGAATCAGGGATGTTTAATATGGAATTCGGAATCTTAGATGTTCTATTTGGAACATGGTATTCGGGATTTAAATTCCGGAATACAAAATGTGAAATTAGAAAAATGGAATTCGGGAGAAGAAATCGAGAATTTTAATTATCCAATCCAGAATTTTGTATTTGGAATTTATATCTGCAATTAACAAAGTCGAAATTCGGAATATCGAAATCCAGGATGTATTCTCTAGAATTCAGGGATGTAGGGGGAGGAATTTTAAATTTAAAATGTGGAATGTGAACATTAACAAAGTCGAAATTCGGAATATCGAAATCCAGGATGTATTCTCTAGAATTCAGGGATGTAGGGGGAGGAATTTTAAATTTAAAATGTGGAATGTGAAATCCAACATCAGGAATATCGAATCCGAAATGTAGAATCAGGGATGTTTAATGTGGAACTTTAAATTCGAAAATTTTAATTCTGGACCTGTAATTGAGGATCTATATTCCGGAATATGGAATCCGGGATGTTTAATATGGAATACAGAATCCGAGATGTTGAATTCGGGACGTAAAATTCGGGATTTAGATTCTTGATTCGAAATGCGGAATCCGGGATGTTTAATATGGAATTTAAAATCCGTGATGTTGAATTCGGGATCTGAAATTCGGGATTTAGATTCCGGAATGTGAAATCTGGAATGTGGAACTCGAAACATGGAATCCGTGAGTAGAAATCCGGAATATGAATTTTGCAATCCAGAATTCTGTATATGGAATTCGACTCTGGAATTAATAGTATAAAAATTTGGAATATCGTAATCCGGGATCCGGGTTAGTAGTATTTAGAATGAATAATCCGAAATTGGAAATTTGGATTTAGACCTATTTGGAATTCCGGGATGTAGAGTGTTAAATTTTGGATTTTAATTGTGGAATCAAAAATCCGTCATCTGGATATCGAATCTGGAATGTGGAATTCGAAATCTGAGATATTGAATTCGGAACGTGAAATTCCGGATTTAGATTCCGGAATGTGGAATCCGGGATGTTTAATTTGGAAATCGAAATCCGAGATTTTGAGATCTAGACGTGAAATTCGAGATTATGATTCCAGAATGTGACATTTGCAATCCAGAACCCTGAATATGGAACTAATATCGTCGAAATTCGAAATATCAAAATCCGCGATGTATTTATCTAGAATTCATGGATGTTGAATGTGGAATTCGGAATCCGAGATGTTGAATTCGGGATTTTGATTCCGAAATGTAGAATGCGGGTTGTTTAAAGTGGAATTTGGAATCTGAGGTTTTGAATTCGGGAAGTGAAATTCGGGACTTAGATTCCGGAATGTGGAATGCAGAATGTGAAGTCTGTAATTTGGAATTCGGAAAATGGAATCCGGGAAAAGAAATCCAAAATGTGAATTTCGCAATCCAGAAACAACATCAGGGATGATTTGAAATTCGGGACGTGAAATTCGGGATTTCGATTCCAAACTGTGGAATGCGGGATATTTAATCCGGAATTTGGAATCCGAGATGTTGAATTTGGGACATGAAATTCGGGATTTGGTTTCTGGAATGTGGAATATGGTATTCGAAAAATGGAATCCGAGAGAAGAAATCCGGAATGTGAATTTTGCAATCAAAAATCCTGCGTATGCTGTTTGAATCTAGAATTAATATCGTCGAAATGCAATCAAGATGTGGTATTCGAATTTTGGATTCCCGAATGTGGAATGCGGGAAGTTGAATCCGGAATTTAGAATCCGAGATGTGGAATTCGGTATTAGGTTCCCGAATTTGGAATTCGGAAAATGGAATCCGGGAATATACAATTTGGAACGGGGAATTTCGGATGTGGAGTCCTGAAAGTAGAATTTCGGACCTATAATCTAAGATGTGAATTTTGCAAAGTTACTCAATAAATCGGAATATCTGACGTTGAATTCGGATTCTAGATTCCCGAATGTGGAAAACGGAAATATTAATCAGGCATTTGGAATCCGAGATGTGGAATTCGGGACGTGAAATAAAGGATTCAGATTCCAGAGGGTGGAAATTGAAAAATCGAATCCTGGAATGAGGAATTCGGGATTCAGATTCCGGAACCTGAAATTCGAAAAATTGAATCCCGGAATGTGGAATTTTGAACATGGAATCCAGGACGTAGAATTTTGGATGCAGAATCCAAGAAGTGAAATCTGGAACCTGAATTTGCGAATCCAGAATCCTGTATATAGTATTTAAAACTGGAATTAACATCCTCAAAATTTGTAATCTCTAATAACCGGAAACGGGAACTATACGGATTCATAGAACCATCTTGCCCCAGGGTGATCAAAAACTATTCTCCCAAGCCAATTTCAATTGGAATCATTCCAATTCGATTTCTCGTTTTCAAATCCTCGTACGAAAATGTCCAAAAATGGAGTGAAATCTCCATTAAGAATTAAAAAACACTTACCCAGCTCGAAGGGATGCAGCAGTGAGAGTCAGCTGTTGGGCGGCAGCATTTGCATTTGGATCGGCAGCAACCAGTTCCGAGAGTACGAGGACAGTGGTTGTGGTGGTTCCGGCCGTGCAGTTGGACACGTTGTTGGAAACGGCCGATACTCCTCGGGGCAGATCGTCATCGTGCTGGATCTGCAACTGCGGATAGTGATGTAGTTGTAGAGTGGATGTTGTTCTTGGTGTGACACAATTGACCGGAACTAAACTGCCCCTTGGTGGTGGTGATGGAGATGGCGGTGAGGGAGGAGGAGGTGGGTACTCGACAACCTGGACCCTATCAGCCTCATTCTCGTAGATGATCTCTTTATCGTGTGTGTACATGATTGTCTTCTGACCATCATTGTAGATGAGATCAATCATTTTGTGCTCGCCTACCGATAGATTGGGATTGCTACCGGCCGATTCGGGTGTTACACGATCGTCCTGATCGTCTGGACCGCGAGAATGATCATCTTCCTGGTGGATGTGTTGGGGATGATGATGATGATGATGGTGATGTCGGTGATGATGATGGTGATATTTTAGATGAAGATGATGTCCTGGCGGATCGTGCAGGTCGAGGACATTGACTGGCTGCATCGTCGCGAGCAAGTGCTCGCTATCATTTTGATTCTGATTGCTCAAAGAGGACGCCGGAGAAACTGGCCCCTCCTGCTTCTGAAGAAGAAAGGTTTCTTTTATGATTAGTTTGTTGGATGAGCTGTGCAGAAATGATATAATTAAGGTTATATAATTTGTGAAAATGATTTTTTTTTGTAATTTAAAATTGCCGGTGTGTTGGTAATGAATCTTTGTTTTGCCTTCTGCGTGTTTGAGAAATTTTAGAGAATTAGGTTAGGAAAAAAAATCATCAAAATTTGTAAATTTATCTAATTGTGGGAATATTGGTCGTGAGTCGATAAGGGTTTTAAAAAACAGTTTGGTCGAATCGTACTTTTTACAAATGTGGAATTTTAGTGTCTCATTAACTGAATTTGAGGTAAAATATAATCAACCTTTTAAAAAGAATACTGTTCGTTGTGTATACGTTTATTAAACTCAAGGGCTCGAAATAAAATAACAGAAGATGAAATTATACAATAAAGTTGGGTGCTTAAGCGCTTTGAATGGGGGAAAAAGGTTTTAATCGAGAAAATGTTTTAAAAGTGGAAATATAATGAGTTTGTTATCAAATATTGAGTTTTACGCGCGTGTATCTTTTAAACTACTTTACGGTGAATGTTTATTGTCTCCAGAATCCTGTTAATTTTTATCAAATATTGAATCTAAATTTGTTGATAAATTTAATAAATCGGAGAGTTTGTTAAAATCACGAAGAATGGGTTGAATTTAACAAACTAATAATAATAATAATAATAATAATAACAGTAATAGTAATGATATTTAAATCTTAAAACCAAGAAGAAGAAGATTTTGAAAATAAAGCCAGGAAAAAAATAGAAATAATAATAATAATAGTAACAGTGATAGTTATTAAACCATAAAACCAAGAAGAATAAGATTTCGAAGATAAAGAAGAAGATAACCAAAAAAGAAGAAGAAAAAGAAAGATCATAAGACAAGGAAACAGAACATAAAATAAAAAAGAATATAAAAAAAAGACGAATACCTTAAGGACAATGTAACATGGCGACGCCAAAAGTCAACGAAGAAAAAAGAAAAAAATAAAAAAAAGTACAAAAATATGAAAAAACTGATGACAACGGGAAAAAAAGATCACAAGAAGAAAAAGATAAAGACAACAAAGAATATATGACAAAAGAAGAAAAAGAAGAGGACGAAGAAGAAGAAGCAAACATAAAAATTTAGAAGAAGAAGACGACATAAAAACTGTGGAAAATGAAGACAATGAAGACAATAAAGAATATTACAAGAAAAGAAGAAGCAAAAATAAAAATTTGGAAACAGAAGACGACGAAAAAACTGTTGAAAATGAATAAAATGAAGACAACCAAGAATATTATAAGAAAAGAAGAAAAAATATGAAGAATCTTCTTCTTGAAGATGAAGACGATATGAAAATGAAAGAAATGAAGACAATAAAGAATATGAGAAAAAAGAAGAAGCAAAGATAAAAATGTAGAAGAAGAAGACAACAAAGAATATTACAAGAAAAGAAGAAGCAAAGAAGAAGACGACATGAAAACTGATAAAAGAATAAAATGAAGACAACAAAGAATATTACAAGAAAAGAAGAAGCAAAGAAGAAGACGACATGAAAACTGATAAAAATGAATAAAATGAAGACAACAAAGAATATTACAAGAAAAGAAGAAGCAAACATGAAGAATCTTCTTTTTTAAGAAGAAGGCGACATGAAAATGAGAAAAATGAAGACAACAAATAATATGAGAAAAAAGAAGAAGGAAAAATAAAAATGTTGAAGAAGAAGACGACATGAAAACTGATGAAAATGAAAACAACAAAGAATATGTGAAAGTAGAATTAAAAAGTAAAGTTAAAAATGTTATAGAAGAAATCGACACGAAAACTGAAGAAAATAAAGACAACAAAGAACAGGCCAAAAAATAAAAAGAAAAGATAAAAATGTTAAAGGACAAAACGACATGAAAACTGGAGAAAATGAAGACAACAAAGAAAATGATAAAAACACTGATAAAAGTGTTACAGAAGAAGAAATCTACAAAAAACCTGAAGAATATGAAGAAATTAATGAAAATGCTAAAAAAGGAAAAGCAAGTTTAAATATATTAAAGAAGAAAAAAAAGAAATAAGAACTGATGAAAATGAAGAAAATGGAGAAAACAAAAAATATGATAAAAGAAGAAGACGGTTTGAAAAATGAAGAAAATGAAGACAACAAAGATTATAATAAGAGAAGAAAAAGCAAAAATAATAATGTTGAAAAAGAAAACAATATGAGAAATGAAGAAAATGATGAAAATAAAGAAAAATGAAGACAACAAAGATTATGATTAAAAAAGGAAAAGCAAAAATAAAATGTAATAGAAGAAAAAGAGGGCATAAAAACTGAAGAAACCGATGACAACAAAGAATATGATAAAAGATGAAGACGATAGGAAAAATGAAGAAAATGAAGACAACAAAAGAAAAATCAAAGATAAAAATGAAAAAAGAAAAAGTCGACATAATAACTAAAGAAAATGATAATAATCAAGACAACAATAAACATGATAAAAGAAGCAAAAAATTGTTTAAGAAGACAACCTGAAAACTGAAGAAAATGAAGACAACAGAAAATATGACAAAAGAAGAAGAAGAATAAACAAAAATAAAAATTTTAAAGAAGACAATCTGGAAATTGAAATAAAAGAAGACAACAAAGAATGTGTGAAAAGAAGATGAAGAAAAAAAGTCAAAAATAAAAATATTATAGAAGAACACGACAAGAAAAATGAAGAAAATGAAGAAACATAAAAAGAAAATCAAATAAGTGAAGTTAAAAAAAGAAAATGTATAAGATTACAAAAGTTTGATTAAAACGAATACAATGAAGAGAAAGACGAATATGGGGAGAAACGGAAGAAGTAAAAGAAGAACAAAAAGACGCCATAAAAGAAAACAATGAAAAACCTTGATATAATGTAATTGGAAGACGAAGAAGAAAAAGAAGTAACTGATGAAGAAACGATGACGAAAAAGAAAAAGTGAAAGAAGAAAATTGTGAATAAGAAGAAAAAGAAGTAGAAAAAAATAGGAAGAAGATAACGTCGATGAAAATATTAGGCGACGAACATTAAGAAGAAAATAAAAAGATGACGAAAAATATGATGAAAATGAAAAGAAGATAAATACGATGAATAGGAAGTTAAAGAAGAAGAACAGACGATGCGGAATAAAGAAGATAAAAATAAAATTAGGAATCGAGAAAGTAAAAGAAGTAGTAAAAATTCGTAAATTTACAAATCTTTAAAATAAATTTCCACGAATCAAAGTTTTACAAATAGATACATAATATATATGTATATATACAATGAAACCCATAAAAAGTTAACAAAAGTAATAACGAATAAAAAAACAAATTAAATTATCCGCAACAAACTTCGTCTTTATATTCTTTTTATGAATTAATTTTTCTGTTAGAAATGCGGTAAAAGAATCGGTAGTAAAAAGCGACATTTTTCGAGACAAGAGGTCTTTTATAATAATAGTTAATTAGCGAAAGGAAGCCAAGCGACTGGGAAAGACAAAGTATTGTTGTTTGGACCCAACCCAGACATGTCTGTCGGTTCGAGTGGTCCATTCGCGAGTAACCATATAACTTAAACGTTTCTCATTCTTGCGGTAGGTAATCTGCGTCTGCAATTGTAATGGGAAAGAAAACAAGTGGCGCAGCCAATATCCGTTAGACTTTTTATTTTAACTCGGCGGTTTGTCTCAAATTTGAGGCAATTATACGAGAAAACAATTTTTTCCACGCCATAAGTTTATTGAAACGTTCGAGCTTGAAAAAATTCACGTAATGTTAATTTAATGAGCTGTGAAATTTAAGTGATCATTTGAATTTGGGAAAAAAAATTTGGAGTTTGGGGCATTGTTAAAAAAAGGTAGAAATAGCAATGTAACATTAAGAGTCAACATTTAAACAGCATAATGCACTAATGTTACAGAAACATTATTCAGCAGTATTGTACAAAAACATAACACATTATAATGTTGCAGAAACATTGCGCAGAAGTATTGTATAAAAACATTACACATTAATGTTGCAGAAACATTACGCAGAAGTATTGCATACAAACATTACATATTAATGTTGCAGAAATATTATTCAGCAGTATTGCACGGAAACATTACGCAGAAGTAGTGCATAGAAACATTGCACATTAATGTTGCAGAAACATTATGCAGCAGTATTGCACAGCAATATAATACATTAATGTTAAAAAATCTTAAAACACATTAATGTTGCAAAAACAATACGAAAAAGTATTACATAAAAACATTACACATTAATGTTGCAGAAACATTATGCAGCACTATTGCACAGAAACATTACACATTAATGTTGCAGAAACATTACGCATCAATATTGCAACAACATAATGCATCAATGTTCCAAAAACATTGCGCAGAAGTTTTGCATAAAACATTTATACATTAATGCACAGCGACATTGATGTTGCAGAAACATTACACAATAATGTTGCAGAAATATTACACAATAATGTTGCAAAAACATTACACATTAATGTTGCAGAAACATTACAGATTAATGTTGCAGAAACATTATGCATCAATATTGTAACAACATAATGCATCAATATTGCAGAAAGCAGAAACATTATGCAGCACTGTGGCACAGAAACATTACACATTAATGTTGCAGTAACATTACGTGGCAATATTGCAACAACATAACGCGTTAATGTTGTAGAAACATTGCACATTAATGTTGCAGGAATAGAGTAAAAACTGCAATCCTATTGGAATATGAAACTAAATTTGGGGTCAGAATAAAATTTTTGGAGTGGTAAAATTTTTTTAAGAAGATTTAAAATTGCGTGTTGCAAAGGTCGCTCTGTGGAGTAGACTTTAAGAAATCTGAAGAGTCATCGAGAATAGCAGAACGAAGGATCTAAAATTAAAGATTCTAAAGCAAAAGGTAGATAGGAACGAACACTTAATACTTAATATATTCCCAAACAACACGCCTAGGGAAGTTCGTGCCTTAAAAGCAAGGCTCTCATTAAGATGAGAGTGAGGAGTACTTATGGGACGTAGGGGGGTAGAAGGGGGGAAGGAAGGGCCTTGAGGCCCAGACTCCGCGCCCCCGGATTCCAAAGCTTCTTTGCCACTCCATCTTAGACTCCATGTTTCTTATTATATCTATTCAAATTGTTTCATGAAATTCAAGTCACTTTGTCTGTATTTTTTCAAATTAAAATAGTAATAAGTAAAGAGCGATTTTAAATGAAAAAAAAGAATAAAAAGTATTTTGTTAAATTAGAAGAGTAAGAAAAATTTTATTTTATTTTTTCAAAATAAACCATATTGTTTAAAATTAAAAATATCATCAAAAACATTATTCATAACTTGTAAATGATTCCAAAGGATGGAGTTCAGGAAAATTGGAATTATTTGGGATTTGACCGAAATTTAATTTTTGAATCTTTGCATTTTGACGGAATTTCAATTCAGCATTTTATAAATTTGACCTTACTTAAGAATTAAAAATATCTGGAATTTGACCGGGAATGAAGTTTTGAAAATTTTGAAATTTGTCCGAAATTGAATTCTAAAATTTTTAAATTTTACCGAAATTGAATTCGAATGTTTTTAATTTTGAACACAATTGAAATCGAATTTAATGAAAAACGAATTTTTAAGTCTTTTGGAATTGTCCTGAAATTTTTTTCAGAAACTTTGTTACTTGATCGAAATTGAATTTCAAAGTTCTGAAATTAGACCAAAATTGAATTCCAAAGGTTTAAATTTTGATCATATCGAAATTGAATTTGACCGAAAACAAATTTGAGTTTTTTAGAACCATTGATTTGGGACAAATGTCACAAATGTCCCAAAATTTATTTCAGAAGCTAAACAGATTTTATCGAAATTGAATTTCAAAGTTATGAAATTTGATCGAAATTGAATTCCGAAGCCTTTTATTTTTACCCGAATCAAAATTGAATTTGACAAAATTAATTTTGAATCTTTTTAAATTGTCCGAAATTTAATTTGGAAGCTTTGTCATTTAAGCAAAATATAATTCTAAAGTTTTAAAATTGGACCGAAATTTAATTTCGAAGCTATAGGCTTTCGCCGAAATTGAAATCATATTTAACCGAAAATGATTTTGAATTTATTTGTAACTGTCCCGATTTTTAATTCAAAAGCTTTGTTATTTAACTGAAATTAAATTCTAAATCTTTTAAATTTAACTGACTTTGAATTCCAAAACTTTAAATTTTGACAACAATCGAAATTGAATTTGACAGAAAACGAATTTGAGTCCTTTGGAATTGTCTGCAAATTTATTTTAAAAACTTTATTATTTCATCGAAATTGAATTTCGAAATTCTGAAATATGGCCAAAATTCAGTTCCGAAACTTTAAATTTTGACCAGAATCGAAATCGAATTTTCCAAAAAATTATTTTTATCTTTTCAAATTGGCTTGAAATTTAATTTTAGCTTTGTTATTTACCCGAAATTTAATTCCGCAGTTTCGAAATTTGAAATCATTTCGTAACTTTCATAATTATCCCGAAAGTTAATTCAGAAGCTTTGTTATTTGGCTGAAATTGAATTCCAAAGTTCTGAAATTAACTGAAGTTGAATTCAGAAGCTTTAAATTTTGACCACAATCTAAATTGAATACGACAGTAAATCATTTTGATTCTTTTTGGATTGTCCCGAAATTTAATTTGGAAGCTTTGTTATCCGAAATTGAATTCAATAGATTTTTTATTTGACCGAAATTAAATTCCAAAGATTTGAATTGTGACCACAAACCAGAATTGAAATCAAATTTGCCAGAAAAGCATTTTAAATCTTTCCGAATTGTCCCGAAATGGAATTCGGAGGTTTTGTTATTTGACCGAAATTGAATTCCAAAGTTTTTAAATTTGACATAAAACGAGTTCGAATCTTTTCTAATTATCCCGAAGTTTAATTCGAAAGCTGTGTTATTTGACTGAAATTGAACTCCAAAACTTTAAATTTTGAGCACAATTAATATTAAATTTGATAGAAAATCAATTTCAATTATTTCAAATTGTCCCGAAATTCCAAAGCTTGAAATTTTGACTGCAATCCAAATTGAAATTGACAGAAAATTATTTTTGTTTATTTTGAATTGTCCCGAAATTTAAATCAGAAATTCGTTATTTAACCGAAATTTAATTTCAAACTTTTGAAATCTAACCAAACTTGATTTCCGAATCTTTAAACTATGAATTAGTTTGAAATTAAATTTGACGAGTTTAAATCTTTTAGAATTGCTTTAATTTCAAAGTTATTTGACCGAAATTGAATTCCGTAGCTTCAAATTTGGACCGCAATCCAAATTGAATTTTACAGAAAATCCTTTTATATCTTTCCAAATTATCCCGAAATAATTTAATTCGGAAAATTTATTATTTGACAGGAATTGAATTCCAAAGTCTTGAATTGTTACTGAAATTAAATTCCGAAGCTTTAAATTCTGAACGCAATCCAACTTGAATTTGTCCAAAAATCAATTTAAATATTTTTAAATTGTCCCGAAATTTGATTCGCAAGATTTTCTATTTGACCGAAATTTAATTCAGAAGCATTGTTATTTGTCCGAAATAGAATTTTAATAAATTCTGAATTCATCAAAAATCAAATTTGAAACCCTTCATACTTTCTACAACGAATTTTACTAACTCTTATTTCACCTTAAACAAATCCAAATTCAACCTTAAATTTTCAACGATGACGTACAATTATTAATTTTAGAAAAAAATTTGTTCCTCACAGAATGAAATAGGCTTTTAACAAAATTTTCCAACGGTTGTGTTTGTCCGGCTCTATCGTCTTCTTATATCAATCTACCTTAATTCCCTGAAGAGTGAAGTGGCTATATATAAAGCATATGATAGAGTGAAACTAATTAGGCCGCAGGGCTCTTTGAATCAGATTGAGATAATTGAGCTGCTCTGAACTAAAGTGGTGCCTGTTACAAAGTCATCAATTACAGGTCGCATCGGTAATAGAGCAGCGTTTAACGTAATCTATGTCGCTGCTTCAACTGGCAATTGATTTCGGAACGTACTTTCCTGTCATTCTTTACTTGGAAGCAATACAACTTAAATGCACTTGGTTTCACTTTTCACACACTTAGGATTTGTCTGCTGATGCGATTTATGGCAAAGGAACAACAATTATGCCTTTTATACTCCTCTGTTTCTCAATTTAATACACACTATTTTTATCCCTTTCATGTTCATTTCATCAATTACAATTCTCGGAAATTAAAGGACGCGAATGGATGTTAAGAAATTGCAATTTTCACGCAGACTAAGTTGTCTGTCTGTCCAGCTGTCCGTCTTTCTGCCTGTCCGTCCGTCCGTCGGACTATCCGTCCGATCATCTGCCCGTCCGTTTGTCTGTCCGTCCATCTGTCCGTCTTTCTGTCCATCCATCCATTGATCCGTCCGTCCAACTGTCTGTCCATTGGTTCGTGCGTCTGCCCATCCATCTATCCGTCTATCTGTCCGTCTGCCTGTCCGTCTTTCTGTCCGTCCGTTGATCAGTCCGCCCGTCCGTTCGTTGATCCGTCCGTCCGTTGATCCGTCCGTCCGTCCGACAGTCTGTCCGTCCGACAGTCTGTCCGTCCGACTGTCTGTTCGTCTGTCCGACTGTCTGTTCGTCTGTCCGATTGTCTGTCCGTTGGTCCGTGCGTCTGCCCGTTCATTTGTCCGTCTATCTGTCTGTCTTTCTGTCCGCCCGTCCACCCGCCTGTCTGTCTATCCGTCCGTCTGTTCGTCCATCTGTCCGTCTGTCCGCCTGTCCGCCCGTCCGTTCATATGTCCGTCCGTCTGTCTGTCCGTCTTTCTGTCCGTCCGTCCGACTGTCTGTCCGTTGGTCCGTCCGTCTGTCCGCCTGTCCGTCCGTCTGTCCGCCTGTCCGTCCGTCTGTCCGTCCATCCGTCTTTCCGTTCGTCTGTCCGTCTGTCTAACACCAATAACTGTGCACTTGAGGTTGTTTGCGAGAGAGACACAGAAAATCTTTATTCTTCTTTTTTTTTGCCTTATTCAATTGTCAATTTCCAACAAGACTGCACATATATAGAGTTTGAGGTATTCAATAATTCACACACGTATCAGAATGAAATTGTTATCTGGCACAAAAACAGCCAATTTTCTATATAGCCAATCTCAAAGTCCATTTTATCTGATCAATGGGATTCAGTATTTTCTACTTTACGAATGCGCGTTTTTCTTCGGCTTTCTTTATTTTTTTTTACGCAATTAGCTAACGGAAATCGAAGGGGAGAAATAGCCTCTGAGCCGGAGGCTTCGAGAATCAGTTAGAAGAACTTTCTTTTTTTCTAATTTCATTCAATGCGTCCTAAGGAGCGGAGAAACAAGCGGGTATTAATTTCTCGTAGAGGCCACTTCTTTCGGTGCAAGATCTCTTGTCGGCAGACGAATGAGATGATAAATATTCCACGGCCATTGGATCCGTTAGCGTGAATAATTCGCGCACTGGAGACAAATTGCAATTCCGTGAGAATTCTAGCGCCTATCAGTATACCCGGAAGTGCGTAAATTCTCGTATCTTCCGTCTATTCTCTTTCTTTTATAATCGTCTATACAAACAATTTTTTCGATTTTTTAACGAGTCTCTGAATTTTTTTTTTTTTTTTTGCATCAAACTCCGTAGTTTGAAAATTTAGAAATTTCCCTGAGTTGTGCTTGTCTGAGTGGAGAAATTTCAAGCTTGGAAAGTTTTCTAAGTTCGGAAATTTTCTCAGTTGGAAACAAATGTTAAAGTAACTAAATTAACTAAGCTTAGTTCAGAGAGTTTTAAGATTAAAAAATTTCGTGAAATTGGAAAAATTTGTGAACTTGGAGAATTTTATAAAATTAGTGAAATTAAACTTCAGTACATTTCTAGAAATTTGAGAAATTAAACTTACGTGAATTTCTAAATTTTGATCAATTTTTGGACTTAGAAAAGTTTTTAAACTTTAAGAAAGTTAAAAAATTTCCTTTATTTAAAAATTCTATGAACTTAGAGAAATTTTTAAATCTAGAAAATTTCTGAACTTAGGCAAATTTCTGAACATAGAAAATTTTCTAATATTTAGTGACAGGCACTTAAATCAATTTCTAAATTTAGAACAATTTTTTGACTCAAAAAGTTTCTAAACTTAAAAATACTTTTTAACTTAGAAAAATCTCAAAATCTAGAAATTTTCTGAACTTGGAAAATTCTATAAAATTAGAAAAGTCCAACTTGAGTTTTCTGAACTTGACTTGGAAAAGTTTCTAAATTTGAAAAATATCATGAATTCTCAAAGTTTTAAAAATTTTCCAAGTTCAGGAAATTTTCTTTAGGTATAGAAATTTTTCTAAGTTCAGAAATTTCCCCCGAGTTTAGGGAATTTTTTAACTTTAGAAACATTTTCAAGTCCAAAAATTTCCTAAATCTAGAAATTCTTTGAATTTAAAAAAGTTTCTTAATTTAAGAAATATCCTGAAATTGGGAAAACTTCATAATTTTAACAAAATTTTAAATCTATCAATTTTCTGAACTAAGAAAATTATATAAAATTAGAGTAATTAATTTAAGTTTTCTAAAACTTGGATTTATTTTTTGAATTTAGAGAAGTTTCTAAACTTGAAAAATTTCCTGAACTTAGAAAAGTTTTTAAACTTAAAAAAATCTCTAAACTTGGGAAAATTTCTGAACTTAGAAAAATGTCTAAATCTAGAAATTTTCTGTGCTTAGCCAAATTTCTGAATTTAGACAATTATTTTAGAATTAGAAACTAAACGTAGGTAAATTTTTAAACTTGAAATAATTTTTGGGCTTAGAAAAATTTAAAAACTTGTAAAATTTTCTGATCTTAAGTAAATTACTAAACTCAGAAAATTGTCTAATTCTAGACATTTTCCAAATTTAAAAAAAAATTTCTCAACTTAGAAAATTGTCGAGGAATGTCTAAACGTGGAGAACTTACTAGAGTGATTTAAATAAAAAATTCCACATTGTGCGACAATTATCCGTCACGACAAAATTGTTTTTCAAAATAAAATACAGCACATTCGCAGTTATATTATGTCAGCTATAATAATTCAGATGCACGATAGATGTCTTTCTGTATAATTATGAATTTTTTCCAGAATGCGTCACGCCAGTACATTAACCAACTTTGATTTATTGATGACTGTAATTAAGCTCTCAAAATGCAAAGTAAGTTCTTTTTTCAGAAAATCGGTGGCAAAAAGAAAGAAAAAAAAAACAAACGGAAGCTGTAAAAGAATTCCACTTGTAATTCTATTCAAGTTTAAAGTTAAAGGAATGGTGTTTTTCCCCAATTTTTGTTGTTAATGGTGTGTAACAATGTTTCTGAATCTTCTTGGAGGTTTTTTTTATGGAGGTCTAAGAAAAGGGCTCGCCTGCGGTTTACCAGTCTCGTTATTCTGCGCAACGGGAGGTAAAAAAGAGACTGACTGGAAAGGCGAAGTACGAGGTTAGGGGACGAGGTAAAAGATACCATAATACGAACCCTGGATATAATTTATATTTAGCCCATTTGGGTCACCTTTTTCAGGTCGTCAAACAATATTAAAAGAAAGTAATATTATTATTTTTTCTCAAGGCGTACTCAGAAAAATCTTTCGGTTTTACGAGTTTAGGTAAATTTGTTTTTAAGAGTTTAAATAAAAAATTTTTTTTTCTGATTTTACCTGAAATTTGTACTTCTGCTGCAATTTCAGCAAAGATTCAGGCAGTAAACTTTTAGTAGTGATTCTTGCAGAAATGGACAAGTGTAGATAATTTTTTGAAACAATTTTCAAAGGAGAAAAAAATTAATTTTTTCATGTAGATTCAAAAAATATAATTTTTTAGTTAGTTCGATTCCTGACCAGGAAATTTTTATTTTCTTCTATAAAATGTTTAATTATATAAAAATAAATAAAATCAAACTTAAAATAAAAATATCATATGCTAAAGTTAAATAATTACAATATTTAAATTTATAAGATTGCCCATAGAATCCTGAGGACGTTTTTGAGACATTCTGAAGACGTTTTTGGGACATCCTGGGGACTTTTTTGGGACGATTTTAGGACGTTTTTGAGATGACTTTAAGACAAATCATCATCGTCCCAGAAATGTCTGGGGACAAAAAAACACCTTAAGGACGTGTTTTAGTCGTTCAGGAGCCTACCGGGATGAGTCTCATACCTGAATCTTCATATTTCTAATTTTTTGTGGGGTTGTGTTTAAATTGGTTGAACACTTTTTAAAACAATTTTAAACTGGTCCAAAACTCTTTATTACTGTTTCAAAATTCTTTAAAACTGGTTGGAACTACTTAAAACAGGTTAAAAATTTTCAAACTTGTTGAAAAATTGTTCGAACTGGTTTAAAAATGTCCGTAACCAGCTTAAAATTGTTTGTAATTATCAATATCTAGTTAAAAACCATTTTGAACTAATTATAAATACTTAAAGTTGATAAAAATTGGTTTTAAACTGTTTGAAATTGCTCAATACTGTTTATAACTTGTTTGAACTTGTTAAGAACTATTTGAAACTGCTTGAAACTGTTCAGGACTGTATTAAACTATTCGAAACTGTTTATAACTTATAAAAGGCTTTTCAGAAATTTTTAAGACTGTTGAGGCTTGTTTTATAAACGGTTATAACTAGTTTCAATCTGTTCAGAACTGTTAGAAACTATCTGAAAAAGTTTATGATTGTCGAAAACTATTTTAAACTTTTTTTTATACGCTTTGAACAACTCTAAACTTAAAACAGTACAGAAGTGCACTTAACTTGTCGAAAAATGTCTTGAACTGGATATAACTTGTTCAAAACTATTTAAAACTGTTTGAAACTGGTTACAATCCGCTTAAAACTCTTTTAAACTGTTTTATACTGGTTATCATTTGTCCAAAATTGTTCTTAAAAAGTCAAAAACTATATTAAACTAGTAAAAACTCATTAAAACTGTTTAAAACTGGTTACAACTCGTTCAAACCAGTCTGAAACTGGTTCAAACGTGTTTCAAACTTTTTTGCAATGTTCTAACTTGGCTATAATTTGTCCAACACTGTTTTAACTTGTTTTAAACTCGTAATAATTTCTTCAATAATATGCCAAACTGTTTTAAACCGGTTATAATCCGTTCAAAACTCTTTTAAACTGTTTTATACTGGTTATAATTTGTTCAAAACTGTTTTACGATGTCAAAAACCGTTTTAGGCTGGTTATAACTTGCTTAAAACTACAATGAACTGTTTTTAACGTGTCCAAAACTGTTTTAAACTGCTTATAACTCGTTCAAATCTGTCTTAAACTGGTTAAAACTTGTTTAAAACTGTTTTTTAATGTTCTAATTTCGTTATAACTCGTCCAACACTGTTTTAAATTGTTTTAAACAGGTGGTATTTTGTATATCAAACGGTTTTAAACTGGTTATAATCGGGTCAAAACTCTTTTAAACTTTGTAAAACTGGTTATTATTTATTCAAAACTGTTTTAGCATATCAATAATCGTTTTAAGCTGGTTATAACTTGTTTAAAACTATAATAAACTGTTTTTAACTTGTCTAAAACTGTTTTAAACTGTTTATAGCTCATTAAAACTGTTTTAAAATGGTTATTAAAAGTTCAAATCTGGTTTTAGACTATTCAAAACTTGTTTCAAACTGTTTTGCAATGTTCTAATTTTGTTAAAACTTATCCAACACTGTTTCTAACGTGTCTAACATTGTTTTAAACTGGTTATAACGCATTAAAATAGTTAAAACTGGTTATAACTAGTTCAAATCCGGCTTAAACTGGTTTAAAAATTGTTTCAAACTATTTTTAATGTTATAATTTGATTATAACTCGTTTAAAACTGTTTTAAATTGTTCCAAACTGGTTATAACTTGTTAAATACTGTTCTAAACTATTTTAAACTGGGTACATCTTGTTAAAAACTAATTAACCCTGTTGAAATTATTTATAACTTGTTCAAAACTATCTTAAACTAGTTATAACTTGTTTAATTCTGTCTTAAACTGGTGAAAACTTGTTTTAACCTGTTTTTCAATATTCTAAATTGGTTATATCTCGTTCAACAATGTTTTTAATTGTTTTAAACTGGTTGTAACTTGTTCAATAGTATTCCAACCTGTTTTAAACGGGTTATAATTTATTCAAAACTCTTTTAAACTGTTTTGTACTGGTTACAATTGTTCAAACTGTTTTAGGATATCAAAACCCATTTTAACCTGGTAATAACTTGTTTAAAACTGTAACAAGCTGTTTTTAACTTATCCAAAACAATCTTCAACGTGTTATAACTTGTTAAAAACTGGTTATAACTTGTTATAGCGTCTTAAAACTAATTATAACTGGTTCAAATGTGTTTTAAATTGTTTAAAACTTGTTTCCAACTGTTTTTCAATGTTCTTATTTTGTTATAACTCATCCAACACTGTTTTTAACGTGTCTTAAACTGTTTTAAACTGGTTAGAACTCATTGAACTATTTTAAACTGGTTATAACTCGTTCAAATCTAACTTAAACAGGTTAAAACTTGCTTCAAACTATTTTTTAATGTTATAATTTGGTTATAACTCGTTCAACACTGTTTTAACTTATTTCAACTCGTAAAAATATCTTCAATATTATTCCAAACATGTGTTAAACTAGTTATAATCCATTTAAAACTAATTAAATCTGTTTAAATTATTTATAACTTGTTTAAATCTATCTTAAACTAGTTATAACTCGTTTAAATCTGGCTTAAACTAGTAAAAACTTGTTTAAAACTGTTTTTCAATGTTCTAATTTAGTTATAACTCGTCCAACACTGTTTTCAACGATTCTTAAACTATTCTAAACTGGTTATAACTTGTTAAAACTGTTTAAAACTTAATATATCTCGTTCATGTCTGTCCTAAACTGGTTTGCAACATTCTAAATTAGTTATTACTCTTCAAATACCTTTTTAAATCGTTTTAAACTGGTTGTAACTTGTTCACTATTATTTCAAATTCTTTTAAGCTGATTATAACTTGTTTAAAACTATAATAAACTGTCTTTTACTTGCCCAAACCTGTTTTAAACTGGTTATAACTATTAAAACTGTTTAATAATAGTCCTAACTCGTTTAAATCTGGCTTAAACTGGTTAAAACTTGTTCCAAACTGTTTTGTAATGTTCCAATTTGATTATAACTCATCCAACACTGTTTTAAATTGTTTGAAACTGGTTGTAACTTGTTGAATAGTATTTCAAACTATTTTAAACTAGTTCTAATTCGTTTAAAACTCTTTTAAACTGTTTTATACTTGGTATCATTTATTCAAACTGTTTTAGGATTTCAAAAACCGTTTTAAGCTGGTTATAACTTTTTTAAAACTATAAAAAGCTCTTTTTAACTTGTCCAAAACAGTCTTAAACGTGTTATAACTTGTTAAACCGCTTAAAACTGATTATAACTGTTTCAAATCTGTTTGAAATTGTTTTAAACTTGTTTCTAACTGTTTTGAAATATTCTAATTTGGTTATACCTCGCCCAACACTGTTGTTAACGAGTCTAAAACTATTTTAAACTGGTTATAACTCGTTAAAACTCTTTAAAACTTAATATAACTCGTTCCAGTCTGTCCTAAACTGGTTTGCAAAGTTCTAAATTGTTTAATACTCGTCCAACACTGTTTTAAATTGTTTTAAACTGGTTGTAACTTGTTCAATACTTTTCCAAACTGTTTTAAACTAGGTATAACTTGTTCAAAACTAATTAAACCTGTTCAAATTATTTATAACTTGTTTAAAAACTGTCTTAAACTAGTTAGAACGTGTTTAAAACTGTCTTGAACTAGTTATAACGTGTTTAAAACTGTCTTAAACTAGTTATAACGTGTTTAAAGCTGTCTTAAACTAGTTATAACGTGTTTAAAACTATCTAAAACTCGTTATAACTTGTTTAAAATTGTTCTAAGGTTCTAAACTGGCTCTAAATTGTTAAAAACTGTATTAAGCTGGTTAAAACTTGTTTCAAAATGTTTTTAATCTTTCAAACTGACTATAACTTGTTAAAAACTGTCTTAAACTGGTTAAAACTTGTTTTAAAATGTTTTAAAATATTCTTAATTGGTTAATTGTTGGTTTCTACTAATTCGTCATCTACTTAAATTATTAATAAAGATTAAAAATAATTACTAACCGTAACTGGTGATAAAGCTTCCTGCATGTGCAGGGATGTTTCAGTTTCGTCCGCACAGGTAGACATTCTGCGGACTAGATTTTTCACCTGTTCCTTGATGAGATCGTGCTCTTCAATTGACCTTGATCCTTGATCCAAGGTCATTCGTGTCTCTGTTGTATTACTTGAAAAAATTCTCTCCTTCTACTTCTAGATTAAAAGGTGGCACTTGGATGTTTCGAGATCTGGGGTTCTTTATCACAGACTGCTGAGTGTATGGCACGTAAGTTTGAGAGAAATTGTTTAAGATCACCTGCAACAAAGTAATAATACGATTTGAAGTATGTTATTATTTTTATTGTGTTTTAGAAAATAAGCCGTGAAAGGATGATAAATAAACGAGAATTAATATAGGTAAATCTAACAAATAGTTAAAAGAAGGTAATAAATCGTGTTTCTAGAAAAACGACTGTGTTCATAGATCATCTTCAAATAATCTTGATGAGAGTAAGCTGACTTTCCATTCAGGTGAAAATAAACTTCAACTTCCGATAGAATTGTTAATTAGACGATTAGGAGTTGATAATTAGTCTAAAGCTTTGATTAGAGCTAAGTTTGTATTGAAACTAGCCTAGTTGTGAAAGGTAGTGGAAAACGGGAGAGAAAATGGACTCTAGAGTGGCAGGAATAAGAATTGAGTGTGAGGATAGAAAGTTTTAATCTAAATAGTGAAAAGAGCTAAAAGTCGAGAGACATATCTGATAAGGAAACTGTCAAGCTTGATGGAGAATAAAGAACTGTGTTTCCAAGTTGAAAAAAGAAGAGGACAGATCAATTACTAAGCGGATACGCGCACGATTTCCATCATAGCGAGAGATCAGAATTTGTTAAATTTAGTCGTTCTTCAAATCAGATTAGAAATGTCAACGGGACAATTTTTATTCTCATTTTTTCATCTGATACTTTTAATGTAATTATTAATCAATAATCGAATCTAATTTCACCAACAGGTTTCAATTGCAGGAAATGATTATAAACATTTTTAAGCGTGCTTAATGTGAAAATTTAGGTTCAGGAAAAATAAATAGTGAGTTGATAAAAAAAAAAAAAACGGGAATTGATGAAAATATAGTGACTTGATAAGAAAATAGTGACTTGATTAAAAGAGCGTATTTGATTAAGAAATCAGAGTCTGACTTATTGCTCTGGAATGAGTTAGGAGCAGCTTGAGGTCGACGGGACGAACCCGTTATTCCGGAGTCTCGAAAAGCATCGCCTGTACCCGAACTGCCGTTTAAATCCAGTACCAAATAAACTCTGGAATATCAGGTTTAATCATTCATCAAAGATGTTGAGTCACATCTGTATTTCCGAGGCCGCTAACTAGATCTTCCTAAATCTGGTTTGCGGTATTACGTGAGGTCTACCCCACCTACGAAGTCGGAATTCCAGTGGACCAGGTTGCAGTGAGTCTCGTAAAACTGGATTTCCGCCAGGTGCTCGCCGGCACTGACTGATAGACAGGTGTAATAATAGACGTAACGAGGAAGAGAGGAATCAATCGAGAGTGAACGTCAGTCTCTCTTTCTTTTGCCCAACTTGATAGTTTAGCTTCTTTTTTCTTCGACATCTAATTCTTTACCCCGAAAATCACACGCTATTTATTGTTGTTTGATTTTTCTCTGAAGATAGACAGACGGACGGACGGACGGATGGACAGAAAAAGATGGACAGAGATAGGGATGGGAAAAGAGGCAGATAAAACAGATATGGACAGAAAAAGATAGAAATAGAGATAGAAAAAGAGAAAGACAGATATAGATAGAGAGAGGTGGAGATAGACAGAGACAGAAAAATATACAAACAGAGCCAGAGAGAGCCTGATAAAGGAAGAGATAAAGCTAGATATACGGAGACAGAGAGAGAGATAGAGATAGATGAGAAAGGTCAGACAGAGATAGAAAAAGAGACATGTAGACAGAGATAGGGGAAGACAGAGGAAGACAGAACTAGATAGACAGAAAAAAATAGAGACAGACATAGCCAGAACGAGATAGAGAGAGATAAAGACAGACAGAGACGGAAGAATACAGAGCTAGAGAAAAAAAGAAAGAAAGAGATAGAGACATACAGATAGTCAGACAGAAAAAGACATAGCTGGAGAGAGAGAGAGAGAGAGAGAGAGAGAAAGAGAGAGAAAGAGAGAGAAAGAGACATAGAAAGATAAAAATAATGACCGACATAGATGGAAAAAGAGACTGACAGATAGAGAGTCTGACAGAGACAGAGAAAGACAGAGCTAAATAAGCACACAAAGACAGAGACAGATAGAAAGAACCAGACAGAGATAGAAAAGAGACAGAAAGAGATGGAGACTCGCATTGACAGTAAAAGATAGAAAGAGTCAGACAAGGATAAAAAAAGTGTCAGAAAGAGATAGCGGCAACATAGACAGAAAGACATGGAACAAAAATAGAAAAAAGAGATAGACAGAGATAGAGTGAGACAGACCGAGATATACAGAGAGAGACAGAGACTAACATAGCCAGAAAGAGATAAAGACAAACAGATACAGAGGAAGATAGAGATAGATAGACAAAAAGAGATAGAGACAGAGGAATACAGAGCCTAAGAGAAAGAAATAGAGAGAGAGATAGACATAGACAAAAAGAAACGAAGACATACAGAGACAGACAGAGGAAGAGACATAGCTAGATAGAAAGAGAGATAGAGACAGAAATAAAAAGAAAGAGGAAAAGACAAACAAAGATAGAAAAAGAGACTGAAATTTGCAGAAAGACATAAATGGACAGACAGTGATAAAAAAAGAGACAGAAAGAGATATAGATAGATATAATCATAAAGAAATAAAAACAGACAGAGATAGAGGAAGACAGAGCTAGATATACAGAGAGAGATAGACAGAGGGAGATAAAGACAGGCATAGACCAAAAGAGACAGAGACTTACATAAGCAGAAAGAGATAAAGACAGACGAGGAAAGAGAGAGATAGACAAAAAGTGGCAGAGACAGAGGAATACAGAGCCTAAGAGAGAGAGAGAGAGAGAGAGAGGAGAGACATAGACGGAAAGAAATAAAGACATACAGAGACAGACAAAAGAAAAGACAGAGCTAGATAGAGAAAGAGAGAGGGAGAAGGAGATAGAGAGAGGCACAAAAAGAAGGAGATAAAAACAAACAAAGATAGAAAAAGAGACTGAAATTTGCAGAAAGACATAAACAGACAGAGACAGTGATAAAAAAAGAGACAGAAAGAGATATAGACAAATATAGTCATAAAGAATGAAAAACAGACAGAGATAGAGAAAGACAGAGCTAGATATACAGAGAGAGATAGACAGAGGGAGATAGAGACAAGCATAGACAGAAAAAGACAGAGATAAAAATAGACAGAAACTAACATAGCCAGAAAGAGATAAAGACAGACAGAGACAGAGAAAGGTAGAGAGAGATAGACAAAAAGATATAGAGACAGACAGAGACAGAGGAATGCAGAGCCAAAGAGAAAGCGAGAGAGAGAGAGAGAGAAAGAGATTGATAGACATAGACAGAAAGAGATGGAGACATGCAGATACAGATAAAGGCAGACAAAGGAAAAGACAGAGCTAGTAAGAGATAGGGAGACAGACATAAAAGGAGATAAAGGCAAACAGATATAGAAAATGAAAAAGAGACTGAAATTGACAAAAAGACAAACAGACGGAGACAGTAATAAAAAATCGGGCAAGTTCGAGTTACACTCGCACTAAAATCGAGGGTTCCGTACACAAAACAAAATAATTTTTAATATATTTGATACTATTAAATATATAATATATAAATATATTATACATATTACATATAATATAATAAATAAAATAGAATATATAATGAATTTTTTATAAAAAATGGACCACCCTCCCCCCCTATCTTCCAAAATATTTTACTTAGAGAGTTCAAATTTTGTACAGGAATGTATTGTCAGGTGTAAATAACATAAAAATTATAGAGAACGTGATCGTTATTGCATTTTTAACAAAAAATCCAGAGATTTTAGCAAATATCCATAAAAAATACTCAAAAATCATTTTATTTCCTTAACAACGCTATGATCAACTTCTACAATCATGTTCTCTACCATTTTTCTGTAATCTACACGTGAAAATACATTTGTGTACCAAATTTGAACTCTCTAAGTCAAATTGTTTGGAAGTTATGGGAGGGAGGATACGGTAATTTTTAAGCATTTTTTTTAAATCGTTGGTTTTTGCTTAAAAACACTATGATAACGATCTGCAACAAAGTTCTCTACAGTTTTTCTGTAATCTATATGGCAAACTACATATGTATACCAAATTTCAGCACTCTAAGTACAATAGTTTGGCAGATATGGAGGTGGCATTGTACACTTTTAGTGCATTTTTGCTAAAAAAATGACCGTATCCCCCCCCCCCCCTTATCTTCCAAACTATTTGACTTAGGATTCTGAAATTTGGTACACATATGTAGATTTACGTGTAAATTACAGGAAAATTATAGAGAAAGTGATGATTATAGCACTGTCAAAGTTATAACACTAAATTATGGCCCATATGTTAAAAAAATGCTCAAAAATATTGTTATTTCCTTGACAACGCTATGTTCAACACATACAATCATGTTCTCTATAATTTTCCTGTAATCTATACGTGAAAATACATTTGTGTACCAAATTTGAACTCTCTAAGTCCAATAGTTTGGAAGATCAGGGGGGGGGGGGATACAACCATTTTTTAACATTTTTTAAAAAAAATCTTTTTTTTTAGCTGAAAAGCGCTATGATAACAGCCTGCAACAAGGTTTTTTATAGTTTTTCTGTAATCTACACATCAAACTACATATGTGTACCAAATTTTAGCACTCAAAGTACAATAGTTTGGCAGATAGAGGGCAAGAATAATACAAATTAAACGAATTTTTGCTAAAAAATGACTTTATCCCACCCTTACCTGCCAAACTATTTGACTTAAAGAGTTCAAATTTGGTACCAAAATGTTGTATCATATGTAGATTACAAAAAAAAATATAGAGACCGTTGTGTTGATAGCGTTGCAAAAGAAAAGGCAAGAGATTTCAGCCAAAAAATATCAAAATTTCTCAAAAATCTTGTTATTTTCTTGACAACGCTATGATCAAGCCCTAGAATCATGTTCTCTATTATTTTCCTTTCATCTACACGTGAAAATACATATGTGGGCCAAATTTGAACTTTCTAAGTCAAATAGTTTGGTGGCTAGGGGGGGGGGGATACGATTTTCGACAAAGTCTTGCCAATAGGGTTCCGTGCGTACACTTGTGGTGTACGGAACCCTAAAAAAGAGACAAACAAGATATCGACAGATATAGTCATAAAAAAATAAAAGCAGACAGAGCCAAATGAATATAGAACTAGATAGAGAGAGAGAGAGAGAGAGAGAGAGAGAGAGAGAGAGAAAATCACACATAGATAGAAATAGATAAAAACGGTCAGAGGTAGAAAAAAGACAGAGATAGACAGAAACAGAGAGTCAGACAGAGATAGAAAAAGAGATATTGGCAAAAAGAAGATAGACAGACAGAGTCAGAAGAAGATAGAGCGAGATAGAGAGATACAGACAGACATATGGAAATAAAGAGTGTTAGCCAGAGATAGAAAGAGCCGCGGAGAGTGAGAGTGAGAGAGAGAGAGAGAGAGAGAGAGAGAGAGATAAAGACAGTCAGAGTTAGAAAAATAGACAGAGATAGACATAAAAAGATAGAGACAAACATAAACAGAGATTCAGACAGTGGAAGAGACAGAGCTAGATAGACAGAGAGCGGTATAGACAGACATCAACAGAAACAGAAGAAAACAGAAAGAAGACAGAAAGAGATAGAAAAAGAGATATTGACAAGAAGAAGATAGACAGACAGAGACAAAGGAAGATAGAGTGAGATACAGACAGACGAGGCTATAGAGGGTTAGACAAAGATAGAAAAAGTCACGGAGAGTGAGAGAAAGACAGAGAGAGAGAGAGAGAGACCTAGACAGAAAGATATAAAAACAGTTAGAGGTTGAAAAAGAGACAGAGGTAGACAGAAAGAGATAAAGACAGACAGAGATAGAAAAAGAGACATTGACAAAAAGGAGATAGACAGAGACAGATAGAGCTAGATAAAAATAGAGAGACAGACATAGACAGAGAGATACAGACAGACAGGGATCTAGAGGGTTAAGACAGAGATGGAAAAAGACACAAAGAGTGAGAGAGACAGAAACTTAGATAGAAAAAGATAAACGATACCAGTAAGGGTAGCGGGAAGTGGGTAGGTTAACCTACCACCTACTCAGCTACCTACCAACTTACTACGCGGAAGGAGATTGGGAGGAGTAGGTTGCCGCGGTCTCTGCGTACCTACATACCGGAGAGGCCAGACTGCGGAGAAGCTGGTTCGGCCGGTCTAACCTGATTCTCAAAGGGAACCCTGGTCAGGCTCTGATCAGATTGGACCTCTCCGTGGGGTCCGCCTGTATTTCAAGTTCCTCGTCGCCCTCGCCGGCAGAATGTCCGCGCTCTACACGAGGTAGAGAAGTCCACTGCTTCACGGCGGCTTTTTATCCCATACCTCGAGTCGAATTTGAGAGACAAGTATTTTTAATCCTCGATACAATTGCCGAATTTAGATACTGCATGTTCACACGTTACTTGATTCCTCTAGGATTAGGAGCCAATCTAGTGACGCGCGAGTGCAAACTGTGTTGTGCGTTTTTTCATGGTTATTGTACTAAAACACTTCGCTAATGTAGTGAAATCTTTTACTTTTGACCTAAAACCTTTTTCTAATTGCAGTAAATCATTTCGCTAAACGTTAAAACATTCGCTAATCCAGTAAATGCCTTTGCTTTTCGAGTAAAACGTTTCGCTAATCTAGTAAATCGTTTCACTAATCCAGCGGGATTTTTTGTTTTGTGGTTACTCTGTTTGCTGATTTAGAAAAAATATTTTGCTCTTTCAATGAAGCTTTTTAATGTTGTAAAGCTGTTCATTAATTTAGTACATTCTTTCGCTAATCTAGAAAAACCTTTCGCTAATCTACTAATGCGTTCCGCTAATGTAGTAAAGCATTTCGCTGCTTGTTAATCCGTTCGTTAATTTATTAAAAACTTTTCTTATTTAAGTATAACATTTCGCTAATCCAGTAAAACGTTTCGCTAATAATGTGAGATTTTTTCTTTTGTAGTTCAACCGGTTTATAATTACGTAACAACTTGTGTTATTTTTATGGTACATTTCTTTAATGTTGTAAAATTGCTTTCTAATCTAGTAAATTTTTCGCTAATTTAGTAAAGTCTTTCGCTAATTTAGTAAAACTTTTTGTTAATCCAGTAAAACTTTTCGATAATCGAGTAAAGCATTTCGCTATTCGCTTATCCGTTCGCAAAATTAGTCAAACGTTTTGCTATTCAATTAAAATATTTCGCTAATCCAGTAAAATACTTCGCTGATAAATTGAAACTTTTTTCTATTGTAATTATTCCTTTCGCTATTTTTAAAAAAAAATATTTCACTGTTTTAGTAAAACTTCTCGTTAGTTTAATGAATCTTTTATTTTATTTTTGGCAGTAAAACCTTTCGCTAATTAATAAAGCAGTTCGCTGATCGTTAAATCGTTCGCTAATTTAGTGAAACTTTTTGCTGTTATATAGTAAAAAAATTAAAGCATTTAATACAGATAAAAAACGCTAAATGTCGAAAATTGAGACACCAATTTTAATAAAAAATTATTAAATACTAAAAATAAAAAAATGAAGAATTATTAAACAAAAAAAATTATATTATACAAAATTTAAACAATACATATTAAAGTAAAAAAATATTAAATTGTAAATAAAAAAAAAAATTATTAAGAACAGAAAAAAACTTTAAAAACTATGTAATTTAATTTCTCTGAATAAGGTTTAATTGATATATTTTAATTTCACAACGATTTTAGAATCTTGTTCAGCTCAAAATTTGAAAGTAAATTTATGTTTAGAAAGCAAATGCAAAAATGAATTTTTAACAGAACCTGATGAGATTAGAAGGTAATACACTAAACCTTTGGGGCTTCCGAAACTATTTCCAAATATACTTATGTAAACAAACATTTTAAGATTTCGAAATTGATAAATAATTCTGAACACACGCAATCTCTGAAGTTTAATAAAAATACTTGAGTCAACATTAAATAAAAAGGAAATTTAATATTTGTTAATAGTTTTGTATTTATTAAGATAACACAAAAAAGTTGTTGTCAGAACAAATAGGGTAGTAATAAGCATATTTTAAAAGTTAATTACAACAAATTTTGTTGTTGTATTAAAAATATATTTGTAAATTACAACAACAAAAATAGTGGTAGGAAATATATCGGTAACTACAACAAAATTTAGTAGTATAGGTATTATATTAGTACAAGAAAAATAAACTGCAATAACAAAATTTGGTAGTTTTTGTTATTACTTTAATTATAAATATTATTGCAGTAACTAATACTACTGAATTTTAATTCATAGGAATTTAAATAAATAAATAAATTCCTATGAATTAATAACTTCACCGAGTGATAAATTCTTTTAAAATAACTACTGAATTTTGTCGCTGTGGATCCAAATATAACTACTACTATGCTACTTTTACTCCTAACTTTTGTTACTGTAATTAAAAAAATATTTGTCAGTACAATGACAAAATTTAGTAGTAGAAGTTATGCTTTATATATATATTATAGTTAAACAACAAAATTTAGTAGTTATAGTAGTAGTAGTAACGACAAATATATGTCTAACTACTATTATACTAACTCTGAATTGCATTCCGATAATTAACCATCTGGTTGTAATTACTATTAATATAACTACTAGTACCACTACTATTTACATTACTAATCCAAAATATTTTTGTCGCGATATAACATATTTATGTAATGTTTCTTTGTAACTACCACTTGTGAGTATTTAATTTAATAGTGCTACTATTAATAATAGAAGTTACAACAACAAAATTTACCATTAGTAGTAATAGTAGTAGTTTGAAATATGCTTTTAACCACAACAACAAAATTTTGTTGTAGTATAGCAGTAGTAGTATAACTTACTACTACTAATATTTTGTTTTTGTTATTATATTTTGTATTTATGTTTTGTCTTAGTAGTTATAGAATAATGAACTATAGTAACAATATTTAGTAGCTTTTGTTCTTGTTGTTACGTTTCTAGTGAGTTTTGTTGTTATAGATCCAAATATAAATACTACTACTAATACTACCAAATTGTGTTCTTGTAATAACAATTATATCTTTAATAATTACAACAAAATACAATAAAACAACAAAATTTAGTATTAGAAGTTATATTATAATATGCATTTGCAACTACAACAACAAAATGTATTAGTTATAGTAGTAATAACAACAAAATTTAGTAGTTATAGTAGTAATAATGACGCATATATTTCCAACTACTATTATACTAACATTGAATTTTGTTTCGGTAGTTAACCATCTGGTTGTAACTACTATTATTATAACTACTAGAGCAACTATTTTAACTACTAATCCTAACACTCCTACTAACCCAAAATATTTTTGTTGCGATATAACATATTTATGTAATGTTAATTTGTAACTACTACTTGTAAATATTGTTGATATAAATATTTAGTAGCAGTAGTAGTAATAATAATAGTAGTAATAGCAGTTGAAATGATATGCTGATATAGTCACACTTATAACTATTACTACTATTAAATCTTGTTGTAGTTACAACATTTGTAACCAAAAATATAGTAGTAATAATAGTATTAGTAGTTACGAATATATTCGTAACTACAAAAACAAACTTTAGTAGTAATAGTAGTACTAACAGTAACTACCAATATATTGATAACAAAATAAAAAATACTACTTTATTTTTTAAATACACGAGAAATATTATTTCACGCCTTATTCCTATCTCTGAGAAAAATAATAAAAAGAAACCTTTCACTTCTCAAAATCACCGAAAGAATCAAAACCGAAGAGATATTCCTAAAGAAGAGAATCTAATGGTCAAAGGTGCTAACACCGCCTGCAATCCTCCGGTTCACCTTCACCTTGAGGCTATCAGCCATAAACCTTTCTAATATAAAAGGTATAATTTAATCCCTGAAAAATTCTTCTACCACAAAATTTCCACTCTTTTTTTCCACAATCTTTCCAAAAACGCCATTTCTTTTAACATTCAATTCCTAAGTCGTTATTTTAAATTTTATTTTAAATCCACAACAGATCCTCAAGTTTTTGTCCGCAGCATGAAATAAATCAACAGTCCCTTCAGTTTCTCTTTTCGGTAATTGCCAGGGACAAGAGCCACGGGAAAAAGCACCTCGAGATAAAAGGGTCCGGATCCCCTCGACGAGGGCTCGGGATTTCAAGAACCTGACGCTGAGTGGTCCGCCAGCACCTGTCGTACAGGTACAAGGCAGGTCTTGGAGGTTAGGATCTAAGTCTAGAAATTCTTACTCGAAACTTAAAATAAAAAAAAATTGTGATACTTACTTGTCCAGGTTGCATTAGGAGGGAGTTGTCGCAAAGTGGTTTTATCAGTTGCACTTCGGGAGGGATGCGTGGGTGGGGGGTTGTGTGTGATCTGGGCGGGCCCGGAGGGTAGGGGGACGAAACTACAAACTACTAAGCGTCCCTCCTGAGTTCCGGATCACATCTCCGCGGATGATATCATTCCCACGGCACCCGAGGCTTCGTCACTTTCGCCCCCGCTTTTCCGGCGAGGTTCACCCGACAGTTTTAATCCGACGGCGAGTCACCGTTTTTTCACCTCCATGCACTTGCTTTTTTTTTTCTCTCGACAATTGTTTTTCGGCACACTTTGCAAAAAATCACTGCCAATTTTAGCCGTCACTGTAACCATTAACCGTTGATATATAAAACAAAAACACACTCTCACTTGACTCCCCAAGTTTCACTAATCCTTCTCACCCCTGGCCAAAGACAGCAACTCGTCTGGGGTGGGAGGGCGGTGGATTCGTTTTTTCAGAAATTTCCCGTTTCCTCTTGGAAAAACGCGAGGCGATTCTCGAGACTTGTTGAGACTATTTGAAACCAAAGTAAGCCGCTGCAAGGAACGAGCGAACCTTGGCGCTCGGTCCTCGGAGTTCTCTCTTCTCTTGAGATAGGCAACATGGCCGCCGCCTTCCAGCATCCAAGCCTCCCCCTTTCTCCCTCTTTCTTGGCTGGGTCTCTCTCCAACTCCCTCGCTGCGCGTCTCTACCTCTCTCGCTTGATTTCCTCCTTCTCGGTTTACCAACCTGGCTCTCGCTCTCTCTGTCGACGTTTCGTTCTCTGTCTCTCTCTAACTCTGTTGATGTTTTTTTCTCTCTTTTTAGACTCTCGCTGTCTCTGTCATTGTACCTTGCTCTCTTGCCAGACTCTCTTACCTGCGGTCGCGTCTCACTCGATCGCCTATACAGAATCTCTCTCTCTCTTTGAATCTGTCTTTCTCCGTCGCCTGTGCGCCTCCCTCTACCTGCGCTATACCGAATATTGGGTCCTTTTCTCTCGCTTAGTTTTGGTCGGTGTCTCTTTCTGGCACAGTATCCGACTCTGTACTGGCCCTCCCTCACTCTCTCTCGCTCTTACCTGTAGAGGTTCTCTGTCTCTTTTCTTCGTTTGTGTCCCGCCTCATATGTCTCTTTCTATCCCGCTCCGTCGCCAGTCTCTCTTTACTCTCCCGGGTCTCTCTGAATTTACCTCCGCCTGGTACGCACGAATGAGAGAATGGAACGTATAGATAGAGAGAGAGAGAGAGAGAAAGTCAGAGAGAGAAGGAACTTGAGTCGGAGAGAGAGGAAAACTTGTGCGCGAAATGAGAGGAAGAGAGAGAGACGTCTTTGCAGAATGAGAAACGAACCCTGAGAGAGAGAAAGAGAGGAACATCGGTGCGAAGAGAGAGAAACGAAAACTGAATAAGGACGTCCTTACGTGCAGATACGACTGGCAAAGTAGATAAGATGCCGAGGGAGCGAAAAAATACTTATAAGAGAGAAACGAAACAGTCCTTACAAGTATACCTCACTCGCTCGATCAAGTCTCTTGTCTACGCGTCTATGTTGCTTAAGTAAGAGCGAGAGAGAGAAAGAGAGAGAGAGATAGACAAGCAGACAGATTTCTCTTTCTCTCACAAGTATACCTCACTCTCTCGATCAAATCTCTTGTCTACGCGCCTATGTTGCTTAAATAGAGAGAGAGAGAGAGAGCAAGCTACACACTCAGGTGAGCAGAACATGCGCGCAAGAGACAGGATTCTCTCCCTCTCTCTTTCTCCCTCACCCCACGCACCTCTCGGACCCAACGAACTCCCACTCCCGATCATCCGAGTCCCTGAGGCTATCCTTCTCCCTTCTCTCTCTCGTCTGAGCACGCAGGTAGCCAGCACCGATCAGACAGAGAACCCCTCTCGCCAGACAAAGAAACAAACATCGACGCGACGTACCGATACAAACAAACCATCGAGTCATCGATGAACCACGCTGGACCCGGGGAATCATCATTTCTCTCCCGGTACCTGAGGAACCTTCCCCCACATTATTCTACTTTTTGACAAAATACCGGGGGGAGTGCTTATACCACCCACAATGGTTTTTCACCAAAAGATACCAGTGATTATCACAAAAAGAAATCATGTGGCAATTTTTTTTATCTCACCTGATAGTAAACCGTTTGAGGGAAGCTTCCTCAGGTATTGGGAGCGAAACGAAAATACCCCCCACCTTCAGTGGCGTAACTGGAAGAGCAAGGGCCCTGGGCCAAAAAAGAAAATGGGGCTCCAATTATAAATGACAATTTATAAGTTTCATTCAATCTCTCCACACCTGCGTTTTTTTCTTTTAACATTTTAAATCATTTATCACCTTTTGAAAATGTTCTCAAATTTTGAATTTTTAGCAATTTTAATTTCTTCAAATTTTAGTTAATGTCAACTTGCATAGATTAAAAGTTCAACTAATCCACGTTTCAAAAATACTTAATTTCCACTGATTTAAAAATTTTATAAATTTTTTTAATAATCCTTCTCTATTGCTAATTATTATTCTAATTTTCTAAAAATTTTAAGTATTTTCTTCAATTTTTAATTATTTTAATTTGTTTCCATAACTTCCAATTTTTCTTATTAAGGACGCTTATACCCTCAAGCGGTTCTCATTCTATCAAACCATGATAGTCAATATTTTTTTAATTTCATTTCTTCTTATAATTTGGTTTCTTAATAGAATTTTAAAGTTAAAATCATTGCACAAACGAATTTTATTTAAAAAAAATTTCCGATGAAAATTTCAAGCTATTAAAATTTTTTTTTCCTGATTATTTAAATAAAGTGAAGAAATATTAAGCTTGAATAATATTTTCTCAACAACGGTAAATTAATTAAATATTGTTGTAAAAGATGTATTACATTACAGTTTAAAATATATCAGTTTTTTTAAAAAATGTGTAGAACCGTATTTTTTTAATTAATTAAAATATAGTCATTTTGCTCGTTTTGTTACTGTTTCCATGTAAAAGTCCCAACTTTATAAATTTATATCTTAAAAACAGAACGGTAAAATTCAATAAAATTGTAACAGTACATGTAAAGTAATGCATTTAATATGTCATTAAAATTTTATAAGAATCTGTAGAAATTGGTTTTTTTGGATAAACCTCTATAATTATGGTAAATTTCATTCATATTTAGCTTTCCTCAATTCTTTTCTTCAACTTTTAGTTATTCTTATTTTTTTAATTTATTTCTAAGTCATGTATTTTCCTCCAATTTCACTTATTTAATTTATTTTTTTTATTTTACAAAATTATGCAATTTTTTTCAATTAGTTCTCTCAATTTTTTTCCCTGCTTTCAATCTTTCATATTTAAATTATTTTCATCATATTACAATTATTGTTCTCAATCTTAAATTATTTTCAGTATATTTCAAATATTTTTCTCAATTTTGAATTAATTTTACCATTTTTCAATTATTTTCATCTATTATTAATTATTATTCTAATTTTCTAAAATTTTTAAGTATTTTTCTAAAAATTCAATTATTTTGTTAAATTTTTAATTATTTTCATTTATTCTCACAATTTCCACATTTTTTCTAATTTTTATTGTAAATTTTATTTATTTTTAGATTTCCTCAATTCCTTTCTTCAACTTATAGTTATTCTTATTTTTTCAATTTATTTCTAAGATCTTTATGTATTTTCCTCAAATTTCAATTATTTTTTCTTCTTAAACAAAATTATGTAATTTTGTCAATTAGTTCTGTCAAATTTTATTCATGCTTTCAATCATTCATATGAAAATTATTTTCATCACATTACAATTATTGTTCTCAATCTTAAATTATTTTCAGTATATTTCAAATATTTTTCTCAATTTTTAATTAATTTTACCATTTTTCAATTATTTTCGTCTATTATTAATTATTATTCTAATTTTCTAAAATTTTTAAGTATTTTTCTAAAAATTCAATTATTTTGTTAAATTTTTAATTATTTTCATTTATTCTCACAATTACCACATTTTTTTTAAGTTTTAGTGTAAATTTCATTTCTTTAGCCTTCCTCAATTCTTTTCTCTAATTTTTAGTCATTCTAATTGTTTTTCAGTTAATTTCTAAGATCCTCATGTATTTTTCGCAAAGTTCAATTATTATTATTTTTTTTTTTTTAATTTAAAACAAAATTCTGTAATTTTTTCATTTATTTCACACAAATGTGATTTATTTTTTATAACTTTCTATTGCTTGTATCATATTTTAATTTTAATTATTTAATTATTTGAATTATTATATTATTTTATTTAAATTTTAATTATCTTCGTCCAGTTTCAAAATGTAAAATCATTTTTCAATTTAGTTTTCTCAATCACTTTTTCAATTTTAATTATTTTTACTTTGACATTAAATGAATTTAATTTTTATTTATTTCTAAATTTTATATTATTCATCGCAAATTTAAATTAATTTTTTTAATTTACCATTTTCTTTGTCATTTTGCAATTATTCTTTTCAGTTCTTAATTATTTTCATAATTTCAGAATAAATTTACCGAACATTCAAATATATATAGGTAATCTCAAATTTTAATCATTTTGTTCAATTTTCATTTCTTTTTATTATTTTGCAATTATTCTCTCCAGCTTATAATATTTTTATTATCTTTCAATTAATTTCCTAAATTTTCAGTTATTATGTCAAATTTAGATTATTGTCTTCAATTTTTAATTTTTAAACGATTTTAGAATTATTTTCATTCTTTTGATATAATTTTTAAAAATTTCCATTATTTATCTGAAATTTTAATAATTCTTTTCATCAATTTTCGATTATTTATTTGCTGTTTTCAATCATTCATATTTAAATTATTTTCATCATATTACAATTATTTTTCTCAATTTTGAATTAATTTTATCATTCTTCAATTATTTTCGTCGATTGTTAATTATTATTCTAATTTTCTAAAATTTTTAAGTATTTTTTTCAATTTTTAATTATTTTAATTTTTTTTCATAATTTACCATTTGTTTTTATTAATTATCATAAATTTTATTTATTTTTAGCTTTCCTCAATTCTTTTCTTCAACTTTTAGTTATTCTTATTTTTTCAACTTATTTCTAAGATCTTTATGTACTTTCCTAAAATTTCAATTATTGTTTCTTTTTAAACAAAATTATGTAATTTTTTCAATTAGTTCTCTCAAATTTTATTTACTGCTTTCAATCTTTCATATTTAAATTATATTCATCATATTACAAATACCTATTTTTCTCAATTTTAAATTATTTTCAGTATATTTCAATTATTTTTCTCAATTTTGAATTAATTTGACCATTTTTTAATTATTTTCGTCGATTATTAATTATTATTCTAATTTTTAAAAATTTTTAAGTATTTGTCTAAAATTTCAATTATTTTCTTAAATTTTTAATTATTTTCATTTATTCTCACAATTTCCACATTTTTTTTTAAGTTTTAGTGTCAATTTCAGTTTTTTAGCTTTCCTCAATTCTTTTTTCCAATTTTTAGTCATTCTTATTATTTTCAGTTAATTTCTAAGATCATCATGTATTTTTCGCAAAGTCAATTATTTTTTTTTTTTTTATTTAAAACAAAATTCTGTAATTTTTTCATTTATTTCACACAAATGTGATTTATTTTTTACAACTGTTTAATCCTTGTATCAGATTTCAATTATCTTCTTCCAGTTTCAAATTGTAAAATTATTTTTCAATTATTTTTCAAAATTTATATCCTTTAATTTTCAATTTTTTTTATTTCTTTTATAATTTCAAAAATTTTAAACTATTTATCTGAGACTTCAATTATTTTATTCAATTTTTAATTATATTTAATTTTTTTGGTTTTTTATATTCTTTTCTTTAATTATCAATTACTTTCTTTCTTTTTCGTAATTTCCCAAAGTTCTTTAATTATTTCTGTTTAATTAGAAATTATTCTCTTCAATTTTAAATTATATTTATCTTGTTCCATGTATTTGTTTATTTCCTCTAAATTTTAATTTTTTTTTCTCTATGGACTTCTGAAAGTTTTAAGTATTTTTTCGAAATTTTCTCCAACTTTACTTTATTTAAAACCCATTATTATAATTTTTTCAATTATTTTCTCAAATTTGAATTATTTTTTTTCAATTTTATATTATTTATCTCAATGTTCAATTATTTTTCATCAATTTTCAATTATTTCCCCCAATTTTTCATAATCCAATTTTTTTCAATTTATTTTTAAAATTGTCATGTAATTTTCTCAAATTTAAATTACATTTTTTTATTTTTAAAATATCTCTTTAATTTTTTAAATTACTTTCCCCAATTTTTAATTGACTTCATTTTTTTCGAATAACTTGTCAAATTTGCCTTTATTTTGTTTGTTTTCAATTATTTTTTGCAATTTTTTAAATTCTGAAATTTTACAGATTTTGTCCGAAAAAAAAGATTTATTAGAGTTGACTGGGGGGGCCGCTGAGCTCAAGGGCCCCGGGGCACTGCCCCTTAACAGTTACGCCACTGTCCACATTATGCTATTTTCTGACAAAATACCGGGGGGTGCTTGTGCGACCCACATTGCTCCTTTTTTTTTCCCAGGTTTTGGAAGCTAAACGAAAATACCCCCCGGTATCCCACCAAACTAAAAAATCAAAATTCCAAATCCCAATTTTTCTCAGGTTTTGGAAGCCAAAAGAAAATATTCCCCCCAAATTAAAATACAAAAATTCCAAATCCCAGTTTTCGTCTCTTACTATTTGAAAATTGCGTCTCTTGCGAGAATATTGACTCGGGTGGGGCGGATTGGCATGGCGGGGGGAGAGGGGATTATGCGGCAGTCCCGAAGTGGGAGGGACGAAGTGCGTGAAGCCGTAGTGCTCGCAGGAAGATTAAAAGAGAAAAAGGAGAAGATGGAATTAAAAGAGGAAAAAAAAGAAGAGTCGTGAAAAATGGGCACCCAGCGAGAGAGGAGAGCCTCGGGCTACGTTGGTTAATGCGACCCTGCTCAGGGAAGCATCACGTAAGGGGCCTTCGACTTTGTGAGGTTGCCAAGCACCATGGAAAATTTTCAATTGCTTCCAGCCGATGGCTAATCGAATATGTTCCCCCCTCCCTCTCTCTCTCGCTCTTTCTCCCGTGGCTTGCAATTCCCCGCGGACCCCTCAGCAATGGCGCGATATTCGCAATTTTGTCCGGGACTTACGCTCCTATGCTCGTACCGCGTGGGCGGAACATAAGAAAACATTCGCGCGTTTCTCCAACCTAACTTTACCTCCTGAATGGCGAGTAAGGCTTCTGTGCATGGCTGACCTTGAAATCGATTATAAACTCGAAATTGTCGCTTTTTAGTCAAATTCGACGACGAAATAATACGCTTGTTGAAATTGACTGTTTACCTAACCTCAAAGTCAAGAAATTTCGAGCATTGGGTATAAAATTGTTGCTTAAATCGTTGTGACGAAATTAATACAGTTTTTAGTTAATTTCTTAGATTGGTTTAATTTGTAGGTTAGTTTTTTAAACTGTTGAGAATTAGAACAAAAGTTATTAATTTTTTTAATTTGTAGGTTATTTTTCGCAAATGGATAGGTTTTCATTTCTAGGTGGAGTTTTTAAAATTTAAAATTAATTGTTTGAAGAAATTAATTTTTTTGATTTATAGAAGTTCAGGAAAGAAATAAACAACACTATTTTTTAAGAAATGACGATGTTTCATTAATTGATAATTTAGTTAATTGTTTGAACTTTCAGGCTATTTAATTTCTGGTTATTTCTTCCCCCACAGCACCGAAAATTTCCTGAAAATTTATTAAAGATTTATTTGTGCAAAGCTTAGCGAAAATTGTGTAAAGATTTAAATGTCCCGATTAAATAAATGTTTAGCGTAAAAGTTGACTGAACATTTAAATTTACATTTTCGTAAAATTTTCGTCGCGAAAGTTTCCTGAACATTTAAATTTACATTTTCGTGAAATTTTCGTCGTGAAAGTTTCCTGAACATTTAAATTTACATTTTCGTGAAATGTTCGTCGTGAAAGTTGACTGAAGATTTAAATAAAATTTTCGTGAAATGTTTGTCGCAAAAGTTGATTCAACATTTAAATTAAATTTTCGTGAAATTTTCGTAGTTAAATTTGACTGAAAATTTAAACTGAATATTTGTGAAATGTTTGTCGCAAAAGTGGATTGAACATTTAAGTGAATATTTGTGAAATGTTTGTCGCAAAAGTGAATTAAACATTTAAGTGAATATTTGCTAAATGTTGAGCGGAAAGTTGACCGAATAAAAAAATTATATTAAATAGAAGGGGAACAAGTAAATTAAACAGTAATTAAATTAATATAAACACATTTATTGAATAAAATTTTGAAGATTCTGTAACGTTTTACAAACCCTTAATCTAATACAATCTTTCAACTTACAATTTCTTGTGTGTTCTATTTAATATAATTTTTTTTTATTTGGTCAACTTTCCGCTCAACATTTAGCAAATATTCACTTAAATGTTCAATCCACTTTTGCGACAAACATTTCACGAAAATTTAATTTAAATGTCGAATCAACTTTTGCGACAAACATTTCACGAAAATTTAATTTAAATCTTCAGTCAACTTTCACTACGAACATTTCACGAAAATGTAAATTTAAATGTTCAGGAAACTTTCGCGATGAAAATTTCACGAAAATGTAAATTTAAATGTTCAGCAAACTTTCGCAACGAAAATTGTACGAAAATGTAAATTTAAATGTTCAGTCAACTTTTACGCTAAACATTTATTTAATCGGGACATTTAAATCTTTACACAATTTTCGCTAAGCTTTGCACCTAAATATTCCGAAGTTTGCAAATAAATCTTTAATAAATTTTCAGGAAATTTTCGGTGCTGTGGGGGTTTAAACTTTCAAGTGTTAGGTTATGTTATAAAATAGTTTGGTAAGTTTTTTGAAACTAATTTTTAACGTTCTGACAAAGTAATTACTTTATGAATATGTAGGCTAATTTCCTGAATTAATTTAGTTGGCAAAATCTGTAGATTATTTTCTTGAACTTTTAAATTAATTGCTTGAATTTTAAGGTTAGTTTTTTAAATGTTTAGGAAAGATTTTCAAACTTTTTACTTTGTTTAAATTGAGAAATGATTATTCGAATCTTTGAAATAATTTTCCAAATCGGAAAGAATATTGTTTCTTAAATCTAAATTAGCGACCTGCCAAGGTTTATTAATGTTTTTTAAATTGTAAGTTAATTTTCTGAATTCGTGGGTTATATAACTGGAGTTTCTCAACTATTAAATTGAGTGTTTGAATATTTAGGCTAATTTCTTAAATTTTTAGAATAGTTATTTAATTTCTGGTTATTTTTTTAAACATTTAAGTTAATTGTTTTTAATTGTAGGTTATTTTAGCGTTCTGACAAAGTAATTACTTTTTGAATATTTAGGCTAATTTCCTGAATTAATTTAGATGGCAAAATCTGTAGGTTATTTTCTTGAATTTTTAAATTAATTGTTTGAATTTTAAGGTCAGTTTTTAAAATCTTTAGGTTCGTTTTGTCAACTTCTGAAATGATTATTTGAATTTTCAGAATAATTTTTCAAATCGGAAACAAAATAGTTTCTGAAATCCAAATAAGCGTCCTGCCAAGGTTTATTAATGTTTTTTAATTTGTAGGTTAATTTTCTGAATTGGTGGGTTATAACTGGAGTTTCTCAACTATTAAATTAAGTGTTTAAATTTTTATATTAATAACTTAATTTTTAGGTTAATTTTTTTAATTTCTGGTTTTTTCCAAGCATTTAAGTTATTTGTTTTAAGTTTTAGGTTACGTTACAAAATAGTTAGATGAGTTTTATGAAACTAATTTAGCGTTCTGACAAAGTAATTAAAAGTTATTAATTTTTTTAATTTGTAGGATATTTTTCGGAAATGGGTAGGTTTTCATTTGTAGGTGAAGTTTTTAAACTTTAAAATTAATTGTTTGAAGAAATTAATTTTGTTGATTTATAGAAGTTCAGGAAAGGAATAAACAACCCTATTTTTTAAGATATGTCGATGTTTCGTTAATTGTTTGAATTTTTAGGCAAATTTCTTAAATTTTTAGGTTAGTTTTTTTAATTTCTGGTTATTTTTTTAAACATTTAAGTTAATTGGTTTAAGTTTTAGGTTAATTTACAAAATAGTTAGGTGAGTTTTTTTAAGCTAATTTAGCGTTCTGCCAAAATAATTACTTTTTGAATATATAGGTTAATTTCCTGAATTGATATAGTTGGCAAAATCTATAGGTTATTTTCTGGAACTTTTAAATTAATTGTTTTAATTTTAAGATTAGTTTTTAAAATTTTTAGGTTAGATTTTTAAACTTGTTAGTTTGTTTAAATTTAGATGATTATTTAAATTTTCGGAATAATTTTCCAAATCGGAAAAACAATTGTTTCTTAAATCCAAATTAGCGACATGTCAAAATTTATTAAGTTTTTTAATTTGTAGGTTAATTTTCTGAATTGGTGGGTAATAACTGGAGTTTCTCAACTATTAAATTACATATTTGAATTTTCAGGAAAAATTCTCAAATTTTTAGGTTAGATTTTTAATTTCTGGTTATTTTTTAAAAAATGCAAGTTAATTGTTCAAAGTATTAGGTTCAGTGGCGTAACTAGAAAACTCGGGGCCCTGATGGGAAAAAAAATTTTGGGGCTTCTCGGAATCTGAAACTATATTGAATACTAAAAAAAAAAAAAAACTTAATCTGTCTCATTTTTGGGAGCCCCCAGCACCCGGGGGCCCTGATGTTTCTGTTCCCCTGCATCCCCTATTGTTACGCCACTGATTAGGTTACGTTATAAAATAGTTAGGTGAGTTTCTTGAAACTAATTTAGCGTTCTGCCAAAGTAATTACTTTTTGAATATGTAGGTTAATTTCCTGAATTGATTTAGTTGGCAAAATCTGTAGGTTATTTTCTTGAACTTTTAAATTAATTATTTAAATTTGAAAGCTAGTTTTTAAATTTTTAGGTGAGATTTTAAAACTTGTTAGTTTATTTAAATTTAGATGATTATTTGAATTTTCGGAATAATTTTCAAAATCGGAAAAAAATTGTTACTTAAATCCAAATTAGCGTCCTGCCAAGGTTTATTAATGTTTTTTAATTTGTAGGTTAATTTTCTGAATTGGTGGGTTATAAATGGAGCTTCTCAACTATTAAATTAAATTTTTGAATTTTTAGGCAAATTTCTCAAATTTTTGGGTTATTTTTTTTAATTTCTGGTTATTTTTTGAAAAAATTAAGTTAATTGTTTCAAGTTTTAGGTTACGTTATAAAATAGTTAGGTGAGTTTCTTGAAACTAATTTAGCGTTCTGCCAAAGTAATTACTTTTTGAATATGTAGGTTAATTTCCTGAATTGATTTAGTTGGCAAAATCTATAGGTTATTTTCTGGAACTTTTAAAATAATTGTTTGAATTTTAAAGTTAGTTTTTAAAATTGTTAGGTTAGATTTTTAATTTCTGGTTATTTTTTAAAAAATTTAAGTTAATTGTTTCAAGTTTTAGGTTACGTTATAAAATAGTTAGGTGAGTTTCTTGAAACTAATTTTTAGCGTTCTGCAAGTAATTACTTTTTGAATATGTAGGCTAATTTCTTGAATTAATTTAGTTGGAAAAATCTAAAGGTTATATTCTTGAACGATTAAATTAATTGTTTGAATTTTAAGGTTAGTTTATAAAAAAATTTTAGGTTAGTTTTGTCAACTTTTGAGATGATTGTTGGAATTTTCAGAATAATTTTCCAAATCGGAAACAAAATTGTTACTTAATCCTAATTAGCGTCCTGACAAGGGTTATTAATGTTTTTTAATTTGAAGGTTAATTTTCTGAATTGTTGGGTTATAACTGGAGTTTCTCAAGTATTAAATTAAATGTTTGAATTTTTAGACTAATTTCTTAAATTTTTAGGTTAGTTATTTAATTTTTATTTATTTTTTTTCAAGTTTTAGGTTACGTTCTAAAATAGTTAGATGAGTTTCTTTTAATTAATTTAGTGTTTTGCCAAAGTAATTACTTTTTAAATATGTAGGTTAATTTGCTGAAATGATTTAGTTGACAAAATCTGTAGGTTATTTTTCTGAACTTATAAATCAACTGTTTCAATTTTAAGATTAGTATTTTAAATTTTTAGGTTAGATTTTTAAACTTGTTAGTTTGTTTAAACTCACATGATTATTAGAATTTTCGGTATATAATTTTCCAAATAATCTAGTTATTTTTTTAAACTTTTATGTTATGACATAACTTTTAGGTTATGTTATAAAATTAGTAAACGAATTTTTTAAAAATTATTTTAGCTTTCTGCCAAAGTAATAACTTTTTGAATATGTAGGTTATTTTCCTGAATTGATTAAGTTGTAAAAATCTATAGGTTAATTTTTTTAACTTTAAAATTAATTGTTTGAATTTTAAGGTTAGTTTTACAAAATTTTAGGTTAGTTTTTTAAACTTTAGAGATGTTTATTTGCATTTTCAGAAGAATTTTCCAAATCGTATACAAAATTGTTTCTTAAATCCAAATTAGCGTCCTGCCAAAATCCAATCATTTTTTTTAATTTGTAGGTTAATTCGCTGACATTGCTAGGTTTTCATTTGTAAGTTGAAGTTTTAGGTTAAGTTTTTAAATGTTTAGGTGCGTTTTTTGAAAATAGTTTAGTGAATTACCGAAGCTGATTACTGTTTGAATATATATAGGTTAGTTTCCTGAATTTATTAAGTTATCATAATTTATAAATTAATTTTTTGAACTTTTAAATCAATTGTTTGAGTTTTAAGCTTAATTTAACAATTTTTTAGGTTATATCTTTAATTTCTGGTTAATGTTTTTCTCAGTGCATAAAAGAGTCAACTTTGTTCTGGGTTGCGACAAGTCAACCTATCCTAACATAACCCTAAAATTTGTGGAATAATAGAAAATAAACTATGTTTTAATCAACTTTCATCAGATTTTGAAAAAAAAATTTTATTAATTTTTGAAAAATGTTTTTTTTTTAAAAGGGTGTGAGAAGATTTTGGTTGAGAACCATTGGAATATATGATGGTGCTATCGCGTTTGCTGGAGACTTCAACGTCCCGACGCCCGCGCGAGCAATGTTTCTGGTCGTTCGTTAAACGAGAAATAACTCGAGCCAGTGAATTACTAATTGGTCGAAAGCACGGCCAATGTACCACCTCCCATCGTGCTCTCGATGTCCTGATTAAAGTCGATTTTCAGACTCACATCGATTCATCAAGGTTGACACTTGAGACAGAGAAAAAAACCAAATTCATCAAAAACTCTTTCTCCAGGGAGAAATGTATATTTATCTCAAGGAAGTCTTCCACTAGTCCAAATATTATTTTCATTTATCCTCTCTCTGTTTACTCAGAATTCTCCAAATAAACAGAAAATTAGTAAATCTAACCTAAAAATTAAAAAAATTAAGTTAAAAATTCAAGAAAATTTACTTGAAACTTATGAACGTTAACCAGAAATAATTAAAAAACTAATTTAAAAGTTTAGAAAACTAACCTTAAAATTCAAACAATTATCTTCCGTCCTGAGTTTAACTTTCAAATATTGAAGAAATGCAAAAAAATTTCAATTAACCTAAAAATTGAATCATTTAATTTTGAAGATTAAAAAATACTAATAGCTATAAACCAGTTTAAAATTTTTAAAAATTAACCTAAAACATCAAATAATATTAACTTGAAAGTTTGAGAAATTAACAAACTAATCTAAAAATTAAAAATATTAACCGAAAAATTCAAAAAATTAATTTTAAAGTTTAAGATAACTCCACCTGCAAATTAAATAAATCTAACCAATTCATTAGAATGAAAATTCACTGATTTAATAAACTTTGACAGAAAAAAACTAGAAAATGAGAAAACCATAACGAAAAAATGGCGAAAGTAACTAGAAATAACTTGACTAAAGGCTGGTTTAAAATTAACTTTAAAATACGAAACAAAGAATAAGAAACTTCAAACAATATTAACTTGAAACTTAAAAACATTAACCAGAAGTTTAAAAACTAACCTAAAAATTTTCGAAAATTAACTTAAAACTGAAAAAAATTAACCAGGTATTAAAGAAACTAACCTTAAGTCTAAAAAATTGAAGAACCACAAAAAAATGTTTAAATTAATAAATTGAATGATTGAATTCAGAAGATTAAAAAATTAAACCAACTAAACTAATTCCAAAATTTGAAAAATTAACTTGGTACTTAAAAACGGGCCCGTATTATTTTGACACAATTTTTTTCGGGCAACTTGTTATATTGTACTCCCGAAGATGAATGTTATATTTTACTCCTTCTAAAATCAAAGATTTTTAAGTCTTATTTATTAAATAATTGATTTAATACATTAAATTAATATTAAAAAACTTAATTAATCCAGTAAGTTCAAGTATTAAATAATTAAAACCTAAAAATCTTTGATTTTTGTAGGAGTAAAATATAACATTCATCTTCGGGAGTACAATATAACAAGTTGCACGAAAAAATTTGTGTCAAAATGATACGGGCCCCTTAAAAACATTAACTATGAATTTAAAACCTAACCTAAAAGTATAAAAAACTAACCTTAAAATTCAAACAATTAACTTAAATGTCTCATAAATTGCAGAATTACAAAAAAATTTCAATTAACCTAAAAATTGAATCATTTAATTTAGAATATTAAACAATAAAATAAAGCAAATCAATTCAAAAATTTAAAAAATTAGCATAAAACTCTAAACAATATTAACTTAATAGTTTAAAAGATTAACTGGAAATTAAAAAATAAACTTAAAAATTAAAAACATTAACCGAAAAATTCAAGCAATTAATTTTAGAGTTTAAAAACTCCCTCTACAAATTAAATCAATCTAACCAAGTCATTACATCAAAAATTCAAAAATTTAATCAACTTTGACAGAACGCTAAATCGATTTTAAGAAACTCACTCACCCATTGGCGGTTTTACGGGGGGGCGAATGGGGCGACCGCCCCCCGAGAATCTTATATTTGTATAAGAGAGAGAGAGATAGCACTATAGTGCTATCTCTTTCTATCCCATATATCGCCCCTCCCGAACACTTTGCCTAAAGCCGCCCCTGCACTCACCTAAAAAATTAACCTAAAACTTTAAAATGAATTGAATAAAAAAAAATTTGGACATTAAAAAAGATGACTAGAATGAAAAATTAGAAAAAAAACTCTAAATTAAGGAAAAATTACTAGAAAATAAATAAATAATTACAAATTGAAGAAAAAACCGTGAACTATAAAGAAGAATTTCTCAAATATGAGAACATAACTAGAAATTGGAAAAAAATTGGAATAAAAAACCAGTTTATTTTAAATTTACTTTAAATTAGTTTAAAATCGTAATTATAAAGTGTAAGAAGATAATTATGAAAATTACTAGAATGTTTTGAAAAAATCAATATGTGGAAAAATCACTATAAAGTAAAAAAATTATTAGAATTTGATTGAGAATAAACAGAAAAAAAATTACAATAAACTGCACCTGTAAACATTTTGTAAAAATAAAAATACAGTTGTGTACATAAATCTTTCCTTATATAAAAACACAATTATAATTATAATTATATTAGAAAAAAAAAAAAACAGAAAAAAATCCACATTTGAAAAATAGTAAACTGTATAAAAAAACTCGGTAATTTTTTATAATCAACGCGACATGTAAATGAGTAAAATCAATGATGCAAATCATCATAACTGTCATGCATCAAAATAAAATTTTTAATCGATTGATTGAAGTGTTAATGTAAATTCATTTCCATCAGTGACTAATCAGCGTCTATCTCTTTATTCAGTTACCTAACGTTTCTCTTCAATAATCGATCTGAAATAATTATTCACACTTTTTTTTCAAAAATTTTATTTATTAAATATTTATAATTAACCCTGATACAAAAGGTATTATAAAATAAATATTTCTTTAATTATATTATAATTATTACTTCTTTTTCTTTAAATTTATTTATTCTATGATTATTTTAATTAAACTAAAAAATTAATAAAATTATAATTTTATATCAATAATTTTATGACTAAATTTTATATAAATTACGATTAGTAAATAATTGTATTTGAACGATTTGTCTGTGGTGTTAGAAAGACTTTTGAAATATTTATTACGAAGATAGTGGACTATAAAAGTTTCTTGGAGTGGATTTTGATGATCTTGGTTCGAGTTAACAATGGTTGGGTTTCCGGGAGCGAGGATAATAACAGATAATAGTAGAGTTGTGTATAGCAACACAAAAGAATTGATAGGAAATAATATACCCTTTGCAAAACAATAGGACCAAAAGCCTAAGAATTTTTTGGAATTTTTGGGTAAATTGCGCATCAATAAAAAAAGGTTATTTTGTTACTGAATCCAGGTAGAAATTGACAAACTTTTATTACTGACATCAAGTTATATTTAAAACTATAGTAAAGGCACTTTAAAAAGTTGTTTTTTTAATTTATTATTCTGATTCTTGTTTTTGACCTGATTTTATAATATAGAATATTTTATTATATATTATAATTATAATAAATATTAATTATAAAATAATAGAGAAGACGTGTTTTTAAATTATTGATTATGTTTAGTTTTTATTAATATTACCTTTATATAATTTACCATTTTATTATTTGAATAAATATCAAATTCTTAAAATAATAACCTCACTTTGTCTTTATTTTAGAACTAATTATTCAATTTTTGATGATCGAGACTGAAAATAAAACTAACCTAAAAATTTACGAATTTGTGTGAATCTTTTTTGAAATTGTGACAAATAAAATTGATTATTTTTGTGACTAATTATAATATATTATATATTTGTTAACATCCTCTTTATAAGAAAGTACAGAAAAGAAAATTGTCGTTCATCGTCGAATTAAAATTATTATGAAATAGAACACTAATTTTTCAACTTTATGAAACTTTTTCCAAGTATGATAATTATTCTTAAGTCTATTTTCTACTCGGTGACAAATTCAGTTAATTGGCATAAAAGCATGTAAGTCAAGAACGCTGAAAATAAAGCATGTTTTAATCGTAATTACGGTATTGCAGTCGTCTATAGTTATTAAGCTTATCTCTCATATTGAAGTCCTCGATAAGGGTCAAAGTCTCATTTTTTTACCAAGTGTTTATTAGTGTCGATTATTATTAAATATATAGTATAAGCATTACATTTTTTCAAAACAGCATTATTTTTAACAAGTTACTTTTTTCTGTTCTTTTATTTTAAAACTCGTTAATACAACGCGCACGGGCGCGCGATTAGTTTCTAAAAATTTTTGTTATTAAATATTGTAAATATATATTTTTTTAAATGTACGATTTAAATATATAAATAAAACAAGAAAAATTACATCAAGATACTCTTTTTATTAATTGAAGCAATAACGAAATTCATCTACTTTTAAGTTCGAAAAAAATGACAATGATTAAATTTGAAGAAAAAAAGTGAAAAAATCAAGGATGTAGATAAAAAATGAAGAAAATTAATTCACATTTAGCAACTGGATTTAAAGTCAACAAAAATAAGTAAAATTAAAAAAAAATAATTGAAAATTGAAAAAAGCAATTGAAAATTGCGAAAAAAAATTAAAATTTAAAGAATATATACTTAACAATTGAAAGAAAGTAATTGAAAGAAACAAGAATTAATGAATATAGAAGAAAACAATTGAGGGCCCGGATGCAATAACTACGTTTTCGCTCGAAGGCCTAGACTGTCTCCTTTTTCATAAGATAGGGTAACGGCACCAGTGAAAGAACATTTAAGGAAATTCGTACTTTTATAATTAATTATTCTTTAATACGTGTATTGAAAAAGGTCTCGCAAATAGTTTTTAAATAATTTTATTAGTGTAGAATGCGATGAATAAATTTAAATTACATAAATATAGAATATAATTGAAAAATTTAATTAATAAATAAAACATATCGATTTCACCAGTAAAGGAACAAGATCACCAATAAAAGAATTTTGAAGATCCAGTGAAAGAACAAACTCATTTTATATTAAATTAATGCATAAAAATACACTATATGAAAGAAAAAAATGTCTCTAATGTTATAAAATAAATTTTAAAACTTACTTTTAGTAACATTTTCTGGATTAACTGCCTATTAAGAACACTTTTTAATGTATTATTTCTTCTAACCAACTTTTTTGTTTACGTTTTTGACATTTGTTATGTTAGACATTATATCTTTTGATAACCACTTCAGATTGTTCATTTGCATGCAAATGAATGAAATTCTTTCACTGGATAGTGATCAAATTCGTAACCAGTAAAGGAATTTGTATTTCTTAAGAATATTTTATAAATAATTTAATGTTTTTGTAAAGAAAATACTTAAGTCATATTAATTTAAGTTAATTAAAAAAAAGAGACATTAATTAAAACAATTTATATTGAAGAAATATAAAAATGTTGGCGACGTGTTCAGAGCTACGTTCTTTTAGTAAGATGCATACCTAACCTACTAAAAGTTTAAAAATTATTTTTGAACATAAATTGCATGTTATATTTGATCGATGCCCTTTATGCAAGATTTGGAGATAATTAGGAACCTAAAAATATATTATTAGCCATAATAAAAACGATGATTTGCTCATTATTGTGGAAAATGTTCACTTTGTTCTTTTACTGGTGTCTGTTCTTTCACTGGTGCCACTACCCTAATTTGACGAGAAAATTATCTGGAAAAAAAGTTGAAGGAAATTGAAATTTAAAAATTGATATCAATAGAGGAGATAAAGACGCACATTTTTTCTTAATAAAGTTTTTTTGTCAGACTATTATTTAATTGAATAAAAATTAAAAACTAATTTTTTTTTAGACATTGAAAATAATTATATTTTTACAATCAACTCGTGATATCTCAGAGTCATATGGATAAAAAAAGTTGCAGCTTCACCTGCATATTAAAAAAACATTGCAGATCTTATTAAAACGATTGTAAATATGAAAAAATTGTAATTTGTTATTGATTTTTAATAATAATGTAGTCGCTATCATTACTGTGCTTTACTAACTTTGAGCAAAAAATCTCTGTTACAAAGTTTCGAATTTTGAAGGTTTGAATCACACAAGTTGTTTAGTAAGGTATTAAAAAGTTTTACCAAAAAGAATTTTTTCGATTCATTAAATATTTCAGCTTTTATAAACAATTTTGTTTGAAGCTACTACGCGTCACGCGTTAAAATTTGGTCAGCTGACTGGCTGAGCTCTAAGCCGTGAGCGGAACAAGGATGGATACACTCCGAAGTGGCTATGGCGAGAGAGAGAAAGCGACAATAAAGTGTTATTACTGTAGAAATCAACTTTTTTATTTTCTATATACATAAATGTTAATAAATTAACACACTTTTAAAGAATAAATAACGTAAGAAAACCATAAATTATGGGAAATTAAATATTTTAAAAAATAACTTGTAAAAAACAGACCTATATTTCATGTTCTTAAAATAAGTTGAATTTTTTTAAACATTTACAATCTTGTACTCTTAATATTTTCAGTCCAGTTTATTTGTTTTCAAAAGTGTTTAAATAATAAAATTTGTCCTGGAAAATTGGTTTTACAAAAATTGAAAACAAAATGTTTTGTTCTTAAAAGTCATTGCCGCACTCGAAGAAAGATTTTGATTTAGTTGTTATAGTTTTATTATGTTATTTATTCTTTAAAAGTTTGTTAATTTATTAACATTTATGTATATAGAAAATAAAAAAGTTGATTTTTACAGTAAAAACACTTTATTGTCGCTTTCTCTCTCTCGCCATAGCCACTCCGGAGTGTATCCATCCTTGTTCCGCTCACGGCTTAGAGCTCAGCGTCAGCTGACCAAATTTTAACGCGTGACGCGTAGTAGCTTCAAACAAAATTGTTTATAAAAGCTGAAATATTTAATGAATCGAAAAAATTCTTTTTGGTAAAACTTTTTAATACCTTACTAAACAACTTGTGTGATTCAAACCTTCAAAATTCGAAACTTTGTAACAGAGATTTTTTGCTCAAAGTTAGTAAAGCACAGTAATGATAGCGACTACATTATTATTAAAAATCAATAACAAATTACAATTTTTTCATATTTACAATCGTTTTAATAAGATCTGCAATGTTTTTTTAATATGCAGGTGAAGCTGCAACTTTTTTTATCCATATGACTCTGAGATATCACGAGTTGATTGTAAAAATATAATTATTTTCAATGTCTAAAAAAAAATTAGTTTTTAATTTTTATTCAACTAAATAATAGTCTGACAAAAAAACTTTATTAAGAAAAAATGTGCGTCTTTATCTCCTCTATTGATATCAATTTTAAAATTTCAATTTCCTTCAACTTTTTTTCCAGATAATTTTCTCGTCAAATTATCTTGTGAAAAAGGAGACAGTCTAGGCCTTCGAGCGAAAACGTAGTTATTGCATCCGGGCCCTCAATTGAAAACTGAAGAATGGAAGTAAAAATAGAAATATTATGGAAAAAATTGTAGAAAATAAATGAAAATTGAAGAATTGTATTGGAATTTCAAGAAAATAATTGATAATTAAAAAAATGAGAGAATTATTGAATATTGAACAAAATAATTGAAAAACGAAGAATGCAATCTAAAATTGAAGAAAATAATTGCGAATTGAAGAAACTAATTAAAAATTAAAGAATAATTAAATGGAAATTTTAAGAAAGTAATTCGTAATTAAAAGAAAAATTACAATATGACGAAAATAAATAACTATTAAAAAAAAAATTTACAATTATTGTAAAGAAAATTTAAAAATGGTGAGAATAATCGGAATTTGAACAAAAATATTTTTAAATTTAATGAGTAATCGTAAAATTTAAGGATAATAAAAAATTGTCAGTTGAAAACTAATGAATGTTATAAAAAAAAAAAATTGTAAAAAATAAATAAAAGTTGAAGAAAATAATTGAAAAACAAAGAATGGCATTGAAAATTGTAGAAAATAATTAAAAATTAAAGAATTAAATGGAAATTTGAAGAAATTAATTGATAATTGAAGAAAATAATTGAGAATTGAAAAAAAAATAAAGAATTGAATGCAGATTTTAAGAAAATAATAGATAATTAAAAGAGAAATTTAAAAATGACGAAAATAATTAAATACTAAAAAAAAAAAAATAATTTTCAATTGAAAATAAAAATTGATAAATGGTGAGAATAATAGGCATTTGAACAAAATTTTTTTTAAATTAAATAAATAATTGCAAAATTCAAGGAGAACATTTTCAATTGAAAACTAATGAAAATTATGGAAAAAGTTGTAGAAAATAAATAAAAATTGAAGAAATCAGTAGGAAATTGAAAAAAAGAATCGATAAACAAAGAATGCAATTGAAAATTTGAGAAAATAATTGAAAAACAAAGAAAGCAATTAAAAATTGAAAAAAATATTTAAAAAATAAAAATTTTAAGAAAATACTTGCTAATTTTTAATCTGTATACGGGCTACAATAAAATGCCCTTTCGTACAAAAGTACTATAATTAATTGATGTGAGTATATATACTGTGACGTTGCAAAATTAATTGCAAGTCACAAGTAATTAATTTGGAAAATTTAGTATCTTTTAATATTTTATGTTGAAAATTTTGTCGGAAAATTATCTCTGGAAGTTGCACGAATTTTTCCAAGATTAATCATTTGACCCTTTTATAATAATTTAGAACTAATTTTGTAAATTTAATTTATTTCCTATGAACCTGGAGCGACTTCGGAAGTATTTGGGACGCCTTTTACTGACGGAAGAACTTCAAATCCTTCAAAATTTCCTGTTTCCTGATCCAACATTTTAATCAACAATCTATTTATCCTTCTGGTCGTACCTCAGAATTTATTGGATGGTTTTTGGAATGCTAACTGGATTTTGACGTGGTTCCTTTGTATAATCCAGATTAACTTATTCACCTGAAGTGGAATTCAATAATTATCCATTATTTTGGGAAGGTTTATCGTCGATCTTTGGCCCGCCGCTTGCAAGCAAGGACCTCTATAGCTATCAAGCCCTGAAATTATCGTTCATATTTTGGTGCTGCGATTTTATTTATTGAATTTTGTCACTTAAGAATCTTAGTAGTCAGCCTGTTTGAAGATATTTTAGGAGAGGAAGGACGTTAATTCAACATCTATTGGACCGAATTGATTTAATCAATGAAATTATCAATTCAGAAGAGAATTTAAATTTATTTTCAAATTTAAATTAGATCTTCTTTTGTCAAGATATATTGTTTCAATTTATTTCTGCTACGTTCAAGTCAATGATAACTTAGTCTACCAAGATATTATTCATTTATTTTATTTAAAGATTCAGATGTTGAAAATAAAAGAAGATCGAAAATCAATAATTTTGGTTACCATGGAAGCTTATGTCGTAAAAATAGAACATTACTCGACCTCTTTCGTTTGGCAGCTTCCAGAGGAACAACATCGATTTAACTTATTGTCAACTTTAATTTAAAATTTAGTTTCCCTTTTTTTTTTTTTTTTTTTTTAAATAGTATTTAGTTTGCTCTTGTTTAATTTAAAAGAATATTTTAGTAAAAATAATTAATTTGTGATTAGTGTTGTGGATTTTGAAGAATAATAATTTTCATATTTGAACTACGTTTTCCTGTTAAGATTTAGGTGAGACTGATTTTGATTTTCAAAGGAAGTATTTGTGTATTTCAATTTTAATTCATTTATTTAAAAATGTAATTTTTCTTGAATTGAATGATTGATTTTGATTTATTTTATTAGTTTGATTCATTGTTCTTTAATGATGTTCATAATAGAAATATTTAGAAATTGTTTGGTCCCGTATAATTTTTAGTCCCTTTTAATTCTTGGAAAAATTCGGTTGAAAGAGCAATTTAATTTCCCTATTTCGCTAGTTTATAATTTTGTTCTTTTCCCAATTTTAATATCTAATCAATTTTGTAAACGAAATTATATTGGCATAATTGTACCTCGAAATATAATTTAATCTTGAATTGTAAAAATTCTGATTTTAGAATTTACAAAGAATTGACGTTTGTATTTTGAACATTGAACCATTCAAATATATTTATTAAATTTTGCTTCTTTATTTAATTTCTTAATTAAGTTAATTTAATTAATAATTTTAGATTTATAACATTTTGAACCACCCCCTCTGTCTTAACCAGAAAGGGATTGAGTTAGCCAATTATTTTTTTATTTGATCGAAAATTTGATTTTGAATTTAATATTTCGTTTGATCTTCGGAAAGATCTGGCGCCCTGGCAAATTTCTTAAAACTGGATCAAGTGTGATCTTAAATTAATTATAATTTTAGAGTAAGTATAATATTTATTTAAATATAAATATTTTATTAAGTCTTTTAAATTTATAAGGTCACAATACAAAGAAAAAGAGGTAGCTTAGGCTGCTGTTGTGTACTATGTTACAAAAAATTAAATTAATTAATTAAAAAAAAAAAAAAAAATTAATTAAAAGAGAAATTACAATATGACGAAAATAATTAAATGATGCCGAAAATAATTAACTAATAAAAAAACAACTTATAATCTAATAATAATTAATAAATAAATTAAAATCATTTAATAAATAATTTTTCAATTAAAAAAAAATCTAAAAATGGAGAGAATAATAGGCATTCCAACAATTTTTTTTTTTTTAATTTAATGAATAATCGTAAATGGAAATTTCAAGAAAATAATTGATAATTAGAAGGAAAATTACAATATGAAGAAAATAATTAAACATTGACGAACATAATTAACTAAAAAAAAAAATAATTTTCAATTGAAAAAAAATTAAATATTAAGAAAATAATTTAGAAATGAGACAATCGAAAGAAAAATCGAAATTTGTCAAAAATAATTGACAACAGAACAAAATAATTAAACAATATTTAAGACCTTCAATTTCAATTTTAACATTGAACACTAATAAATATGGATTTTTAAAAACAAAAAAATCTGACTAAAATTGAAGAATAATTATAAAATTTTAATGAAATTAAAATTATTTAAACTGATATTTATAAATTTCATGAATTTAAATTTATTAATTTAAAGAAACTTAACAAAATGTAAAAAAAATGAAATTTTACAAAAAGTACAAAATTTTTTTTAAACCAGTATTATAAATGAACAAATAAGAAAATTAAGGATAATTTACATTGAAATGGGAAAATTAAAGCAAAAAAATGTAAAAAATGTACTAATTGAAAAACCTGCAAAAAATAAATAAATTCTTGAAAAATAAAAATGTTTAAAAAATCAATGAAAGTAAAAGAAAGAAAATTAAGAGATATGGTAAAAATGCGTTATGAAATACATATTAAACAGTTAAAGGAAGATTGATTAAATTGCTTTTTTAAAATCAAAATGCTATACAATAAACAGTAAAAGTTTTTAAAACAAAAAATTGAAATTACAAAAGAGAGGAAAAAATGATTTTCAAAAAGTTAAAATATTTGCTGACATGTTTTTTTAAATTAAGAAAATAAATAAGATAATCATTAAAAAAACGGAAAAATGTTACTAAGGATAAAAAAATACTTTAAAAACTTGTTTTGAAAATCAAGCGAATAGCAATAATTTTTTTTAAATGAAGAATTAAGTAAAAACAATTAAACAATTTTTAGAAAAAAAAACCCAATATTTCTAAGAAATATAGAAATTCTTATCAAATGAGAAAATTTATTATAAGATCAAATTTACGAAAAATTAAATAAAAGAAGAAAAGTCTTTAAAAATTATAAAAATTAATAAGTTATGAAAAATGACAAAAGACCAAACAAATATTTTAAAAATGATAAAATTGAAAAAAATTATATTTTACAACTTCCAAATTATAATAATAAATAAAATTAATCACTGGAAAAGTAAATAAATTTTTCTAAATATTGTTAAAATAAAACTGTATAAAATGAACTGAAGTAATTTTTGTAAAAAGAATAAAATTAAAAAAAAATCTAAAAAATAAAAAAGGATTATTAAACGCATAAAAAAAGAAAAATTTTTAAAATGAAATGAAAGTTACCTAAGTGATTTTCTAAAAATACAGAAAAGCAATATAAACCTACCAATAAAATTGTTTGAAAAAGAAAAAATTGCAAGAAAAAATTATTAAATATTTCAAGAAAGTGATATAAATTAGTGTGTAAATAAGTCTACAATTTTTTCTATAATTTTCAACCGTTTTCAATTTACAATTATTGTCCTTAAATTTTATAATTATTTTCTAACTTTTTTAATTATTTTGTTCTGTTGTAGATTATTCTCGACAGTTTTCGAATTTGTTTTTCAATTGTCAATTATTTTGCGCATTTCTCAATTATTTTCTTTAATATTAAATTATTCTCGTAATTTGTAATTTTCTTTAAATTATGAATTATTTTCTAAAGTCAATTCCATTCTACAATTTTCAATTAAGTTTATTCAATATTCCAAAAAAACTTGACTTTTTTTAATTATAAAACATTATTTTAAATTACAATTTATTTCTTCAATTTTTTATTATTTTCTTCAGTTCTTAATTATGTTTTAACAATTTCATTTCCATTCTTCAATTTAAAATTTTTTCCTCAATTTCAATTATTTTGTTCGATTCAATTTTTTTTAATCCAGTTGTTAAATTAGCAATTACTTACAACAATTATCTCTATAATTTGCCTAATTTTTCAATTTTTAATTATTTTTTAAATTACATATTTATAGTTTGATTTTTAAATTATTTTTTCCAGTTGTGTATTAATCTAGCCATTTTTCGAATTTTGTTTTCAATTATTGTTCAGAAATTATCTTCAATTTTGCTATTATTCTTGTTATTTTTAAATTAATTTTTTTCATTTGTTAATTATTTTCTTAAATTTTGGGTTATTTCTTAAAATATTTAAAATTTGTATTTATTCTCTTAAAATTTGAGAACTGTTTTTCAACGTTGTCAATTATTATTTTCCGTTGTGCATTATTCTAGTCATTTTTTGATTTTTTTTTTCAAATGTATGTGTGTGTATAGCGTTTTTTGTGTACAAGATATCTCGAGAACGCTTTCACGGATTCCAATAAAATTTAGATGACTTATTAAGCTCATGAATATCTAAATTTGGCACAGGGATTTTTGAAAATAGCCAACGAAATTTTTTTAAGCACCTTTTTTCGTCGAAAAAAATCATTTTTTGCCAAAAATGTTTTTCATGCTAAAAATACAACTTAAAGAATACAAAAATCATATTCCTTATTTCAAAACGAATCGATTGACCTATATAACTTTTATAATTAATCAAGAATTCGTAAAATAATCTATATTTTTACATTTTTTTGCATTAAAAATTTTTTTTTTAACAACTTCCGCAATAACTTATACATTATTAATTTCTTGCTTCCTCTATGAGGAAGCAAATTATTTTGCTTACTTGGAAGCGAAATGTCCATGAAATGGACATAATTCTCACCTAGTTCCTTGTAAGGAACTTGTATGAACATTTTGTAATTAGTTTTGAAATGTTTAAACAATTTTTTTCATATTTTCTATGTGAAATATTTTAAAAGCTTACAACTTTTTAATTAGCAAGAGGATAAAATAATGTAATTATGTAATTTAATTAATTGAATCGATTGTTTAAACAATTAAAATGGTGTAAAATTAACTTGCGATGAAATCGAGCTAAAATTATGCGGTTTTATGTTATTTGTATAAAAGAATCATAAAAAAGTTATTTATTCAAAATTTGCAGTGTATATTCAAATGTTTAAAAAATTTTAATTTGTTTAAACAATTTAAGTTTCTTATGTTATCGAAATAAAACACTTTTTTTTGTCCAGGTTACCTCCAGTCAACATCTTCAGGAAATTTAACCTCAAAATGTGAAAATCGACTTCTCTAAAATACCCACGTACCGAGACGTTGTGATGGTCCCTAATGTTGATTATCCAGAATATTAGATAGGTCGAATTTCATATGGCAGAAAGATTCTTTTATTCAATATTTATTTCTTCGAATTGGTATTAATAAAAACGCGTAGTTAGACGAAAAGTTTTAAAAATGAATTATCACTTATTATAATTTTTGTTAAATTTAATTTGCAAATACTAGAAATTGAACTTTAGAATTTTTTTATTAATATGACTTTTTATTAAAATGAAGTTTGTTTAAAGAGAAATCTTTTGTTCACGAATTTGCTTTTAACAGAATTAACGTTTAATGTAAACGTCAGATAACCTGACTTTCGTGTGCTCCAGGTCACCTCCAGACAACATCCTCTGGGAAATAAACATCAAAATAAAAAATTTTAAATAGTAAAAGTACCCCGGATCCCAACCAATATCCGTGTCACCTCCGGTCAACTTCTTTAGAAAGGTTAACCTCAAATTGTGAAAATCGACTTCTCTAAAGTACCCAAGTACCCAACCGATGTCCACGTCATTTCAGTTCAACTTCTTCAGGGAAGTTAACCCTAAAATGAAAAAATCGATTCTTCTATAATATTAAAGCAGCTGTCCGATATCTAGGTCTTTTTCGGTCAACTTCTTTAGGAAAGTCAACCACAAAATGTTTAATTCGACATGTCTAAAAGACCGAAGTACTCCATCGAAGTCCAGCACCCAACCGATGTTCATTTATTTCCGGTTATCTTTCTCAAGGAAGTTTACCTTATAGTGTGAAAATATACAACGCTGAATAAACTAACATACTGACACTGTAAAACTAAATGTCTTGTTTTGAGACTTTTAGTCCCTATATTTAAAACATTTAAACTTATGTTAGCTTATTTCAGGGCAAGTGCTATTATTTGTAACAATTTATAAAATTTTATTAAAAAGCAGCAAGAAAAAACAAAGTCATTCCGACAAAGTTGTTTAATGTTTAAAATTGGTTCTCAGACGTTTTGAAATCTACATGATTTCCTCTTTTGGGAGTCTAACAATAAAATAAAATAACAAAAATTATAATTATTTCATCTAAGAGAGACAAAAATAATAATAATAACAAAAATACAAAAATTCTAGAGTTAACCATTGTATGGAGTCAGAGAAACTAAAAAGAAATTAAAAATAAATAATATGAGAATTTTTAAAATTAGATAAGAAAACAAAAATTTATATATTTTTAAAATTAATTAAAAATAGAAATTATTAAAATACACATACAAAAAAATGTGTTTGAGCAATATGAATATTGTCTATTTTCAATTAACAAAAATAAAATTCAACAATATTTCATAACATTTATAAAAATTATTTAAATCCCTGATTTTATTTAAACTATTGTTTCCCTCTTTTTTAATAAAAAAACATATGAAATCATTTAGATTTTAAAACGTTGCAGAACAAATTTTAAACAATAAAAACTTTGTCTTAATGAATTCGTTTATTCTTGCTCCTGTTTATGAAATTTATTATTATTAATTAGTTAATTAATACCTTATATGTTGTAAAAAACAATTTCTTTTCTATTTAATTATAACAAAACATACTTTACAAACCACAACAAAACAAACGCTAGGGCTGCCACTTCTGCGAGATTCTACTTTCACAGTCGTTCGTTCCCTAAAGTGGGGACATATTTTTAAGAGAATCCCTATAGAGTGAAGTCTCCTTATTATTACTTCGTGGTTGGGAACTTAGCTACTTTATAGAAGTCGACTGTCCCAATTTGAAGTTAACTTCCCTAAAGAAGTTGACCGGAAGAGACCTGGACATTGGCTGGGTACTGGAGTACTTCTGAGAAGGAAATTTTTTTATTTTGAGGTTATCTTCCCTGAGGAAGTTGTCCGGAAATGACCTGGACATCGGCTGGGTACTTAGGTACTTCAGAGAAGTCGATTATCACATTTTGAGGTTAACTTCCCTGAAGAAGTTGACCGGAAATAACCTGGACATCTGTTGGGTACATGGGTACTTTAGATTAGTCGATCTTAACTTCCCTAAAGATATTGACCGGAAAAATCCAGTTATGCTTTAGATACACTAAGCCCAGCCAGTTCCTTACGACACTACACTGAGAAAAATCTGTTGCGATTATCGCATAAGCAAATGATATGAATATAGCATAGACACTAACTATACAAAAATTGCAAGAATCCACCTAATTATTAGGCCGCTCCGCCTAGTTTTCAGGCTAAGTCCGAGCAATAACTATACGTGCTGTTAGAAATATAGCATCAATAGAATTATGGAAAAAATGCAAAAATGATTTCAAGCAATAATCGCAACAGATTTTTCTCAGTGTAGTATACAAAAAAAAAAAAAATTTTATGTACATTCAATGTCACTATTTTTTTCTTATGTACTAAGCTTCTCTAAACTTAAAAATGACATTAAGAAATTTTTCTATGGATAGGTTTTCGAAATATGAATTTTTTAATTTTTTTTTACGTTTTTTTCATAGGTGCCTTCACGTTTTAGGCCATATCTCGAGTTACAGAAGTCCGATTGAGTTTTTCTAAGTGTCAAATTAAAGGTAATCAAATTCCAAACAATCGCTTTTAACATTATTTTTCAATCGGTTAAATATTTTAAGTGATATAGTCCAAAAAAAAATAGAAAATTTGAGTTTTTGGCCCAAAATCTGAAAAACAAATTCATTCTACCGCCATGCAAAAATAGAAAACGTCAAATTATGTTCAGTTTAAAATTTTTTATATATATGGCTCACTTTTAAGAAGAAAAAAATGTATTGATGAAAAGAATCTATGGGTAATTATTGAATTTATAAGCCAGGGTACTGAAATTCTCGTTTTACGCCATTTCGGTATTTTACCTCCTTTTATAGTGATTATGTTGATTAATTTAATGAATACAATATCTAATTAGAAAATGGACTTTTTTCACAGATTTCAAATAATTTTCAGTGCTTTACTAATTCAAATTTGACTGAAAAATTTTTTGGAGTTTTTGACAAAAATTTCTGAAGAGGCATAAATTGATTAAAATCTGCTTTTTTGACAAGTTGAATCAGATGCGCAGAGATTCAATTTTTGGTGAATTTTGTTCGTTAATAGATGAAAAAGTTTCAAATTAGATATAGAAATATAAAAAATAAATGATATTTGAATGAAAATTTTTTTGGAGTTTTTGACAAAAATTTCTGAAGAGGCATAAATTGATTAAAATCTGCTTCTTTGACAAGTTGAATTAGATGCGCAGAGGTTCAATTCTTTTTTAATTTTGTTCGTAATTAGATGAAAAAGTTTAAAATAAGATATAGAAATATGAAAAATAAATGATATTTGACTGAAAAATGTTTTGGAGTTTTTGACAAAAATTTCTGAAGAGGCATAAGTTGATTAAAAATTGCTTTTTTGACAAGTTGAATCAGATGCGCAGTGGTTTAATTTTTGTTAAATTTTGTTCGTTAATAGATGAAAAAGTTTGAAATTAGCTATCGAAATATGAAAAATAAATGATATTTGACTGAAAAATGTTTTGGAGTTTTTGACAAAAATTTCTGAAGAGCCATAAGTTGATTAAAATTTGCTTTTTTGACAAGTTGAATCAGATGCGCAGTGGTTCAATTTTTGTTAAATTTTGTTCGTTAATAGATGAAAAAGTTTGAAATTAGCTATCGAAATATGAAAAATAAATGATATTTGACTGAAAATTTTTTTGGAGTTTTAGACAAAAATTTTTGAAGAGGCATAAATTGATTAAAATCTGCTTTTTTGACGTCAATCGGACGTCTGTAATTCGAGATACGGCCTAAAACGTGAAGTCACCTCCGAAAAAAACGAAAAAATTTTAAAAATTCATATTTCGGAAACTATGCATAGAAAAATTTCTTAATGTCGTTTTTAAGTTTAGAGAACCATAGTACATTAAAAAAATAGTGGCATTAAATGTACATTTTTGCTGTAAACAAGTGTTATTTTTCATATTTCGATATCTAATTTGAAACTTTTTCATCTAATAACGAACAAAATTAAAAAAAAATTGACCCTCTGCGCATTTGATTCAACTTGTCAAAAAAGCAGATTTTAATCAATTTATGCCTCTTCAGAAATTTTTGACAAAAATTCCAAAAAATTTTTCAGTCAAATTTGAATTAGTAAAGCACTGAAAATTATGTGAAATCTGTGAAAAAAGTCCATTTTCTAATTAGATATTGTATTCATTAAATTAATCAACATAATCACTATAAAAGGAGGTAAAATACCGAAATGGCGTTAAACGAGAATTTCAGTACCCTGGCTTATAACTTCAATAATTACCCATAGATTGTTTTCATCAATACATTTTTTTCTTCTTAAAAGTGAGCCATATATGTAAAAAATTTAAAACTGAACATAATTTGACGTTTTCTATTTTTGCATGGCGGTAGAATGAATTTGTTTTTCAGATTTTGGGCCAAAAACTCAAATTTTCTATTTTTTTTTGGACTATATCACTTAAAATATTTAACCGATTGAAAAATAATGTTAAAAGCGATTGTTTGGAATTTGATTACCTTTAATTTGACACTTAGAAAAACTCAATCGGACTTCTGTAACTCGAGATACGGCCTAAAACGTGAAGGCACCTCTGAAAAAAACGTAAAAAAAAATTAAAAAATTCATATTTCGAAAACCTATCCATAGAAAAATTTCTTAATGTCATTTTTAAGTTTAGAGAACCATAGTACATAAAAAAATAGTGGCATTAAATGTACATTTTGGCTGTAAACTAGTGCTATTTTTGATGTTCTCATTTTGAAAAAAATTAGCCCTTCCAGCCCCTGACCAGAAAGCAATTTCTATTTTGGCTAATTAGGGCTATTTCTAAACGGGAAACTGTCAAAGTAAAAAAATTTGTAAATTGAGAAATTGGAGATTTTTGTATTAGGAAATTGACAAATTAAAGAAATTGGTAAGTATAAATTTGGACAATTAGAAAAGAAAAAAACAAGAGCAGAATTTTGCGCGCGTAGCGCGCTTTAGAAGATCTAGTATGTATATTGTATAAATATCAATTAATTGGGTCTTACTTTTGGAGGAAAAAGATAACGATGTAGGCTTCGAGTCGAACTTGCAGTGGTTTATTCGGCGTGAATCTCGAGGTTGATGACTTGATAATGTGCTGCAGAGGCGATAAGACTCCAGACAGATTGGTGGCAGAACTAGACGTAGATTTTTTGTGGCAAGCTCTTCAAATTAGAAGATAAAGTGTTGACGGGATGCAAGTCCAAGTAAAACACTGAGTTGAACTGAACCAAGCTATTTTATTCACTTAGTTTGATATGAAAAGTTTCTAATCTCTTTTCGTTTATTAATTCATTTATTTTGAATTAATGGCTGAGTTGGTTCAGAAAAGATTAAGTCAAAGGCTTAATAATTCGAGTAGAACTAAGACTGGTTCAACACTGGTGTAGCACTGAGTTTAACTCGTTCAATCGGCAAAAATGAGTGTTTGACGAACTAGGGTAGACGAATAAATTTGGCTGACGAAATAAAACTGATTCTCTAAACAGATTTTCGACAATAAGACGGACTTGAAAAAACTAAAGCATTCTCTAATTGACGCCTTATCGTTCTGTCTGTTCCTTTATATCCGAGAAAGGTGAAGGTTAATAGTCGTTTTTTGATCATGTGTCACCCGCGGTCTCCGCTGCAGTTCATGAGTCTTCACCGACTTCCTCACCGACTTCCCCTGATATTTTGGCCCCTTTGCCGAAGTGTGAGATTCAAATCTTCCTCATCTTCTCCCCGGAACCTCTTCATCAGAATAATCGTAAGCCGTTTTCCCTAATTTCCTTACGCCGCAAACCCCGCATCAGACTAGTACTTGATTCGTAAAAAACAATCCTAGTGTTGTACGCAATCATATAGAAATGTATTATGTCATCGTTATCTTATTTCTTTTAGTGAGACCAATTACAGCGTTTAATATTATGTACCTTTCATGTTGCTAAAATAATATAAGAATACATAAGAATATATGAGAATATAAGAAATAATATGTTAATTGATACAATATAAATATGTATAAAGTAATATATATATTTATATAAAATAAATGTATATATATAAGTTACGGACGTAACATTATTTTCTTTAAATTTAAAGTTTTTGCTATATTTTATCAATTTTTTTTCAGTAGTCTATTAATCTAGTCATTTTGTAGATATTTTCTTCAATTTTTCAATTATTCTCATTTTCCAATTATTTCTTTTAATTATTAACTATTTTTCGCAATTTGAAATTATTTCCTACAATTTTTTCAATTTGCAATTACCCGAGTCGAAATTTTGAGGCTACTTTAACGCTACATAGTCCAAAATTTTTAGGAAATAGAGGTTTAAAGTAGAAGCAAATTCAGTACAATTTAGCTTCTACTTTGGTGCTATTATTGGAAGAAATTTCCTGTTTCCGCGATGAGAGCGTTAAAGTAGAAGCTAATATTCAACTATATTAAGGCCTCTTTTAACGCTCAAGACCCCCTTTTTATTGATCTTCTAAAGTCTAAACAAAGAAAGAATCTGTTTTTGCGAATAAAACTGAAATTAATATGAATGAAATTATAAAAAAAAATATAAAATAAATATTCAAAATTCATGCGCTTTTAGAATTCGTCACACTTAATACACACAAGCTGGAAATAGTCTAAACTTACTAAATAAATTATTATAACGCAAGTGGGGATTCGAACCCACGACATAACGACCTACGCACTTATAATCTAACGCACTAACCACTACGCTACCGACGCTTATGAACTTAATATTTAATTTTCTCAGTGTCCTTATGATACAAATTACGAATAGTTTTTTTAGGACTTTTCAACAAAATTGTTACATATCGCCAATTTCTGAATGTTTACGGAGATTTTTATGTATTTTTCATTTGTTTAAACAATTTATTATTGTCAAGTTACAGGCTGATATTGATTTAAATCATTGAAGCATTTGCATTAAAATCATGATTTAAATAAAAAAAAAACTTTACAATTCTCCGGATGTCTAATACTGCATGTAAAAAATCACAAACCATAAAAAAAACCACAAATTTGTGGATAAATCTTAAAAATTTCAATTTTAATATTTTAATCTTTATAAAATTTAAATAATTGGGCTAATTATAGATAATCAAAATACCTACGATTTACAAATTTTTGGTATGAAGATAACAAAAAATAATATCAAATTTTTATATCTTTAGGTCATTATAATTTAAATAAATTCCAAACGTCAATAAACTCATATTCCAATTTTTTCAAACTTTTAAATGTCAATTAATTCAAATTTAAAGACACATTAGTTAATGCAAAATAATTAAATAATATTAATTATTTTTCATATCCACAATAATCCTTTTTTTAAGTCTTACAATATTTGTAATTCTTCTTTAGTTTCTAATTCAGTTTCTTTTTCGAAACTGTTTAAATTTTATCTTATAATTTCTTATTTTTACAAAATTTAAAGATTTTTTCTCCTTTTACTAATGGTATTTTTTTTGTTGTATTTGTCATTTTATTTTATTAATAAATAAATTATAAATAATAAATAATAATTATTATTTATTATTATTTCGTTGAGTTTCATAAGTTTTTTCATATTTTTAAAAATAAATACGCTTATTTTTTTATTAATGCACCTATTCAATTTGTTTTTAATTCTTGGATAGTTTTTGCGAGGTTTTTTGCAAACTTAGTACTTATTCTTTTACAGAATTTTTAGATTTTCTTTATTTTTCTAAATTTATTGTTGGACTTGCTTTCAGTGTAATATTATAAAAATGTTTTTGGTTTAATTTGCCCAAACTTTTTTTTTCTGAAGGATTTTTACTTTTCTTTTCTGGACTTTTTATATACATTTTTTTAATTTTATTTTCATCAATTTTAATTTTTTAAACAAATTATTGCTAGTAATTACTAATTCTTTACAAATACACCTAGGAAGATACAAATTTTTCCTAATTTTACAAATAAATTACTGGGCTCTGGTTAGAAAAATAAAAATTATTGACCATAAATTATTATTTTTATATTTTAAAACAATTTATTATTGTTAATTTATAACATTTAAAAACACCTAGCAAGTAGTAGTTTTTTAATTTGTTTACTTTTTATATTGAAAAAATAAGATATTTATCAAAATTAACAACAATCACCACTCAAAATTGTTTAAACAAATTATTGTTAATAATTGTTATTTTTTTACAAGTGCATCTAGAAAGATACACATTTTCCCTAATTTTACAAAGTATTGGGTTTTGGTTATAGATTAAAATTTTTTCCTCTTAAGGGCTAATCAGAGGAACAATAATTTAAGAAAAAGTTAGTTTAACTCCCGTTTTTCTTATATGTTAAATAAAAAAGTATATTTCAATGGAAAAAATGACTGAGTTTCACTTGCAGGTTTAAAGTAGAATAAAAATTTTCATTTCTTTATAACTGGGAATGTGGAGCTTTAAAAGAGCTGCTAATTTTAATGATTGGAAAAATGAAACATGTGTATAGACGTAAAGTAGAAGGAAATATTATTATTAGAAGTAAAGAAGAGGCTAAAAATTAAGAAGTCGTTAAGTAGAAGCTAAAGTTCCTCATGAGCTTCAAAGTAGCTTCAAAATTTCGACTCGGGTAGTCTCTTAAATTTTTATAATGATTCTTTGAGTTTTTCAATTATTTTTTTTTTGGTTGTGTATTATTTAGCCATTTTTCAAATTTTGTTTTCAATTGTGAATTATTTTCACGTTTTGTAATTTTTCTCCATTATTATCATTTTTTTTTTTTTTCAGTTTAATTTTTAAATTATGAATTTATTTCTTCAAGTTTATATTATTTTCTCCAAAATTTTATTATCTTCTAAAGTTTTAAATTATTTTCTTCAATTTCAATTTTTTTTGTTTTGAATTTCAATGCAGTTGTTCAATTTGCAATTGGTTTCAGCCATTATTTCTATAATTTTCTTAATTTTTCAATTTTTTAGTTTAAATTGAATGTATATTGTTTAATTTTTTAGATTATTTTTAACAATTGTGTATTTATCTAGCCATTCTTCGAATTTTGCTTTTAATTGTCAATTATTTTCGTCATTTTACATATATATTCTCTTCCATTTTGAAATTGTTCTCGTAATTTTTATTATTTGCATTTCCAAAAATATATAGTTTTAAATGACGAACAGCAATGTAAAGTTTCTCATTAATGTTGCTGTTAATTAACATTTAACTATATACATGTAATAATTGCATTTGTAATAATGGATTTATTGAAACTTATATGTTTGAAAAAATTAAAGTTTGAGTTTATTGACGTTTGGAATTTATATAGGTAAATAATAATGGCTTGGAATTAATTAAGTTTAATATAGTTTTCGACTTTTTTTCTATCAAAATTTTTTTATATTAGTTTCTGATCATTTTAAATTCAATTTTTCATATTATTATTAAGGAATCCAAGATTGAAATTGAAGTTTTTAGAATTTATCTATCTTCCCAGAGTTACTTAAAAAATTTGCAGATCTTTCTCAAAATTCTCGGATCATTTTAAAAATTCTCGTCAATTTGAAAGTTTTTTTAACGATACCTTAAATTCTGGCACTGGGCCCTTTTAGGTTCCAGGCATAACATGCCTTTAGTTAAAATAATTAAAAACAGAAGATAATTTAAATTTTATAAATTTTAACTGTCCATCTCGAAAAACGCCAGTTTTCTTGAACTATAAGAATCTTTTATTCGTTATCAAGTCGAATTCTAATAAAGTTTTGATCGATTGCTTCCGAGAATATTCTCGAGTCTAAAAATGGTCATAAGTGTGCATTGAGCGGATAATTCCTCATTTCTTAGTGCGCCAGTGAGTGGTTTGACCTGTTCCCTTCAAGATAATCGCGCTAATGGGCGCTTCGGTTACAATTTGTTACTGCCATAACAGACTTGAATTAGACAAGTGAGCATACACTCGTATTGACCAGCAAGTGCGGAAGATTCTCAAGAAGTCACGTCGTTCTAACTGTTTGCGTTTTTGCGAAAAGTTAACGGCCCTTTGCCGTCATTTCGCAAACGGAATGTCTCGACTTTGTAAAAAAAAATTATTTTTTGAAAAATATCCCCAAAAAAATTCACTATTTCTATCCAGTTAGAAAAAGTCGTACAAAGCGAATTGTTTAAAAAAAAAATTTCCGTTTCCTCAAACTGTCACTTGACATATTTTCCTTCTCACCGAATCATCAAATTATTATTTCGAGAAAGTGAACACTGAAATGCAAAACAAAAGTTTTGTTGGCTAAGCCACATTTTTTTCTTGATATTAAAGCAACAAAATAGTTTTGTTGTGACAACAAAATTCTTTTGTTTTAAATTTTTAAACCCTTTTTTACCTTTTAAAAATTTTGTCAAGTTTTAAATTTATAGCAACTTTAATTTCTTAACATTTTAATTAATTTGAAGTTTTGAACTTACATTGATTAAAAATTCAATTAATCCACGCTTCAAATAAATTTCTGATTTAAGTGTACCTTGGATAGAATCAGAGGGCATAAAATAGACTTCCAATTACAGTTCGAAACTTAAAAAAAAAAATTTTTTTTCATAATTTGTTTATAAATTGTTTATAAACACGTAATTTTTTTGAATGTTCTGAACCTTTAAAAAAGCAGGAAAAGATATTATAATACACTTAAAACTCTAAGGAATCAAAATCCATTGAGAAAATTGACGAGCGATTTTTTTTTTGGGTCATTTCATGAGAAATTCGTATAGGTTTTGCTTGTACTTCGTCATTTGTTAGTATTTTGGGTGCTAGATGAATGATTAAACATTTTGCGAAACTTTTTAGCATACTTATTTAGTACCTAGAATACTAAAGAATAATATAGAACTAAAAAAATAATATCTATTTTCGATTGAACGAATTTCTCATGGAATGCCACAAAAAAATAATCGCTCGTCAATTTTCTCAATCGATTTCGATTTCTTAGACTTTTAAGTGTATTTTAATATCACTTCTCGATTTTTAAAAGGTCCAGGTAATTGAAAGCAACTAATTTTTTATAAACAATTTATAAACAAATTATGAAAATTTTTTTTCTTTAATTTTCGAACTGTAAGTGCGACAGACTGTTTTATGCCTTTTGATTCTATCCAAGGTAATTTAAATCAGAAAACTCCTTTAAGAAATATTAGCTTGTATTTAAAAAGTGTTTAAAATTTGAGAGATTTTTCAATATTTTTTAGTCAACTACCTTAATTCACAATTATTTATCTCATATTCCAATAATTTTTATTAATGCTTAATTTTTTATATTATTTTTTAATTATTTTCTTATATTTTAAATATATTTTGTAATTTTATAATAACATTTTTCAGAAATTTTAATTTTTTCTTAGACTTTCAATTACTTTTACCGTTTTATAATTATTTTCTCCAATTTTTTAATATTTTAATTATGTTCTAAATAATTTCCCAAACATTTCTATTATTTTTTAATTAATTTAAGACATTTTCAATTATTATTTTTACAAAGTTTAATTATTTTCTTCTATTTTCAATTATTATAATTTTACCTACTATTTTTCTCAACTATTAATTAATTCTTTAAATTTTAAATATTTTCTACAATTTTTATCATTTTTCAATTATATTTCTAAAAATTTCTATTACCCTTTCAGTTTTTTATTACTTTCCTAAATTTTAAATTATTACTCTCATATTGCAATTACTTTCTTCAATTTCAAATTAATTTGGTGATTTTATCATTTTTTTAAAATTTTTAATATTTTCATAATTTTGCATTAGGTTTCTCAAATTTTTAATTATATTCAATATTTTTTTTCTAGATTTTTCAATTATTTATGTCAAATTTCAAAATTTTTTATCATTGCTCAATTTTTAATTATTATTTTTTTATTATTTTTTTTATTATGAATTATTTTTATCGAATTTCAATTATTCTTCACAAATTTAAATTATTTTGCAAACATTTTTCAATATTTTCTTTTTCCTAAAATTTTTAATTATTTATCTCAAATTTCAATAATTTTGATCAATGCTCAATTTTTAAAATTATTATTTTATTATTTTTTAAATTAAATTTTTTTTTTACAAATATCAGTTATATTTTTTTATTTTAAATTATTTTTATCAACTTGCAATTCTTTTCTCCAATTTGTGAAAATTTTCAATATTTTTTAGTCAATTACCTTAATTTACAATTATTTATCTTTTTCAATAATTTTTATCATTTTAAAATTATTTTTTCCAAATAATTAATATTTTAATTATTTTTCAACTAATTTCCCAAACATTTCTATTATTTTTCAATTAATTTAAGACATTTTCAATTATTATTTTAACAAAGTTAAATTATTTTTTTTGTATTTTTAATTATTATTATTTTACCTACTATTTTTAACTACTTTGAATAATTCTTTAAATTTTAAATAATTTCTACAATTTTTAATTGCTTTTATCATGTTTCAACTCTTTTCCTAAAATTTCTATTACTATTTCAGTTTTTTATTATTTTTCTAAATTTTAAATTATTTTTCTCATATTTCAATTACTTTCTTCAATTTCAAATTAATTTGGTGATTTTATCACTTTTTTCAATTTTTAAATATTTTTATAATATTTCAATTATTATCTCAGATTTTAAATTATATTCAATATTTTTTTCTCCTAAATTTTTCAATTATTTATGTGAAATTTTAATAATTTTTACCAATGCTCAATTTTTTTAAAATTATTTTCAATTATTTTTCTCTAATTTCAATTATTTTTTCAATAATTTTTCAATATTTTCTTTTTCCTAAATTTTTCAATTATTTATCTCAAATTTCAATAATTTTAATCAATGCTCAATTTTTAAAATTATTTTCCTATTATTTTTTTAAATTAAAAATTTTTTTTTCACAAATTTCGGTTATATTTTTTTATTTAAAAATTTTTTTACCAATTTGCAATTCTTTTTTCCAATTTGTGAGAATTTTTAATAAATTTCTTAAAATTTCTATTACTTTTTAAATTTTTTATTATTTTCCTAAATTTTCAATTATTTTTCTAATATTTCAGTTACTTTATTCAATTTCAAATTAATTTAGTGATTTTATCAATTTTTTAAATTTTTAAATATTTTCATTATTTTGCAATTATTTTCTCAAATTTTAAATGATTTTTTAGTGAATTTTCCAAATTTCCAATTATTTATTTCAATTTTCAATTAATTAAATTAAATTTAAATATCAATTACTTTCTTCTATGCTTAATTGTTTTTACCATTTTTTAATTATTTGCTTTAGTTTTAATTAAATTTTTCGATTTTGCTTCTTCATATAGAAAGTATTATCCCACTTATTTTTCTTAAATTTCAATTATTTTCTTCAAATTTGAATTATTTACCTGATATTTCCATTATTTTATACAATTTTTAAATATTTTCTTTATTTTGCATTTGTTTTCTCCAATTCTTAATTATATTTTTATTAATTTTTTAAATTTTCAATTGTTTATCGGTTATTTTAATTAATTTTTTAAATATCAATTACTTTCTTTAAATTTTCATTGTTTTTACGATTATCCAATTATTTTGTTAAATTTTAACTAAACTTTTTGATTTTGCTTTCTCATATGGGAAGTATTATGACTTATTTTTTCAAAATTTTAATCATTTTCTTTAATTTTAAATTATTTATATTAAATTTAAATTATAATTATTTTCATTTTTAAATTATTTTCATTATTTTACAATCATTTTCTTCAAGTTTTAAAGATTTCAATTGCTTTTCAATTAATTTTCTAAATTTTCAAAATATTTATTTTAAATTTTACTTATTTACTTATATTTATTCAATTATGTTTTTTAATTTTAAATATATTTTTACTTTCATCACTTATTTTTCTCAAAGTGTAATTATTTTATTTTCTTCTTGAAATTAATAACTTTTTTTTATATTCATTGTCTGTTATTTTATTGAGGTATTATTGTTAGGGGTTTTTAACTTTTGGTCTTTAGAAATTAAATAATTCCCAAATAAAAAATTAACCGATAAATAAAAATCTGTAATCCATGAATAGTGGGATTTCTTTCTCAAAATTCTATAATTTATACTCCCCGAATAAAAAGTACAGTTTTCTTTTCGAATGGGTCTTTAAAAATGCGTCAAACAGTTTGAATTATATCTTGGGTAATATAGGCTTAGGCTTTGAAAGCAGTACAAAGATTTAAAGATGAGGGTGCACCTGTCAGGTGGAGAGCACCCCCATCAGAGTTCTACCTGACAGAGCGTAAAAAGCCAAGGCCCTCTTTCCCGCCGAGATTTTCTCTGCGTCTCTAATCCGTCCTCAACGACTTCTGTGTGTGTTGAGAGGCTAGCAAGTGCGTCTCTTGGTATTTCGGTATTATGTCTGCCGGGGCCATTTAACTGCCAACCACGTCGGGAATTTGAGATCCTATTCGTCGAATTTCTTAGCACTGCCTTTCGCCTTCACGACGCGTAAAAACATTCCCAAGAGCCCCAATCAGATCTCACTTTTCGATAAAACGTAAAATCTCCCGGAGTAATGCTAATTGAAGAAACGGCCAGTCTTCGGGATACAGTTCCGAGTAAGAGGAATCTCTAATTTTTTTTTATTACCAAAATCATATTAAGAATTGGCGCAGATTTGATTTATCATGATGAAAAGTATAAACAACTTATAGAAATTCAGTTATTTGCAACTATGTTCAATAAATAATGAAAATTTCGAGAATTGTTTTTTACAAAAGTTGCAGGCCTTGTAAAAATACGTATTTTATGTTGTATGCATTTTCTTTGTATCTATGATAGTTGCCGAGAAATTCGAGAGTGAAGTTGCTCGTGCAGCGCGAAAAGCGGCGAAGAGGGCGAAGAGAATCCAAGAACGACAGGGTGGGGAGACCAGTTTTATTTTACACCCCCCTCTTGTTTTGATGAAATTTGCTATATTTAAGTATTTTGAAGCGCTGATTAGGAATACCATATTAAAAATTGGTGCCAATTTGATTATCATGGTGAAAACCATAACAGCTAATAAAACTCAGTTTTTGAAAATTATCTTGACAAATATTAAAAATATCGAAATATTTTCTTTACAAAAGCTGTTTGCCTTCTTAAAATACATGTTTTACCATCTTAACATTTTTTTGATATCTCTAATCGTTTTTGAGAAAATGGCCAGTGAAGTTGCTTGTCAGTGAAAAAACCGGCGAAAGGAATCCAAGAGCGACAGGGTGGGGAGACCAGTTTTATTTTACACCCCCCCCCCTCTTCTGGTTTTAATGAAACTTGCTTTACTTACGTATATGGAAGCGCTGATTATGAATATTATATTGAAAATTGGTGCCAATTTGATTATCCTGGTGAAAACCATAGAAGCTAAATAAAACTTCAGTTTTTTGCAATTATATCAATAAATATTAAAAATATCGAAAAATGTTCTGTATAAAAGTTGTAGGTCTTCTTAAAATACATGTTTTATCATGTTAGCATTTTTTTGATATCTCTAATCGTTTTTAAGAAAATCGATGGTAAAGTTCCTTGTGCAACGCGAAAGGCGGCGAAGAGGGCGAAGAGAATCCAAGAGCGACAGGGTGGGGAGACAATTTTTACTTAACACCCCCTCCCTCTGGCTTTAATGAAACTTGCTATATTAACTTATTTTGAGGCGCTGATTAGGAATTTCATATTGAGAATTGGTGCCAATTTAATTATCATGGCGAAAACCATAAAAGCGAATAAAACTCAGTTTTTTGCAATTATCTTGATAAATATTAAAAATATCGAAAAATTTTCTTTACAAAAGTTGTTTGCTTTCTTAAAATACATATTTTATCATCTCAGCATTGTTTTGATATCTCTAATCTTTTTTGAGAAAAATCGATAGTAAAGTTCCTCGTGCAGCGCGAAAAGTGAAGAAGAGGGCGAAGGGAATTTAAGAGCTACTGGGTGGGGAGACAATTTTTATTTTACACCCCCTCCCTCCGGTTTTAAAGAAACTTGCTACACTTAAGTATTTAGACGCTCTGATTAGGAATATCATGATGAAATTTGCGCAAATTTCCTTTTCGTGGTAAAATGCATAAAAACTCAGTTCTTTTTTTTTGCAATTATCTCAATAAATATTAAAAATTTCGAAATTTTTTTTGTATAAAAGTTAAAGGTCTTTTTAAAATACATGTTTTATGTTATATGTGACTTGGACAGTGAAAAGGGGGCTTACGTGTCAAAAAATCGTTTTTCATTTTTTTGCAGATTCTGATAGATTTTTTGACGCTCTTTCACGTGGTGTAAACCAAAAAAAAAATTTTTTTGACACGTAAGCCTCCTTTTCACTGTCCAGGTCACATATGCGTTTCTTTGGTATTTCTAATACTTTTCGTCAAAATCGATGTTGAAGTTGCTCGAAAAGTTTTAGAGTAGTACCCTCTTTTACAAATTTAAATAATTAAATCGTTAAAGTCTGTTTATTTTTTATCTCCTCTTTACAGAGGAATACAGGGGGTTTTTTTTACACCTATAGCGGTCTTTTTTACGAAAAGATACTCGAGTAACAATGATCTCCCCTCACGGTCGCTCCTGTCTTTTCTTTGCCGCTCTTCGCGCTTTACAAGCAACTTATCTATAGATTTTCTCGAAAACTATTAGAAATATTAAAAAAGTGCTTACAACACAAAATATGCATTTTAAGAAGGCCTACAACTTTTAGGAATATCAATTTTCGTAATTTTTAATATTTAATGAGACAATTGCAAAAAACTGAATTTTTATTGTTTTCACCAGGGTAATGAAATTTGAGCCAATTTTTAATATGATTTTCATAATCAGCGCATAAAAATACTTAACTATAGCAAGTTTCATTAAAATCGGATGTCCGTTTTATTCGGAACTACACCCATTCTTCGTCTTCACACGCTGTTTTTAGTTTAATTAGCTGTTGATTGCAATGTAACGATATAATCGATTATCGATTCGCTATATCGATTATCAATGCGCTATGTCGATTATCGATGCCTTGTGTCGATTATCAATTCGATATTTCGATCATGAATTTGATTCTTCGATTATCGTTTCACTATATCGATTATAGATTAAGTATATCGATATTCAATTAATTATATCGACAATTAATTCAATATATTGATAATAGATTCGATATATCGATAGTTAATTCACTATATTGATTAATTATATTGATAGTCGATTTGATGTAATGTAACGATTGTTAGTTCGATTTATCGATAATAGATTCGTTGCATTGATTATTGTCGATTCGATACATCAATTTTAGTTTTATTATGTTGGTAATCAATCTTATCTTGATATAACAATTACTTAAATGTGTTTCCACAATTGTTAATGTAAGTTTTTTTTTTTTTTTTTAGTTATTATACACTCGTTTTAACGACCTTACTGGCCCAATGAGTGTCCCCCGTAGGGAGTTCCTAGAATTGTACCTTTGTATATATTCTTTTTAAGTGTTTTTGCGTCTACAGAACGGCTTGAAATTAAGAGTACTCGCATTTGCCTGGACCACCCGGTATATTGGGTTTTCTCGCCAGTGGAGAGGGAAAACTGTAGAAAAACCTCACCGAATACAACCGGTTTATCGACAGTCGAGTTCTAGTGATCTGCACAGGTCGATTACCGACAGTGCATATCATTATTCCTCGACGTCAAACCTTCCACTGAAGTTATCTCACGAGTTAGAAAAATCTCAGACTCATCGGGGCGCGAACCCAGCAAGCTGTACTTGGCGCACAAATGTAAGGTATTACAGATGTGTCACGCAGGTTATAATAGCGTAATACACCGAAACAAAACAGAATTTGGTAAAACAGTGATATATCAATGTTAAAACATAGGTCAAATAATTATTATTATTACCTAATTGTTATAACATAGAGTTATGTCAAAAATTATAGTACATAGTTTCTAAAAATTATAGTAAAGAGTTATAATAGAAGTTGTAGTACGTAGTTATAACAGATATTATAACGCAGAAATATATATGAGAGGATATAACTGAAGGATATAGCAGAGGTTATAACATAGATATTACAGAATAGATTATAAAACATAATTGTAAACTCTATAACAACACAGATGTTATAATAGATATCATAACACGTGTGTTATAGCAGAGGTAATAACTATGTGTTGTAACAGTGGGTATAACTCTGCGTTATAACAGTGGGTATAATACAGGAATAAAACCGTAATTATAACCCAGGATTATAACAGTGGGTACAACAGTGGGCATAACACAGAGCTATGCCAGTGGTTGTAGCACAAAAGTATATGAGAGTCTATAACTCAGAGATAAAACAGAAGTTATAGCAGAAATTATAACACATAATTATATTAGAGATCATAATCTAACAAATGTTGTAACAGATGTTTTAACTCGTATGTTAAAACAGAGGTTATAACAGTGGTTATAACATTAAATTATAAAATTGTAAAACATAGTTATAACAAAATATAAAAGTTATAGAAGAAAATTATATAAGCTATTATGATATAACAGAGGATCATCTATTATAGACTGTGTTATAACAGATGTGAAACTTATGTTAAATAATGTATTCTATAACATCTATGTTATAACCTCTGTTATATTATAATCTATTATATAATTATCATATATAACTTTTGTTATACCTCTGTTGTATCTCTATATTATATCCTATCATATATTTCTGTGGTATAACCTCTGTTATAATTAGGTTTTACAATCTTTTATAACTCTATGTTATAACCACTTTTACATCCCTAAGTTAATATCCGTGTTATAACATACGTATTATAATATCTATTTTAACATCCATGTTATAATTGTTTTATAATCTATTCTACAACATCTGTGCCATAACCTCTGTTATATTATATTTTTTATATAATAATGTTTTGTAATTTTTGTTATAGACACCGTTATAACCTTGTACCATAGTCGCTGTTATAACTATGTGATTTACTTACCGTTATAACTCTGTGTCATAACCTCTGTCATAACTATGTATTATAATATCTGTCATGACTTAGTGTTATAACATCTGCCATAACTCTGTGTTTTAACATCTGTCATAACTCTAAGTTATAATATATGCTATAAAATCTGTTGTATCCTATATTATAATAGATGTTACATTATACGCGTTATTACATCTATTATAACATCTGTGTAGTAATAGAGGTTACAATTATGTTTTACAATCTATTTTATAATATCTGTGTTATGACATCTGTTATATTATAAACTGTTATGTAATTATCTTTTATAACTTGGTTATAACCCCTGATATATCCTTTGTGTATATCCTCTTACATATTTCTGTGGTATAATCTCGGTTATAACCAGATTATATATTTTTATAACTTTATGCTATAACCACTTTTACATCGCTGCGCTGTAACGCATGTTATAACCCTGTGTTATAATGCGTGTTATAACTCTGTGTTATAACCTATGTTGTATCATACATGTGATAACACATGTTGCAACATAGATGCTACAATAGAGGTTACAATTATATTTTATAATCTATTCTATAATATCTATGTTATGACCTCTGTTATATTATAAACTGTTATATAATTATCTTTTATAACTTTTGTTACAACGTCTGTTATATTTTTTATGTATAGCCTCTTACATATTTCTGTGTTATAACTCTATATCATAACCACTTTACATGGCTGTGTTGTAAACACTGTCATAACGCTGTGCTATAACAGTGGTTATAACTCTGTCTTATAACCTTTACTATAAATCTGTGCTGTGACCACGGTTATAACTCTATATTATAATCTCTGATATAACTATGTGTTGTGACATCTGCTTTAACTCTGCGTTATAACATCTTCTATATCTATGATATGACCTCTGTTACATCATAATTTGTTATATAATTATCTTTTATAACATTTGTTATAATCTCTGTTATATCCTTAAGGCAAAGCCTTTCATACATTTCTATGTTGTAATCTCTGTTATAACTAGATTCTACAATTTTCATAGCTCTATTTTATAAACACTTTTATATAGCTGAGTTATTATCCTTGTTAAAACATGTGTTTTATAACATCTGGTATAACTCTACGTTATAACATCTGTTATAACTTTGCGTTATAACTTCTGTTTAAACAGTATGTTAAAACCTCTATTATATCACAGAGATTATTATATCTGTTAAAACTCTATTTTATAACCTCTATTATATCACAGATGTTATTATATCTGTTAAAACTCTATTTTATAACCTCTATTATATAACAGAGGTGTTATAACCTCCGTTATAACTCTGTGTTATAAACTCTATTATAAGTCTCTGCTATGAACTCTATTATAACATCTGTGTTGTAATAGAGATTAAAATTATGTTTTATAATCTATTTTATAATATCTATGTTATGACCTCTGCTATATCATAATCTGCAAAAAGTCATCTTTTTTAACTTTTGTTATAACCTCTATTATACCCTTGAGGCATAGCCTCTCATATATTTTTGCGGTATAACCTCTGTTAGTAATATGTTCTTGAATATTTTATAACCTTAAGTTATAACCACTGTTACAACTCTGTGTTATTATTTTTGTCATAACACGCACGTTATAACAACTGTTATAATTTTGCGTTATAGTCCATGTTATAACTCTATACTATAATATGCGTTATAACTTTGTGGTATAACCTCTGTTATGACTATGCTCTACAACCTTTTATAATTCTATGTTATAACCACGGTTACAACTCTGTGTTATTATTACTGTTATAACATACGTGTTATAACATCTATTATAACAATTATGAATCGAGGATTTTTAGCTTACCGACAAAGCGACATCTATACGTTCGATGCCTATACATCTGTTATAAATTAGTTTATAACAGAGTTTAAATTGTAATATGTGTTATGACAGATATTATAACAAAAATTATGTCACATGTGACATGTGTTATAACAGATTTAAAACATAATTATAACATATTTTATGACACATGTTATAACACCTATTATGTATGTGTGATTATAACGTACATGTTCCAACGGAAATTATAACACAAATGTTATAACAGATACTATTAAACATAGTTATAACAGAGGTTGTGACGCATGTTATTGCACACATGTTATTTGAGATGTTATAACATAGATGTTGTAAAAGATGTTATAAAACATAATTATAACAGAGATTATAACCATACTTATAACCTCTGTTATACAACATAATTAAAACAGATGTTATAGAACATAATTATAACTGATGTTATGCCAGATGTTATAACACATATGGTATAATAGAGGCTGTAACAAACTTTTTAAACCCAATAAAAATTACATTTTCAACTATATACCTTATCATTAAAAACCAAGAACTTTTCTTTACCCGCAAAAATTGATGTGAAAGTCGATTATGCTTTTCTGTAAAATTGCGCGTGGGGGCAATTACTTTCGCAATACCGGTTGGCATATCTCACCTGTGTCACAGTAGTAAATAATTGCTTCCGTTAAGGGTGTTACACATAACGCGCGTCAGTGTATTATACAATGCATTGGACGCGCAACAATGAGCACTTTGAATTGTTGCCGTTATCTGGTTCAATTCTTTACGCAATGTCGATACCGTTCAGTTTCTTTTGCTTCATTTTGCATATTATCGCGAGACACAGGAGTGGATATATCGAGCCGGCCTCATCACATCATCTTCGCCAATTGCCAGTCCCGTCTGACAATTTCATGCTCACGGTATTATGCAAATTAAAAAAAAACCAGCCAATATTACGTTTTATTGCTTTATTTTCCCTCCAGTTTAATTAACTCGGCGAAATGTTTTCAATCTCACTCTCGGGTGAAAATATTATTCAATCATGTAAATATAACGGATAAAAATGTGGCAAGTGTGTGACTCTACATGGGCGCATATTCACTTATGAATTGCGTCCCTTCTACTTGAGAATTTGCACAAAAAAAAAGTAATGTTAGGAGGGGATAGATTTAATCCACAATCTGGCAACGAAGAAAGACATTAATTTCATCTTGGAGCATCGTGCATGAGTAAAAATAATAAAATTATAAATTATGAGTATGAAATAATTGAAATTTTTCTTATGCAAAATAAACGAGTATAATCAAGTATTGGATAAAGTTGGAGTATTATTTACTGAATATATTTTATCCAGAAATCGTCAATTGACAAATGTTGAAATTAGTGAGTCTATTGAAGAATGCGTGTTTTAAGGGAAATTTAAAAGTTGTTACTTGCTCTTTTTTTCTCTTTTTCTTAATAAAATGGGTTCTAATCATAACAGATAAGCGTAACATTTGCTTACACGTATTTTGCGGATGCAATGAATAATTTCAAGCGAAATTACTTTTTTCCTGCATTACATGTTCGTTGATTGACCGTAATTGACATTAACTATCAATCACCGTTTCTGCTTCAATTTATTATTTTTAAACCTATATATTATATGTATATGATGTTTTTCATTTTTTAGCTCAGGTAATTATTTCCAACATGACGAACATCAGGTATATTCTAATCGAAAGCTGTTAATACTGATGGGAAAAAAGTATAATAAAAAGGTTCAAGCTATATTTTTAGCTGTAAAACATTAGCAATATAAATTTTCGAAATTTTATTAAAATCATTTTTTTTCTAATTTGTTCAATATTATTTTTATAAGTGCTATACCTCTCTTATACCACAATTGTATTTACGTCAATTTCGTTAAAAACGCATTAAATTTACCAAAACAGCTCAGACCAATTAAAAAATAAAAATAATAATAATAATAAATATCTCAATTTTTTAGTGAGAGGCAAAATATCTCATGTGTGTAAAAAACTTCAAAGCTCTTAAAAAGAGAAAAAAGCTCTGAAAATTTGAAAAAAGTGAATAAAATTTAAGATAAATAATTGAAAAAATTTTAAAATCTTAGAATATATGTTTAAAAAAAAGAAAATAAATACAAAATTAATGACAAACTTTTAATTAAAGAGAAGAATTAAAAAATCGCAGAAACAATCGAAAATTGATGAAAATAATTGATAATTCAGAGAAATAATCGAAAATTTTGAAAATTATGCTTAAATAATAAAAATAATTGAGAATCTTTTTAAACATGAAAAATTAATGACAATAATCTAAATTTGAGATAACAACTGGGCAATTAATTAATTAATTGAAAAATAGTTCAAAGGCGGAGAAAATAATTGCCAAATGATAAAAAGAAATAAATATTAAAAAAAATAATTGGAAATTTCGATATATATATATATTTGAAAGTTCAGGATATCAATTTAGAAATAATTAATATTATTAAAAATTGAAGATAATAATGGCAAATTTGAGAAAAATATTTAAAAGTCTTAGAAAATAGTTTTAAAAAATAAGAATAATTAAAAATTGGAAAAAATAATAGACAAATGATTTTAAATCGATTTTAAATTAAAAAAAATTATTGCAATAAGATAAAAAACAATAATAAGTTGAAAAAAAGGGATTTTGAAATAAATAATTGAAAAAATCCAGAACTTTTTTTAAAGAAAAAAAGATAATAAAAATTAGAGAAAAATACTTAAAAATCTAAAAAATTAGTTGAAAAAAAGAAAATAATTAAAAATTAGAGAAAATAAATGAAAAAAGATAAACATAATTGAAAACTGAAGAGAACAATTTTTAATTTAAGAGAAATAATTGCAAAAAATACAGAATATACATTAAATACAAAAAAATGATAAATATAATTGAAAACTGAATAAAATAATAAAAATTTCAGATAATTAATTAAAAAAATTTAAGAAATTTTGAAAAAGAATGTAAGTAATTAAGAAAAAAAATAAAAATAATATAATTAATTTAAAATTGGATTAAATAATGAAAATAGTAGCCAAAGAGTAAAAACTTTTTGAAATTATGAAAAAAAAATGGAAAATAATTTAAAACTGAAGAAAATAATAAGAAATTTGAGAAAAATAATAATCTTAGAAAATAATATAAAGAATATAAGATTAATTAAGTATTAGGGAAAATAATTGAAAAATGATCTTAAAATTTAAAACTTGAAGAAAATAATTCAAATATGATAAAGACAATGATTAGTTGAAAAAATAACTTAAATTTGAAATAAATAATTTAAAAAATTGCAGAATTAAACAAAAGTAGTAATTGAAATTTGAGAAAAATACTTGAAAATCAGAAAAAAATAATTGAAAATAATGAGAATAATTATTAAAGAAGGCTTAATTAAAATTATGAAAACAAATAAAAATAATTAAAAATTAAAAAAATAATTAAAATTTTAGAAAAATACTTAAAAATCTTAGAAAATAATTTTAGAAAATGAGAATAATAATGATCAATCGAGGAAAATAATTGACATTTCAGATAAATAATCAAAAATGTTTGATAATTATGCCAAATTAATGAAAATAATTGAAAAATCGTTTAACAAATTAAATATTGAAGACAATAATGTAAATTTGAGATAATAACTAAAAATTTAGGTAATTAATTGAAAAATAATAAAAAAAAATGAAAATTGAATAAATTAATTGAAGATTCAGATATATATTTGAAAGTTCAGAAAATTAATTCAAAAATTATTAAAATAATTAAAAATTGAAAATAATAATTGCAAAATGACAAAAATAATGGTTAATTAAAAAAATTAATTTAAATTAATCTAAAATGTGGGAATAAATAATTAAATTGATTTAATGTCAAAGGCAAAATATTTAACATTGAAAAAGTGATAGAAAAAACTGAACAATATGACTGAAATTTGAAGAAGGTAAATTTAAGATTTAGAGAAAGAATTTAAAAATAATTAAAAATTGCAAAAAATAATTGAAAACTGATAAAAATAAAACAATACTGTTGTTTAAGTAATTGAAATCATAATAATCCTTCTTTTTGAGTTACCAAAGTTGTAATATCTTCGTATGTTAATGACACGTAGCACTTAGCACTTGACACTTAGCACGTGGTACTTAGCACTTAACATTTAGCACTTACCGCTTAGCACTTGACAATTGATCCCTAGCACTTGCCGTTTAGCACTTGACACTTGGCACTTACCGCTTGACACTTGCCGATTAGCACCTGACACTCAGCACTTACTGCTAAGCACTTACCTTAAAACTCCCTTAACATTAGATCAAAAATGACTTGACTGCATCAACCCCTGGTCACTTTATTACTGGTAGTTAATTAAAAAATATGCATCAAATGATTTTCGGGACTAGCAGGTGGTACTTAGCACTTGGCACTTATCACTTACCGCTTGCACTTGACTCTTGACCACTAGCACTTACAGTTTAGCATTTACCGTTTATTATTTGACACTTGGCACTTACCACTTGACACTTACCGATGAACAATTGGCACTTAGCACTTACCGCCAAGCACTTGCCGTTTATCAATTGACACTCGTCACTTACCGCTAGACACTTATTGACGAGCAATTAACACTTACTGCTAAACACTTACCGTTCATCACTTGACACTTAGCACTTACCGTTTAGCACTTACCGCTAAGCTAAACGGTAATTGCTGAACGGTAAATGCTTAGCGGTAAGTGTCAATTGATAAATGGTGATTGCTTAGCGGTAAGTGCTAAGTGTAATAAAGTGAACAGGAGTTGATGCGGACCAGTTATTTTTGATCAGTTGTTAAGGCAGTTTAAAGGTTTGGAATTTAATAATAATATAAAAGAAACGGTAAGTGCTAAGTGTCAAGTGATGAACGGTAAGTGTTTAGCAGTAAGTGTTAATTGCTATTCAATAAGTGTCTAGCGGTAAGTGACAAGTGTCAAATGATAAACGGTAAGTGCTTAGTGTCAAGTGTTAATCGGTAAGTGTCAAATGGTAAGTGCTTAGCGGTAAATGCTAAGTGTTAAGAGCTAATTGGTAAGTTTCAAGCGGTAAGTGCCAACTGTCAAATTATAAACGGTAAGTGCTAAGCTGTACCACCTGCTGAGTGTCAAGTACCAAGTTTTAAGTGCTAAGTGCTAAATGTTCTTAGACAAACGGCCTGGTTTTTAGTCTCGCAATAGTTTTTACGCACATTTTTTATTAAACTATTAGTAATAAAGTGACCAGGGGTTGATGCGGACAAGTCATTTTTGATCTGATGTTAAGGGAGTTTAAAGGTTTGGAATTTAACAATAATAGAAAAGAATTATTAAAAATTGAAGAAATTTTTAAATCACTTCAAATTTAGTATATTTAAAATCTGGATTAATTGAACTTTCAATAAATGCAAGTTCACATTAACTGAAATTTGAAAAATTAAAATTGCCATAAATTTAAAAACCCAACACGAGTTTTTTGAGTGATAAAAACCTACCAGAATTGCCTGGAAACTTGTTACTAAGCGTTTTTTTAACGCAATGGATATTTTAACTCAGAATTTTCAAAATTCCAAAATGTCGCTTAAATTTGTTATAATCCTCTCTAATATATATATATATATATATATATATACACCTGATGAAACTAGTTACTGAAAGATTGACTTGCAGTAATCACTTATGGACTGAAAATAAATACAACTAATTATAAGTATACAGGACTGGGAAATATTAATGATACTAATTATCCATTTTACAAATTGATTTCACTGATTATTTATGCTTAGTGGTTTAGTGTTTAGAGACGCTTGGATTTGCAGGATCGTTTTGTGCAAAGGTAGCATTATGAGCCGGACTGCAAGTGGATAATGTATGCCTCATTGGAAGATAGAGATCGAGGCATAAAGAGTCTATTTTGTTGAAAAGTAAGGAGGGTCATTGAGAGGTTTGTAGTCAAGTATTGGCACGCGCATTTGTCAGTGCAATTGTATTGATTTCACGCTCGAGGCACGCAATAATAAGCGATCTTAAAGGTATATAAGTGAGTCTCTCGAAAACTTTCGTTCTGCCGTTTAATTCTAAATCCCAAGCATTTATGCCGCTACAGCGTTTTGCTGTTCTGCGATTAGCCAAAGTGGACTCGTAAATCAGTGATACAGTTACGGGGAAATATTATCCTGTAAGTGGACATACACGCCAAGGGCGTATAGCTCTCAACCAAGTAGCCGGGAAGCCTCTTCAACATAATATGTATAATATTAATATAATGTATATATTATATATAATATAAAGCTAATGTATAGGTGAAAATACAGAGAACAAGTCGAAAAAAAATTTGAGAATAATGGAAAAAACCAACAAAGATTGAAATTTTCCATCACTAGTGAGAAAAATTATTATTTCCGTTATTAGTGGCAAAAATTACTGTTTCCGTCACTAGTGAGAAAAAAAAGTATTTCTCAGGGAGAAGAATTAACATTTTCTTCACTAGGGGTCGTTTATATACCACGTGGACAATTTTTAATCACTTTTGCTTCCTCATAGAGGAAGCTTTGTGATCGTTAAGATTTTCGATTTTCCAAAAATAGTCTAAATCGACTCATTTTCATCTAAAAAGCGTAAATTTTCATTCCTAAGCAAATGTCCAGATGTATGTGTGTGTGTGTGTGTGTGTGTGTGTGTGTGTGTATGTGTGTGTGTATAGCGTTTTTTGTCGCCAGGATATCTCGAGAACGCTTCAACGGATTTCAATAAAATTTGGATGACTTTTTAAGCTCGTGAATATCTAAATTTGGACACAGGGATTTTTGAAAATACCCAATCAAATTTTGTTGAGCACCTTTTTTCATCGAAAAAAATCGTTTTTTGCCAAAGTTTTTTTCCAAGTTAAAAATACAACTTAATGAATAAAAAAATCATATTCCTTATCTCAAAACGAATCGATTGACCTATATAACTTTTATAATTGATCAAAAATTCGTAAATTAATTGATGTTTTTTCATTTTTTTGCACTTAAAATTCCTTTTTTTAAAGAATTTCTCGAATTAAATTTTATGTTACTAATATATTGCTTTTTCTATAAGAAAGCAAATTTGTTTGCTAACTTTGAAACGAAATATCCACGAAATGGACATAATTTTCACCTAGTAAAATAATGATAATAATAATATTACTAATAATATTAACCCTCAACTGCTAGACTATCGGGATTTAACGTAACTGCCAGATTGGGTCTACGGGACCCGAGCGATTTTCAAACGCTGATTGCTCAGAGCCTAATGAACATATCGGGACGTCTTTTTTTTAAAACTTATTGCCAGAACCTGTAGAAAAAGAATATCTAGCTTAAATTAATGTGTCTTTAATATTTTTTTTAATATTTCAAGAAATGTAAAGATACTTTTTTAAAAAGTCGTTTTTTTCAAATAGCTATAGTAACACCAAAAATAGACATAAATAAAATTTCTAAGTGGATTTTTGAAGCTTTAAACATGTACCTTAAGTCTGTTTAAGCCATTTTTTGATTGGCTGAAAAAAACATATTTTTTGGGAGAAATGAAAATCATCAAATTTGGTTCATTAAGTGGAGTCACCTGAGAAATTTCAACCCATCGAAATATATGTTTCTTATCGGTGCCAATTTTTTTTCTGGGACTATTTTGGATGTAAAAGAATGCCATATTATCAAAATTAAAAAAAAAAAATTTTTGAAAAAAAAATTTAAAAAAATTTCTTTTTGTTGAAAAATTTTTTTTTTTGTAAAAATCTATCTCCTCCTACAATTTTTCATATTTTTTTAATGCCAATTTTTTTATATGCCTTTTTTAAGATTTCAAACCAAATATCGTATGGGTTTTAACATTTTTTAATTTTTTCAACAAAAAAAAAAAAATTTAATTTTTTTTTTTTAATCTTGATAATATGTCATTCTTTTACATCCAAAATAATCCCAGAAAAAAATTTGCACCGATAAGTAACATATTTCGATGGGTTGAAATTTCTCAGGTGACTCCCCTTAAATAAAGAGAAACCACATTATTAAGAATACAATATTTCATTGTTTCCAAAACATACAATTTAGGGATTTTTGAAATTAACTAATCAAATTGTTTTAGTATCTTTTTAATCAAAATCATTCATGTTCTTTTAATTTTTGTTTTTATTAACTTAAAATATTTAAAATATTATTAAATTATTGCTTCCTCTATGAGGAAGCAAATTGTTTTGCTTCCTTGGAAGCGATGTGTTCATGAAATGGACAGAATTCACACCTAGTTTAATCTTCCTCGCCCCTCGAAATGTCCACGTGGACTTTTTTTTAAAAATAATATGATTTTCTATGTTATGAGAAATTATAATTTTAAATTAGGATTCTTATCTTGAAATGGTGAATAAATTAATATTTAATACTCTCTAAATCTGAATTAGTTAAAAATAACTAATTTGAAACCAAAAACTCAGTCACTAATTGAAATAGTTATATTTCTACTAATCATTTAGTACAAAATAACTAATTATTAGTCAAATTCATTTTTAGGTTATGTCAAAATAACTAATATTTTAATAAAATTCTGTTTACTAATTCAATTAGTAAAATTTTAACTATTTTTTAGTTATGTTTTTACTAACAATTAGTCATTTTTTTACTAATAACTAGTTATTTTTAACTAATTGCTGAAATAAAAACTCAGGCACGAGTTTACTAATAATTAGTTATTTTTAACTAATTCAAATTTAGAGAGTATAAGAAATAATAAATATTTTATTTAAATCCGTTGAAGCTTTTTGGAAATAAAGTGGCAGAAAAAAAAGTCACCACACACACATTTCTGGACATTGGCTTAAGAATGAAAATTTTTGCATTTCAGATGAAAATGAGTCAATTTATACTATTTTTGAAAAATCAAAAATCTTAACGATCACAAAATCTATAAAATTAATTGAAAAATAAAAATTAGAGAAAATGAGAATAATAATTCAAAAATAAAGAAAATAATTACACTTTGAGAAAAATAAGCGATAAAAGTATAAAATATATTTAAAATTAAAAAGCATGATTAAAAAATGATGAAGGCAATAGAAAATTAAAGTAAATAAGTAAAATTTAAGATAAATATTCAGAAAATTTTAAAAATTAATTGAAAAACAATTAGAATCTTGAAAATTTGGAGAAAATGATTGTAAAATAATAAAAATAATTATAATTTAAATTTAAGATTAATAACTTTGGGCCAACCTAAAATTCGCACCTGGGAATTGGGAATTTAAAAAAAATAATAAAAAAATAATTAAAAATTGGAGAAAACAATTGCATAATAATCAAAATATTTGAAAATTGACTAAATAATTGAAATTTTAGGTAAATAATTGAAATTTGAAGAAAAATAATTAAAATTTCTATATGAAAAAGCAAAATTAAAAAATTTAGTTAAAACTAAAGCAAATAATTAAAATATGGTAAAAACAATTAAGCATTGAAAAAGTAATTGATATTTAAAGAATTAATTGAAAATTGAGATAAATAATTAGAAATTTGGAAAATTCACTAAAAAATAATTTTAAATTTGAGAAAATAATTGCAAAATAATTAAAATAATTAAAATAATTAAAATTTTTAAAAATTGATAAAATCACCAAATTAATTTGAAATTGAATAAAGTAATTGAAATATGAGAGAAAGAATTGAAAATTTAGAAAAGTTAATACAAAATTAAAAAAGTAATAGAAATCTTAAGAAAAATAGTTGAAACATGATAAAAACAATTAAAAATTGAAGAAAATATTTAACATTTAATGAATTAATTAAAAGTGGGTATAATAATAATAATTGAAAATAGAAGAAAATAACTAAAATTTGTAAAAATAATAATTGACAATATCTTAAATTATTTGCAGAATAATAAAAATTTTTGGGAAATTAGTTAAAAAATAATTAAAATATTTAAAAATTGGAGAAAATAATTTTAAATTGGGGAAAGTAATTGAAGGTCCAAGAAATAATTAAAATGTCTGAAAAATGAATTTATAAAATTACAAAATATATTGAAAATATAAGAAAAGAATTAAAAAATAATATAAAAAATAAAACATTGATAAAAATTATTTAACAAAAATGAGATAAATAATTGTAAATTAAGGTAATTGACTAAAAAATATTGAAAATTCTCACAAATTGGAGAAAAAGAATTGCAAATTGATGAAAATAATTTAAATTAAAAAAATATAACTGAAATTTGTGAAAAATAATTGAAAATTTAAAAAAATAATAAAAAAGTAATTTTAAAAATTGAGCATTGAGGGTCAGGCTTCGCCAAGCGGATCGGCTAAAATTGTAAAAATTCTATTTCTAATAAGACATCATTTTTGTTATCCTTAAACTATGTAAATTAAGCTCTAAAATTATTAGAGCAAAAAAAAAAAATTTTTTCGAAATTATTAGTGATTGAAATTTTTAATAGTGCAAAATGAAAACATATATTTTTCTCGAGATCTTCTTAACCGATTTTAAAAGTTAAAAAAGCATTTTAATTGTCTTGAAACGTAGTTTAAAAATATTTTTTGTTCTTAAGAATTTTTAATTTTTATCGTTTTTTACATTATTTATTTAATAAATGTTAATAAAAAACAGCTTTCTGCGTGCATTATGTGAAATTTTAAAATGCTGTTGTATTCAATTGAAAAATTTAGGTGAAAAAAATATTCGAAAATTATTGAAAAATACGTGGAATTTGTGAAAAATAATTGAAAATAAAAAAAAATAGAAAAATAATTCTAAAAATTGAGCATTAATAAAAATTTATGAAATTTGATATGAATAATTGAGAAATTTAGAAAAAAAAAACATTGAATATAATTTAAAATTTGAGAAAACTATTGCAACATTATGAAAATATTTAAAAATTGAAAAACGTGATAAAATCTCCAAATTTATTTGAAATTGAAGAAAGAAGTAATTAAAATATGAGAGAAATAATTAAAAATTTAGGAAATTAATAAAAAATTGAAAAAGTAATAGAAATTTAAAGAAACTTAGTTAAAAAACGATTAAAGCAATTAAAAATTATTGAAAATATTTGAAATTTAATGAATTTATTAAAAGTTGCTACAATAATAACAATTCAAAATAGAAAAAATTAATTAAAATTTGTGAAAATAATAATTAAGAATGTCTTAAATTACTTAAAAATTAATAGAATTGTTTGAGAAATTAGTTAAAAAATAATTTAAATATTAAAAAATTGTAGAAAATAGTTTTAAAATGGTAAAAGTAATTGAAGGTCTAAGAAATAATTACAATTTCTGAAAATGAATTTATAAAATTACAAAATATATATTTTAAATATAAAAAAATAATTAAAAAATAATAAAAAAAATAAAACATTGATAAAAATTATTCAACAAAAATGAGATAAATAACTGTAAATTAAGGTAATTGACTAAAAAATATTGATAATTCTCACAAACTGGGGAAAAGAATTGCAAATTGATGAAAATAAATTAAAATAAAAAAGAGCCAGTATCATTTTGACACATGACTTAATTTTAGATTGTTATATTGTACAGAATGGAAATGTTATTTTGTACAACTGCTAAATGATATTTTGTACAATTTTGAAAAATGAATTTGTTATTTTGTACAATTCTTTAAAAAAGCTAAAATATTGTACTTCCAATGTTTTATTGCTTTTTTAAAAAATTGTACAAAATAACAAATTAATTTTTCAAAACTGTACAAAATAACATTTAGCAGTTGTACAAAATAACATTTCCATTCTGTACAATATAACAATCTAAAATTAAGTCATGTGTCAAAATGATACTGGCTCATAAAAAAATGTAACTGAAATTTGTGAAAAATAATTGAAAATTCAAATAGATAATAGAAAAATAATTTTAATAATTAAGCATTGATAAAAATTATTGAAACTTGAGATAAATAATTGAAAAATTTATAGAAAAAAAAAAATATTGAATATAATTTAAAATTTAAGAAAACAATTGGAAAATAATTAAAATATTTAAAAATATGAAAAAAATAATTAAAATTTGTAATAAAAGCACTATTTTTCGATAGTTGGAAGATCAGGATTAAAAAATAGAAACACTACTTTTTTAAAAAGTATGACGACGTTTCGGTGGCTTGGTTTGCCACCATCATCAGGTCACCATGGTGTTCTTGGATGAATTTAAAAAATTTCTTAGGAGCAGAAGTGTCTGACCCCCTGGAGTCCATCATTAATCCAGGACTGATTTCATTAATAATATTTTCTTCTTCCATTATGTTTTCAATAAAAGCACTATTTTTTGATAGTTGGAAGATTAGGATAAAAAAATAGAAACACTACTTTTTTAAAAAGTATGACGACGTTTCGGTGGCTTGGTTTGCCACCAAAAAAACGTCGTCATACTTTTTAAAAAAAGAAGTGTTTCTATTTTTTTTATCCTGATCTTCCAACTATCGAAAAATAGTGGTTTTATTGAAAACATAACGGAAGAAGAAAATATTATTAAATTAAAATTTGTGGTAAATAATTGAAAGTGTAAGTGTTCTTGAGATATCCTGTCGAAAAAACAGTTTCGCGAAATTGGAAGTCAAAAATTTGAAATTTAAAAGTTAAACAACACTTAAAGGGAAAAAATAAATGTTAATAAAAAAAAGCTCTCTGCGTGCATTACGTATAATTTTAAAATACTGTTGTATTCTTTACACTTTTTAGGGTTCCGTACACAAAGTGTCCAAACGGAACCCTTATGTTTTCACTCGTTTGTCCGTCGCCCAAAACCATTAACCCCCCCCCCCCCCTAGCGGCCAAACTATTTGAGATAGAGAGTTGAAATTTGGTACACTTATGTATTTTCACGTGTAGATTACAGGAAAAATATAGCGAACATGATTGAACGTGATGTTCATAGCGTTGTCAAGGAAATAACAAGATTTTTTTCAAAAAATGCATTAAAATGACTATTTACCCCCCCCCCCCCCTCCTTATCTCCTAAACTATTTGACCTAGAGTATTGAAATTTGGTACACATATGTATTTTCGCGAGTAGAGTTCAGGAAAAATATAGAGAACATGATTGGAGGTGATGGTCATAGCGTTGTCAAGGAAAAACTTTTTTTTTCAAAAAAAACGTGTCCCCCCCCCTTATCTTCCAAACCATTTGACCTAGAAGTTTAAAATTTGGTATATACCTAGATATTTTTACGTGTAGTATACAGGAAAAATATAGCGAACGTTGCTGGACTTAATTTTCAAAAGTTATTAATGAAAAGTTGAAAAATGACAAAAAACCCCTATGTTAGCGCTCAGCGTATTTATCCTGAAAGGTTGGGAATTGGTTAAAAATGTGTAATTTTATGCAGAATTTATTATAAAACCATAAAAATTATGGTTTAAATTTATTATCATAACATTTTTTCCAAAAAACTGAAATTTTACCAAAAAAAATTTTTTCTTCTAAACAGCTACAATATTTTTTAGTTTCAGTTTATTTTTTCTTGTACAAAATGTTTATGTTTAAATTACTTTAAAAGTTAAAAAATTAAAAAAAATTAAAAAAAAAATTTTTTGGCTTTAAAATTTAAAATTATATAAAAAAGCTTAGTCTATTTAATTGGAAATTTTTAATCTTATAAAAATCATTAAGTTTATACTTAAATTTCTTTAAAAATAAAAAAAATTATTTTAATTTATCATTATTTAAATTATTATTCAAATAATCTCTGACTCATATAATTGAAAAAAATTAGAGCGGTACGGAACCCTTCGACTTGGTACGAGTGTAACTCGTACTTGCCTGATATTTTACAAATAAAACCGTTAAGAAAAAAATAGCCCGCGATTAGAGACAAAGATATTAAATTTCTTTTTTTCGGCGTACATAAAACATTTTAAACTCAATTATATAAATCCGTTGTCAATAAAAACCATTGAAAACAAAAAAAAAACTTGAACATAAATAATTTTTAAACTCTCATTCACTACCTATGCAAAAAAAATTTTGAACTCCGAAAAAAAAATTTAATATCTTTGTTCCTAATTGCGGGCCATTTTTTTTCTTAACAGTTTTATTTTCAAAAAAGTGTGAAGAATACAACAGTATTTTGAAATTTCACGTAATGCACGCAGAAAGCTGCTTTTTATTAACATTTATTAAATAAATAATTTAAAAAACGATAAAAATTAAAAATTCTTAAGAGCAAACAATATTTTTAAAAACTACGTTTCAAGACAATTAAAATGATTTTCTAACTTTTAAAATCGGTTAAGAAAATCTCGAGAAAAATATGTTTTCACTTTGCACTATTAAAAATTTCAATCACTAATAACTTCGAGAAAAAGTAACTATATTTTTTTTCACCACTTCTGTCACTAGAAGAAAAAAGACCATTCTTTGTCACTAATCAGCAAACTGTTGTCACTAATAGAAAAAATTACGATTTTCGTCATTAACAGGGTAAAATAATCAATTCCGTTACCCAGTGGAAAAAATAACTACTTTCGTCACTAGTGATAAAAATAGCCATTTTCCTCACTAGTTTGAAAAATGACCACTTCCGTCACTAGTCGGAAAAAATTACATCAATTTATCACTAGTGGGTGAAAATAACCAGTTATCGTCACTAAAGTGGGTAAATTTACCATTTCCATCACAAGTGTAAAAAATAACTATTGTGGCACTGTTGTAAATAAATCGAACAAGAAATTTGTTTCACTATATAGGAAAAAAGATCTGATTATAAAACGTTTGTCTTGTATAATCGATGTAAGAATGAAAATTAACTAGAGAGGAAGTTGAGGATCAAAATAAGCAAGGATAGGCGTTTCCTATATCAGCAAATTGCAATAGCCCCCAGGGACCCTGACAGCTTTGTGGGCGCTTTTACGTTATTAATTATGAGCAGGCATGCGAGACGATTGGTACTCGATGTTTCAGAGATGCCGGGCTACCGCCTCGTAATTCCTTCAATATCGACAACTCATATGTGTATTATAAGATTCCATATACTATATATATATATATATATATATGGAACACATGTAGTAACCTTTTCTGATAATGTAATGCCAAACTTGTATTTATTGCAGCTGTAGCCTGGATAGGAACAAGGGCACCACACACAAATAAGGCGAGTACACTGAGAAAAATCTTGAGCAAATATAGGATCTGAAGTTCACTGCACGAAAGCATATAAGAAATTCCCAGTGAAATTGTCCTCAAGTTTAGAGTTGCAAAATTCTCGGTAATTCAAAATCTGGTTATATTCTCGAGAAAATAACCGAGAATTTTCTCCTTCCGGAGATTTTTCTATATGTTTGAATCAGCTTCACTATTTTGAAACACAAACAATTTATTGGATATAAAAATGGATAAATAACAAAATAATTATCATTACAAACTAACTACAAGTCAATGAAGTGTAAAAATTAGTATTAAATATACCAATTACAATTTTAAAATGAAAGAAGATAATTTAAATTTGAGACTAATACTTGAAAATCTTAGAATTAATTGAAAAAAATTAAGGTAATGTAAAAATGGAAAATATAATTGAAAATTGAAAAAAAAAAATGATTGAAATTAGGATAAATAATTGAAAATTTAGAAAATTAATTCAGAAAATGATGAAAATGATTAAAAATTAAAGAAAATTGTAAAGAAACAATATAAATAATTTAAAATTGAAGAAAATAATTAAAATTTGAGATAATAATTGAAAAAATTGCATAATATATTTTAAATAATAGAAATTTAAAGGAAATAATTAAAAATCAGAGAAAATAAATTAATCAATATAATTTTAAATTAGGAAGAACAATTTTTAATTTAAGAGAAATATTTGCAAAAAATACAGAATATCAAAATACAAGAAAATCGTGGATAGAAAAATGAAAATCTCAGATAAGTAATTCAAAAATAATAAACAAATAATATAAATAATTGAAAAATAAATCTACGAAAATAAATCAAATAAATAGCAATTCAGGATAAAACTTATAAAATTTTAAAATTAAAAAAAAATGGCAAAAAATAATTGAAATTAAACAAAATAAATGAAATTTTCGTAATTATATAAAAAAAATCAAATCAAATCAATTAAAAATTGGAAAAAGTAATTTTAAAAATCGTAAACATGTTTTAAAAATAAAGTAAATAATTTTAATTTGAGGAAAAAACTTGAAAATATCATTATTGTATTTTATTATTGTTAAAAGTACAGAATTAATTTTTAAATAAAAGAAAATAATTGAAATTTGGGAAAATTATATGAAGATCTTAGAAATTAATTGAAAAAAATTAAAATAACTACAAATTTGGGGAATTAAATTGAAGAAAGCTAAAAATAATTGAAATTTACGATAATTAATAAAAAAATTTTAAAATAATGAAAACAAATGAAAACTAGGTGTAAATTCTGTCCATTTCATGGACACTTCGCTTCCAAGGAAGCAAAACAATTTGCTTCCTCATAGAGGAAGCAATAATTTAATAATATTTTAAATATTTTAAGTTAATAAAAACAAAAATTAAAAGAACATGAATGATTTTGATTAAAAAGATACTAAAACAATTTGATTAGTTAATTTCAAAAATCCCTAAATTGTATGTTTTGGAAACAATGAAATATTGTATTCTTAATAATGTGGTTTCTCTTTATTTAAGGGGAGTCACCTGAGAAATTTCAACCCATCGAAATATGTTACTTATCGGTGCAAATTTTTTTCTGGGATTATTTTGGATGTAAAAGAATGACATATTATCAAGATTAAAAAAAAAAAATTAAATTTTTTTTTTTTTTGTTGAAAAAATTAAAAAATGTTAAAACCCATACGATATTTGGTTTGAAATCTTAAAAAAGGCATATAAAAAAATTGGCATTAAAAAAATATGAAAAATTGTAGGAGGAGATAGATTTTTACAAAAAAAAATTTTTCAACAAAAAGAAATTTTTTTTAATTTTTTTTTCAAAAATTTTTTTTTTTTTAATTTTGATAATATGGCATTCTTTTACATCCAAAATAGTCCCAGAAAAAAAATTGGCACCGATAAGAAACATATATTTCGATGGGTTGAAATTTCTCAGGTGACTCCACTTAATGAACCAAATTTGATGATTTTCATTTCTCCCAAAAAATATGTTTTTTTCAGCCAATCAAAAAATGGCTTAAACAGACTTAAGGTACATGTTTAAAGCTTCAAAAATCCACTTAGAAATTTTATTTATGTCTATTTTTGGTGTTACTATAGCTATTTGAAAAAAACGACTTTTTAAAAAAGTATCTTTACATTTCTTGAAATATTAAAAAAAATATTAAAGACACATTAATTTAAGCTAGATATTCTTTTTCTACAGGTTCTGGCAATAAGTTTTAAAAAAAAGACGTCCCGATATGTTCATTAGGCTCTGAGCAATCAGCGTTTGAAAATCGCTCGGGTCCCGTAGACCCAATCTGGCAGTTACGTTAAATCCCGATAGTCTAGCAGTTGAGGGTTAATATTATTAGTAATATTATTATTATCATTATTTTACTAGGTGAAAATTATGTCCATTTCGTGGATATTTCGTTTCAAAGTTAGCAAACAAATTTGCTTTCTTATAGAAAAAGCAATATATTAGTAACATAAAATTTAATTCGAGAAATTCTTTAAAAAAAGGAATTTTAAGTGCAAAAAAATGAAAAAACATCAATTAATTTACGAATTTTTGATCAATTATAAAAGTTATATAGGTCAATCGATTCGTTTTGAGATAAGGAATATGATTTTCTAATTCATTAAGTTGTATTTTTAGCTTAGAAAAAATTTTTGGCAAAAAACGATTTTTTTCGATGAAAAAAGGTGCTCAACAAAATTTGATTGGGTATTTTCAAAAATCCCTGTGTCCAAATTTAAATATTCACGAGCTTAAAAAGTCATCCAAATTTTATTAAAATCCGTTGAAGCGTTGTCGAGATATCCTGGCGACAAAAAACGCTATACACACACACGTACACACACACACACACACACACACACACACACACACACACACACACACACACACACACACACACACATACATCTGGACATTTGCTTAGGAATGAAAATTTACGCTTTTTAGATGAAAATGAGTCGATTTAGACTATTTTTGGAAAATCGAAAATCTTAACGATCACAAAGCTTCCTCTATGAGGAAGCAATAATTAAAAATTTAAGAAAATAATTGAAATTTTAGAAAAATACTTAAAAACCTTAAAAATTAATTTTAGAAAATGAGAATAATAATTAACAATCGAGGAAAATAATTGAAAGATGAAAAAAAGTATTCAAAGTTAAAATAAATAAATGAAATTTGAAATATATAATTGAAAAATTGAAGCATTTTTTAATTAAAAGACAGATTTCCTTCCGAAATGTTTATTATGTGAGAAAGTAAATTCGATCGAAGGAAGGCAAATAAATAACATAAACAATGTTATTTTTTAATAGTCAGAACGACGTTTCGACGACATGGTTCGTCGTCATCATCAGGTTCTAAAATTTTATTAACAAAAAATAATGAATTGTCACAAACATAAAAAGAAAAAACACTAAAAAATAAATAAATAAAATTTAACGAAATTAAAATGAAATTATTACATATTGCAATTTGTCGAACAGTTAAAATATAATCCAAATGCTACAAGCATTTTGTCAAGACTAAGTTGAAAATATTTTTAAAAATTTAAAGAGCAGTAGAAATTCGGATTCAGTGAACTTAAAGGTAAACAAAACAGAGTCGGATATAGAAAGAAAAGTACAATCACAATTTCAATCGATTGATTAATGGAAAATAGATTTTGTTCAGGTATAAAATATCTTCTTTTTTGTTAATAGTAAAACCGTGATTTTTAATATGCAACATTTCAGAAAAAACACGTTTTTTATAATTTGATTCACGATCTATAATATGAGAGTTATTCCAATCGAATTCATGATTGTACTTAGATTGATGTGTACTGAAAATAGGATCATTGTTATTGCAATTTGACTTGTGTTCATTAGTACGTTTTTTTAATGTACGTTTTGTTTCGCCAATATAGCTCGCAGGGCAATCTTTATAATTAATTTTGTATACAATATTCGTGGTATTCCATTTATCTGTAGTATCTTTGCCCAGTTTTACGATATTTTAAAAATTTTTTTTACAATTGGAATTGGTTGAAAGTTGGCAGATTTAAAAATTTTTGATAATCTAGTGAAATCAACATAATTAAAAGGTATACCAACTTTCGGCATTTGTTTATACAAAAGTACACGTGGATTGTTAGAATTATTTGCATTAATGTTTTTAAATTTAATATTTTTAAGACGTTTAGTTATATGTTTATTAATAAAATCCAAAGGGATAGTCATTCTTCATTAAAATTTGTTTTACTTTCACTAGATTATTTTTATGAAAAGATTTATCAGATAGTAAGATAGCTCTATCAACTAAATTATAATTAGAGAAAATGATTGAAAAATGATTTTAAAATTTGAAACTTGAAGAAAATAATTGAAATATGATAAAACAATAGAAGTTAAAAATTGAAATAAATAAATGAAATTTGAAATAAATTGTTTAAAAATGCAGCATTGTTTATAAAGTAGAAAAAATAATTGGAATTACAGAAAAATACTTGAAATTCTTAGAAATTAATTGCAAGAAATGAGAATAATTAAAAATTGAAGAAAATAATTAAAATTTGAGAAAAATTTAAAAAAATAATTTTACAAAAGGAGAATAATAATTAAGAATTTAAAGAAATAACAGAAAAATGATCAAAATAATTTAAAATTAAAAAAAATAATTGAAATATGATGAAAATAATTAAAATTTCAGATAAATAGTTAAATTTTTTTAAAATTTTGAAAAAAGAATGAAAATAATTAGAAATTGGAGAAAATAATAAAAAAGTACAGAATTTTTTTTTAAGCAAAAGAAAATAATTGAAAAATCGTTCTAAATACAATAATCTTAATTTGAGATAATAACTGTAAATTTAGAAAATTAATTGCAAAATAATTAAAAGATGTGGAAAATTATTGAAAGTTGATTTTGAAATTTGAAACTTAAGAAAATAATTGAAATAAACAATAAAATAATCATAAGTTGAAAAAAATAAATTAAATTTGAAATAAATAATCGAGAAAATTGCAGATATTTTTTTAAATAAACAATAATACCTAATTAAAATTTGTGAAAAATACTTGGAAATATGAGAAATTAATTGAAAAAAATGAGAATAATTAAAGAAATTAATAATAGAATTGTAGGAAGCTAAAAATAATTAAATTTTAAAGTAATTAAAAAAATTTCAAAATTATGAAAACAAATGAAAATAATAAAAAATTGAAGAAAATAGTTGGATTTTGAGAAAAAGGCTTAAAAATCTTAAAAAATAATTTTACAAAATGAGAATAATAATATTACAAATTGAGGGAAATAATTGATATATGATGAAAATAATTAAAAATTTAGAAAATTAATTCAGAAATAATGAAATTAATTAAAAATTGAAGAAAATAGTGAATAAATAATATACCTATTAAAATTGAAGAAGATAATTAAAATTTGAGAAAATAATTAAAAAAAATTGCATAATATATTTTTAATAAAGGAAACTTATAGAAAATTTCAGAAAAATACTTGAAACTTTTAGAAGTGCATTTAGAAAAAAAAAAGAAAATTATTCTCTCATATTTCATTTAAATTATTTTCATCATATTTCAATTTTTATTCTCAATCATAAATTATTTTCAGCCTATTTCAATTATTTTTAGTTTTCTTCAACTTATTTTACCAATTTTTAGTTATTCTCATTTTTTCAATTATATTTTAACATCTTCATATAGTTTTCTCAATTTCAATTATTTTTTTATTTAAAAAAAATTCTGTATTTTTTCAATTATTTCACTCCAATGTCATTATTTTTTACAACTTATCATTGTCTCTACCTTATTGAGTTATTTTTTTCAAGTTACAAATTTTAGAATTATATTTTAATTATTTACAGTTATTTTTATAATTTCTTAAAAAATTGGTATTAATTATCATAAATTTTAATTTATTTCGGCTTTCTTCAATTCTTTTCTTCAATTTTTAATTATTCTCATTTCTTGGAATTAATTTCTAAGAATTTCAAGTATTTTTCTGTAATTTCAATTATTTTTTTCTACTTTATAAACAATGCTGCATTTTTAAACAATTTATTTCAAATTTCATTTATTTCTTTCAATTTTCAACTTCCATTGCTTTATCAAATTTCAATTATTTTCTTCAAGTTTCAAATTTTAAATTCATTTTTCAATCATTTTCTCTAATTTTTAATTATTTTCTTTTTTTTTCAATGAACTTCTAAGAGTTACAAGTATTTTTCTAAAATTTCAATTCAATTATTTCTCTCAAATTCCAATTAATTATTAATATTATTATTATTATATTATTTTTATTATTATTTCTAATTCATAAAAAATGCTTTAATTTTTTAATTATATATTTCAAATTTCATTTATTTATTTTAACTTTGAATACTTTTTTTCATCTTTCAATTATTTTCCTCGATTGTTAATTATTATTCTCATTTTCTAAAATTAATTTTGAAGGTTTTTAAGTATTTTTCTAAAATTTCAATTATTTTCTTAAATTTTTAATTATTTTCATTTGTTTTCATTATTTAAAATTTTTTTTTATTAATTATCGTAAATTTCAATTATTTTTAGCTTTCTTCAATTTAATTCCCCAATTTGTAGTTATTTTCATTTTTTTCAATTAATTTCTAAGATCTTCTTATAGTTTTCCCAAATTTCAATTATTTTCTTTTATTTAAAAATTAATTCTGTAATTTTAACAATAATAAAATACAATAATGATATTTTCAAGTTTTTTCCTCAAATTAAAATTATTTACTTTATTTTTAAAACATGTTTACCAATTGTACATGTTTTTCCAATTTTTAATTGATTTGATTTGATTTTTTTCAATTAATTAGTAAAACTGCATTTATTTTGTTTAATTTCAATTATTTTTTGCCATTTTTTTTAATTTTAAAATTTTATAAGTTTTGTCGTGAATTACTATTTTTTTTATTTATTTTCATACATTTATTTTTAAATACTTTAAGAAAAGACTAATAAGAATGCCAATAGTGATTCTATTTTCGTGCATTGATTGAGAAAATTTGACTTAATTTGATACATAAATAAAAAATTTAAATTCTTATAAATTCTCGATTAAAATTTTGGTCGGTTATATTTCCGGTTAAAAAAAAAATATATATATATATATATAACTAGGAGAATGAGAAGATAAAGGAACTTTCTTTTTTTTCATTCAAAATTGTCCATTTCTATCTCTAGTGGAGAAAATTACTATTTTTGTCACTAGTGAAAAAAAGGACCATTTTCGTCACTAGTGTGAAAAGTGTCTATTTTCGTCACTATTGTGCAAATCACTGAGAAAATAAAATTGCTATAATAGTGAACTGAATTGTTAATATAGAGCCCGAATTTTTTTTGTTATTATAACCAAAAAATTTGCTAAGACAGCAAATCATTAGTTAGCTAAGTTGGCTATGTTTAATTGGTTAAATTAGCATTTCAGCTAATTTGTTTTGCTACTTTAGCAATCCGTTTGCTGCCTTAGCAATTTTTTTTTTGTTATAACAACAAAAGAAGTTGCAGACGCTATATTAACAATTCAGTTTGCTATCATAGTAATTCTTTTTAGGGTTCCGTACACAAAGTGTCCAAACGGAACCCTTATGTTTTCACTCGTTTGTCCGTCGCCCAAAACCATTACCCCCCCCCCCCCCCTAGCGGCCAAACTATTTGAGATAGAGAGTTGAAATTTGGTACACATATGTATTTTCACGTGTAGATTACAGGAAAAATATAGCGAACATGATTGAACGTGATGTTCATAGCGTTGTCAAGAAAATAACAAGATTTTTTTCAAAAAATGCATTAAAATGCCTATTTACCCCCCCCCCCCCTTATCTCCTAAACTATTTGACCTAGAGTATTGAAATTTGGTACACATATGTATTTTCGCGAGTAGAGTTCAGGAAAAATATAGAGAACATGATTGGAGGTGATGGTCATAGCGTTTTCAAGGAAAAACTTTTTTTTTAAAAAAAAACGTGTCCCCCCTCCCCCTTATCTTCCAAACTATTTGACCTAGAAGTTTGAAATTTGGTATACCTAGGTATTTTTTCGTGTAGATTACAGGAAAAATATAGCGAACGTTGCTGGACTTAATTTTCAAAAGTTATTAATGAAAAGTTGAAAAATGACAAAAAACCCCTATGCTAGCGCTCAGCGTATTTATCCTGAAAGGTTGGGAATTGGTTAAAAATGTGTAATTTTATGCAGAATTTTTTATAAAACCATAAAAATTGTGGTTTAAATTTATTATCATAACATTTTTTCTAAAAAACTGAAATTTTACAAAAAAAAAATTTTTTCTTCTAAACAGCTACAATATTTTTTAGTTTCAGTTTATTTTTTCTTGTACAAAATGTTTATGTTTAAATTACTTTAAAAGTTAAAAAATAAAAAAAAAATTAAAAAAAAAAACTTTTTTGGCTTTAAAATTTAAAATTATATAAAAAAGTTTAGTCTATTTAATTGAAAATTTTTAATCTTATAAAAATCATTAAGTTTATACTTAAATTTCTTTAAAAATAAAAAAAATTATTTTAATTTATCATTATTTAAATTATCATTCAAATAATGTCTGACTCATATAATTGAAAAAAATTAGAGCGGTACGGAACCCTTCGACTTGGTACGAGTGTAACTCGTACTTGCCCGATATTTCTCAGTAATGATAATTTTTGTGACTATTTTGAAAAATGGTAATTTTCATATTGCACGCCTACTTTCATTTTTTTTAATTGACTTTTCACTTATCAATATTATTATCATTATTATTAGCATTATTATTATTAATGAATAATTTCCTTCTGAAATGCCTTATATCGAATAATTATTTCTTTTGCAAATAATCTATTTGGTCATGGAACTTGATGCATCCGGTCGCACTTACGATCCTGTCTCTCACTCTGAAAACTCGCTATCGCCCGCATAAATCTGAATTACAGAATTCATTTAAATATCTTGTATAGAGCGAAAGCGAAGGCAAGTGAGATAGTAAGGAGATTTAATGGTCAGAGTCACCCTCTAGCGATGCTTGTATGTACATAAATATACACTCTCTTCACAAAGTGTGAGTCTCTAGTCGAAGAGAGATTTTTTTTTGTTTTTTTTTTTTCTCGAATAAGCTAATCCTCAACTCTATACTCCATGGTGACCATACAACATGGGGAGAAAAGTGAATTTTATTATAACCTTAGTCTCGTCGTTTGATAACAAGTGGATTGCGCGCTGCAAATTAGTTTCTTCACAAATCAAACGCACGGACAATATTGCCTTCATAATTATCTTCTTAATTATCATTGTAATTATCATACGTAATAGAGCAATGATATTGGATCTGGCAATTACGATAAAGTTTAGCATCTGCATAAAACATGAGTTCCGGCATTGTAGATTTTCAAAGGGGTAGATACAGGTATCAATTGAGAAACGCACTATTGAATACATAAATTCTATATGTACGTATTATATGTACATACAATATATATATAAATGTCTTTTTTAAAATAAAAATATATATATATAAATAATATGTGTCGCTCTATATTGTAGTGATTTGATTCACGATTTATCATATAATTAGCGTGTTTATCAATCTTATAGATTCGGAAAGTGCGATCTTTAACGATTGAGAATGAATAAGGCGAAAGAGAATTCGAAGATAGAACTAGTCAGTCAATTATCAAACGCAAAACTAGAAACATCAATTTATTTATCTTATTTAAAGAAATACGTTTTTAAACAATTTTATTAATTAAAAAAAAAAAAAAGAGTTGAACTTCAATAAAGTGTTGAAGTTTGTGTGAAGTGCCAGGTTGAACGAATATTATAATTTGAGTGAATCGATAAGTCGAATTTCTCCACTTGTTCAGGTAATGAGAATGTTAAAAATTATAAAGTCTTAATCTTTGTTATATTATTGTAAAAAAAACAAATACGTTTTTGTAGCGTGGCATTTTTATACACGGCTCGATTTTGATTATTGGTTGTGTGGAGCAACTATTTCTCGAGTTACCATTTTAATTACTGGACACTTAGAGGAGACCACAAACGTGTCAAACCAATGGAGTTTTTTATGGCATAAAATTGGCTCAATTGTTGAAGTTCAACGCTTTGTTATGGTTCTATCTTCTTTCTTGACGATCTGTAAGGAGTTTTGATTCCTTGGGAATGACCAGAGTCTAATCGACCAGCATGTTTGGTGAGATCTAATTGATATAGTATTTAGTCGCAGGTAGCTGAAATTTATGTGGAGTGACTTTCAGTAAAAAAAAAAAGACTGATCTAATTTTGTATAATATTTAATGTTTCATCGTAACTTTTGTAAATCGTTTTTAATCATTATTATAGCCAGACGAGTTTTATTTTAAGAGATTATATTAAATCCTGTGACTCACTTGTGATTGTTATTCTTTCACCAGACATTTGATAATTGATTACTTTGAAATATTTTTGAAATCAAATAGTAAGCTAGAATCAGAAATGAAAGATATTAATTTATCATATTAATTGTTATTCGAATTTCTCTATTTTTTTTGTAATATAATTGTTACTTAGTCTTGCTGAAGATTTTTGTTTAACGCTATAATAATTTTCTTTAAAAAAAATTTATTCACATAGAAATATTCTTGTTAATTTTCATATTGAATATTGAAAATAATAATTGAATGAATCACTACAATATTATATCAAATCACGTCCCTAATAATGGTGAAAATATTTTCTGAAGGAACTATGATTATAAGATTAAAAATTTAAAAGTCTAAAATTTTGAGAAGTGATTACAATATTATGGAAATAAAAGAATAAGTTTAAAGTTGTTTCAACCCAGTTTAAATGTGTTTAAAAGTGTTTTAAACTGTTTGGAACACTAAAAACCATTTAGAACTTGTTTAGAACTGTTAAAAATTACTTAAAAGTATTAAAAACTACTTAAAACTATTTAGAATTGGTTTAGAACTGTTAATAACTACTTAAAAGTATTACAAGAGACTAAAAATCATTTAGAACTGGCCTAAAACTTTAGAACTATCTATAACTGTATAAAACTACCTGAACTATTAAAAATTACTTAAAACTATGTAGAACTGGTTTAGACTTATTAAAAACTACTTAAAAGTATTAAAAATGACTTAAAATTGTTTAGAACTGGTTTAGAACTGTTAAGAACTACTTGAAAGTATTTAAAATTCTACTCAAAATTCAAAACTATTTAAAACTACCTAATAGTTAGAACTCGTTTAAAACTTTTTAAAATTACCTACAACTATTTAAAACTACTTTAAAATATTAAAATCTAGTTTAAAGCTATTTAAAACTATGTCACGGCTCAAATTAGTTTAAAATTGTTTAAAATTACCTCAGACTATTACAAACTACTTAAAATTATTTAGAATTTTATTTACAGCTATTAAAAACTACCTGATGGTTAGAACTGTTTATAACTGTATAAAATTACCTAAAACTATTTAAAACTGCTTAAAAATATTTAAAATTGGTTTAGCACTGTAAAGAACTATTTGAAAGTATTAAAAAGGACTTTAAATCATTTAGAACTTGCTTAAAACTGTTTAGAACTGTTTAAGGCTATTTAAAACTACATAATGGTTAGAACTAGTTTGAAACTAATTACAACTATACCTAATGGTTAGAACTCATTTAAAACTTTTTAAAAATACCTAAAACTATTTAAAACTGCTTAAAAATATTTAAAATTGGTTTAGTACTGTAAAGAACTACTTGAAAGTATTAAAAAGGACTTTTAATCATTTAGGACTTGCTTAAAACTGTTTCGAACTAGTTTAAGGCTATTAAAAACTACATAATAGTTAGAACTAGTTCAAAACTATTTAAAACTACCTAATGGTTAGAACTCGTTAAAAACTTTTGAAAATTACCTACAACTATATTTAAAACTCCTTAAAATATTTAGATATAGTTTAAAGCGATTTAAAACTAACTAATGGCTGAAACTAGTTCAAAATTGTTTAATATTATCTCAAACTAGTACAAACTACTTAAAACTATTTAGAATTCTATTTACAGCTATTAAAAACTACCTAATGGTTAGAACTGTTTATAACTGTGTAAAATTACCTAAAACTATTTAAAATTACTAAAAACTATGTAAAACTGGGTTAGGACTGTTAAGAACTACTTGAAAGTATTTAAAATTATATTTAAAAATATTGTGAACTTGCTGAAAACTACTTTAATGCTATTTAAAACTACATAATCGTTAAATTTCTTTAAAAAATATTTAAAACTACCTAATAGCTCGAACTCGTTTAAAACTTTTTAAAATTACCTACAACTATTTAAAACTAACCAATATATATTTAGATCTAGTTTAAAGCTATTCAAAACTATCTAACGGCTTAAATTAGATTAAAATTGTTTAATATTACCTCAAACTATTACAAACTACTTAAAACTATTTAGAATTTTATTTACAGCTATTGAAAACTACCTGATGGTTAGAACTGTTAATAACTGTATAAAATTACCTGAACTATTAAAAATTACTTAAAACTATGTAGAACTGGTTAAGATCTGTTAAAAACTACTTGAAAGTATCAAAAACGACTTAAAATTTTTAAGGACTGGCTCAAAACTATTTAGAACTAGTGTAAAGCTATTTAAAACTACCTAATGGTTAGAACTTGATAACAAAATTTTTAAATTACTTAAAACTATTAAAAACTACTTAAAAATATTTAGAACTGGTTTAGAACTGTTAAGAACTACTGGAAAGTATTAAAAGTTATACTTAAAATAATTTAGAACTTGCTTAAAACTGTTCAGAACTAGTTTAAAGCTATTTTAAACTACTTAATCGTTAAAACTCGTTTAAAACTATTTAACACTACCTAATACTTAGAACTCGTTTAAAACTTTTTAAAATAACCTACAACTATTTAAAACTACTTTAAAATATTTAAAATTGGTTTAGAACTGTAAAGAACTACTTGAAAGTTTTTAAAAGACTTTAAATCATTTAGAACTTGCTTAAAACTGTTTAGAACTAGTTTAAGGCTATTTAAAACTACCTATCGGTTAGAACTTGTTTAAAACTTTTTAAAATTACCTAAAACTATTTAAAACTATACTTAAAAATATTTTTAATTAGTTTAGAACTGTAAAGAATTACTTGAAAGTATTAAAAAGGACTTTAAGTCATTAAGAACTGCCTTAAAACGGTCTAGAACTAGTTTAAAGCTATTTAAAACTACCTAATAGTTAGAACTCGTTTAAAACTTTTTAAAATTACCTACAACTATTTAAAACTACTTTAAAATATTAAAATCTAGTTTAAAGCTATTTAAAACTATGTCACGGCTTAAATTAGATTAAAATTGTTTAATATTACCTCAAACTATTACAAACTACTTAAAACAATTTTGAATTTATTTTACAGCTATTGAAAACTACCTGATGGTTAGAACTGTTTATAAGTGTATAAAATTACCTAAAACTATTTAAAATTACTAAAAACTATGTAGAACTGTTTAAGACCTGTTAAAAACTACTTGACTTTAAATCATTTAGAACTGGCTTAAAACTGTTTAGAACTAGTTTAAAACTATATAAAACTACCCAATGGTTAGAACTCGTTTTAAATTTTTTTAAATTACTTAAAACTATTAAAAACTACTTACAAACATTTAGAACTGGTTTAGAACTGTTAAGAACTACTTGAAAGTATTTAAAGTTATACTTAAAAATTATTTAGAACTTGCTTAAAACTGTTCAGAACGTGCTTAAAACTGTTCAGAACGTGCTTAAAACTTTTTAGAACTGGTTTAGGACATTTTAAAATTACCTAATGGTTAAACGCGTTTAAATCTGTTTAAAATTACCTAAAAGTATTTAAAACTGCTTGAAAGTATTTAAAACTATTTTAAATTGTTTAAAACTACTTGAAAGTATTGAAAATTATACCTAAAATCATTTAAAACTTGCTTGAAACTGTTTAGAACTCGTTTAAAGCTATTTAAAACCACGTAATGGTTAGAACTTGTTTAAAACTGTATAAAATTACCTAAAACTATTTAAAACTAATTCCCAAAAGTAGAAACTGACCGTTTTCGCCACTAGTGTGAAAAACAACCATTTTCGACACTAGTGTGGAAAAACACAAATTTTGACACGAGTGTGGTAACCACCATTTTTGCCACTAGTATGGAAAACGACTATTTTCATCACTAGTGGAAAAACATTATTAGTGTTACTAATGTTAAAAATATCTATTTCCGTTACTAGTGAAGGAAATGATCATTTTTGTCATCAGTGAGAAAAATGGACGTTTTCGTCACTAGTGAGAAAAATGACCCTTTCTGTTATACTAGTATGAAAAGTGACCAACTAGTTTAAAACTGTTTAAAACTTTTGTAAAACTGTCTAAATGGATAATTCAAAATTTTCTCGTTAAATTCAAAATTTAATTTAATTCACTTCTTATTTCTGAATAAAATTTTTGCATTTTTTCCTCAATTTGCAATATAATAAAATTGTTTTTTTTTTAGTTTATAAAAACTTTCTTTTATTATTAAATATTTATGAATTGAAAATTGTTTTTTCTAATTCTACATTTCTATTACATATTCCTAACTCATTTCATAATTCGTGTTAATTTTTGTTTAACTTTCTATTTTGGTGTTGTTTATTTTATTAGATTTGTAAAGAATGTAAACTATTTTCAGTCATTTGAAACAATATTTAATAATTTCAATGAATTTAGTTAAAAAACAATATTACATTCGAGTATATAATAAATTTGTTTTCTTTTCTCAAGTGGCAGCGGTGGGACCAAAATTACAAAAATTTCCCAATATTCTTCATTAGCAATTTAAAATAAAAAATTGTCAACTTTAGTAAAATATTTATTCATACAAAGGAGGAAAAAAGTTCCTAATTGACAATATTTGAAACGGAAATGACAAGAATAATAATAATAAAATAAGTGTGAAGGCAATTAGTGGAATTGAAAGAACCTTGAAATATACACGATAGGATGAAAATCTAGACACATATTACTATCAATAAAGTAATTATAATCCAATTCAATATAATTCTGCAACTTTGTGACCAGTTCCTTGTAAATGGCAGATTTATATAAAATAAATTACAAAATTGCTTTGCTTTGAAAAATAAATATAATTTAAATTGATTAAACACAGTGGAAATGATCCTCTTAATTAAGAAAAATGGCGGCTATTTATTCAAATGCTTATGTTGTTTTTGCAAAGAGGTAGTTTTTAGTTATTGATGCTTTTTTATTTGTCTTGTTTCTTCTCTGGCTGAGTGTGTTCTTGGCGGATTTTGTTCAAGTGTTTGTGCATCAGGGAGTAAAAAAGAGGGAGAAAGATAAGGCATACAAAGTCTTTATCGAACATGTTTGCTCGCCACGATTTTCTCGACGAGCTTCGAATGCCGTTTATTGTATATCTACTGGCTGGGCAAAAACCAGTAAAATTCAATGAGAGCTCGACAGTGCAATAAAACTCGTGAAATGTATCGCGCACTTTGCACATAAATGGGAGATTCGACGTAACGTCCTCGGGCGTGGAACGTCCTCTGGTTATTAGGAGACGTCGCTTTTAAAACAAGATGGTCGAAATAATCAGCATTTTTGGCCAATCACTTTTCTCCCGACTCAAGCGATATTTACAGCCTCAGAAATCGAGAAATTCGCAGTTTCAGAATCAAACTTTCAGACATTTTCCCTGAATTTATCATCGCCATTTCAATTCAAATTTCAAGGCGCTTATGAAAATAGATTTACAAAAGAGGAGGCAAGAAGACCTTTTATTATTATGATCATTTAATGTATCTGACCTTCGAGTTTGTCGATTTTGATTAAAATCACAAAATGATTCTTTTATACTTTTTGGTAAGGAAAATATCGTTGAAAGTGTTGAAAAGTTTGTTGAAATTGTTAAGAGATTTATCAACTGTTGACACTGTTGAAAAATTAGTTGAGATACTGTTGAAAAGTTCATTGACAAAAAATTTTAATTGGAAAAATAAGCTGCTAAAAAATTTGCGAAGAATGTTGAGAAACTGTTGAGACTGTTGAAAAGATTGTTTAAAACTATTTTGAGAATGTTCAAACATTCGTGTTTGACTGTTGAAAGTTTTCTAAGACTGTTAAAAAAGTTGTTGTGACTGTTGAGAAGTTTGTTGACATAGTTAAAAAAATTGTTGTAAACATAAAACTACTTGTAGGTACTGTTGAATAATTGAAGTTGAAAAATTAGTTGAGATACTGTTGAAAAGTTCGTTGACAAAAAATTTTAATTGGAAAAATAAGCTGCTAAAAAATTTGCGAAGAATGTTGAGAAACTGTTGAGACTGTTGAAAAGATTGTTTAAAACTATTTTGAGAATGTTCAAACATTCGTGTTTGACTGTTGGAAAGTTTTCTAAGACTGTTGAAAAAGTTGTTGTGACTGTTGAGAAGTTTGTTGACATAGTTAAAAAAATTGTTGTAAACATAAAACTACTTGTTGATACTGTTGAATAATTGAAGTTGAAAAATTAGTTGAGATACTGTTGAAAAGTTCGTTGACAAAAAATTTTAATTGGAAAAATAAGCTGCTAAAAAATTTGCGAAGAATGTTGAGAAACTGTTGAGACTGTTGAAAAGATTGTTGAAAACTATTTTGAGAATGTTCAAACATTTGTGTTTGACTGTTGGAAAGTTTTCTAAGACTGTTGAAAAAGTTGTTGTGACTGTTGAGAAGTTTGTTGACATAGTTAAAAAAATTGTTGTAAACATAAAACTACTTGTTGATACTGTTGAATAATTGAAGTTGAAAAATTAGTTGAGATACTGTTGAAAAGTTCGTTGACACTGTTGGTGCTAAAAAGTTTGAAGAAAATGTTGAGAAACTGTTGAAACTGTTGAAAAGATTGATGTTAAAAAATAGTTTAAGAAAGTTAAAACATTTGTATTTAGCTGTTGGAAAGTTTGCTGGGACTGTTGAAAAAGCTGTTGCGACTGTTGAGAAGTTTGTTGACATAGTTAAAAAAATTGTTGAAAACATTAAAATGCTTGTTGATACAGTTGAATAATTGCAATTGAAAAATTAGTTGAGATACTGTTGAAAAGTTCGTTGACACTGTTGGTGATAAAAAGTTTGTAGAGGATGTTGAGAAACTGTTAAAAAATATTCTGAGACTGTTGAGAAATTATTGAACTGTTGACACTGTTAAAAAATTAGTTGAGATACTGTTGAAAAGTTCGTTGATACTGTTGGAAAGAATAGCTGATAAAAGTTTCAGGAATATGTTGAGACTGTTGAAAAGATTGACGTTGAAAAATATTCTGAGACAGTTACAACATTTGTATTTGGCTTTCGGAAAGTTTTCTAAGACTGTTGAAAAAGTTGTGGCGACTGTTGAGAAGTGTGTTGACATAGTTAAAAAAATTGTTGAAAACATAAAAATGCTTGTTGACACTGTCGGTGCTAAAAAGTTTGTAGAGAATGTTGAAAAACTGTTAAAAAATATTCTGAGACTGTTGAAAAATTAATGAACTGCTGACACTGTTGAAAAATTAGTTGAGATACTGTTGAAAAGTTCATTGATACTGTTGAAAAGTAGCCGCTAAAAGTTTCAGGAAAATGTTAAGAAAATGTTGAGACTTTTGAAAAGGTGGATGTTGAAAAATATTTTGAGAAAGTAAAAACATTTGTGTTTGACTGTTGGAAAGTTTTCTGAGACTGTTGAAAAAGTTGTTGCGACTGTTGAAAAGTTTTTTGACATAGTTAAATTTGTTGAAAATATAAAAATGCTTGTTTATACTGTTGAAAAGGTTGCAGTTGAAAAATTAGATGATATACTGTTGAAAAGTTCATTGTTACTATTACTGCAAAAAAGTTTGAGGAGGATGTTGAGAAACTGTTAAAAAATATTCTAAGACTGTTGAGAAATTAATGAACTGTTCACACTGTTGAAAAATTAGTTGAGATACTGTTTAAAAGTTTATTGATACTGTTGGAAAAGTTGTTGCGACTGTTGAGAAGTTTGTTGACATAGATACAAAAATTGTTGAAAACATAAAATTGCGTGTTAATACTGTTAAAAAGATTTCAGTTGAAAAATTAGTTGAGATACTGTTGAAAAGTTCGTTGACACTGTTGGTGCTAAAAAGTTTGAAGAAAATGTTGAGAAACTGTTGAAACTGTTGAAAAGATTGATGTTAAAAAATAGTTTAAGAAAGTTAAAACATTTGTATTTAGCTGTTGGAAAGTTTCCTGGGACTGTTGAAAAAGCTGTTGCGACTGTTGAGAAGTTTGTTGACATAGTTAAAAAAATTGTTGAAAACATTAAAATGCTTGTTGATACAGTTGAATAATTGCAATTGAAAAATTAGTTGAGATACTGTTGAAAAGTTCGTTGACACTGTTGGTGATAAAAAGTTTGTAGAGGATGTTGAGAAACTGTTAAAAAATATTCTGAGACTGTTGAGAAATTATTGAACTGTTGACACTGTTAAAAAATTAGTTGAGATAATGTTGAAAAGTTCTTTGATACTGTTGGAAAGAATAGCTGATAAAAGTTTCAGGAAAATGTTGAGACTGTTGAAAAGATTGACGTTGAAAAATATTCTGAGACAGTTACAACATTTGTATTTGGCTGTTGGAAAGTTTTCTAAGACTTTTGGAAAAGTTGTTGCGACTGTTGAGAAGTGTGTTGACATAGTTAAAAAAATTGTTGAAAACATAAAAATGCTTGTTGACACTGTCGGTGCTAAAAAGTTTGTAGAGAATGTTGAGAAACTGTTAAAAAATATTCTGAGACTGTTGAAAAATTAATGAATTGCTGACACTGTTGAAAAATTAGTTGAGATACTGTTGAAAAGTTCATTGATACTGTTGAAAAGTAGCTGCTAAAAGTTTCAGGAAAATGTTAAGAAAATGTTGAGACTTTTGAAAAGATGGATGTTGAAAAATATTTTGAGAAAGTAAAAACATTTGTGTTTGACTGTTGGAAAGTTTTCTGAGACTGTTGAAAAAGTTGTTGCGACTGTTGAAAAGTTTTTTGACATAGTTAAATTTGTTGAAAATATAAAAATGCTTGTTTATACTGTTGAAAAGGTTGCAGTTGAAAAATTAGATGATATACTGTTGAAAATTTCATTGTTACTATTACTGCAAAAAAGTTTGAGGAGGATGTTGAGAAACTGTTAAAAAATATTCTAAGACTGTTGAGAAATTAATGAACTGTTGACACTGTTGAAAAATTAGTTGAGATACTGTTTAAAAGTTTATTGATACTGTTGGAAAAGTTGTTGCGACTGTTGAGAAGTTTGTTGACATAGATACAAAAATTGTTGAAAACATAAAAATGCGTGTTAATACTGTTAAAAAGATTTCAGTTGAAAAATTAGTTGAGGTACTGTGATAAAGTTTATTGATTCTGTTGGAGCTAAAAAATTTTAGGAGAATGTTGAGAAACTGTTCAAAATTGTTGTGAATATTGAGAAATTTACCAACTGTTGAAAGTATTGAAAAATTAGTTGAGAAAGTTAAAACATTTGTTTTTGCTGTTGGAGAGTTTTCTGAGACTGTTGAAAAAGTTGTTGCGACTGTTGCAAAGTTTTTAGGCATAGTTAAACCATTTGTTAACAAAATAAAAATGCTTGTTGATACTGTTGAAAAGATTGCTGTTGAACAATTAGTTGAGATACTGTTAAAAATTGCGATTTATGTTGAAAAATTTGTTGACGATTTTCAGACAAATGTTGAAACTAATGCAAGTTTTGCTGAGACTGTTGAGAAATTTATTAAAACTATTATTACAGTTGAAAGATTTGTTGCGTATGTTAAAAAATTTAAGGGTCTGTTGTAAAACTTAAAGAGAAAGTTTAGAAACTGTTGAGACTGTTGACTGTGGACTGTTGATAAAATTTTCTAAGATTGTTCAGAAAAATGTTGCGACTGTGAAAAAGTTTGTTGACACAGTTGAAAAACTTGTTGAGAATATATAAAAATACTTGTTGAAGCTGTTGAAACTTTTTCTAAAACTGTTGAGATATTTATCAACTGTCAACAGTATTGAAAAATCAGTTGAGATACTTTCTGAAAGTTCGTAGACACTTTTGGAAACAAATTGCCGTTAAAAAGTCTGCGGAGAATGTTGAAAACAGTTAAGACTGTTGAAAAGATTGATGTTAAAAATTAATTCAGAAGGTTAAAACATTAGTTTTTCACTGTTAAAAAGTTAAAAAGCTTGCTTAATGTGTAGGAAAAAATTTATGTTGATACATTTGTTAAGGATGTCGCAAAGATTGATGTTGATAATTTTTTGAGACTGGAACAATTTGTCTTCACTCTTCACTGTTGAAAAATTAATTAATATAAACTTAAAAATTTTGTTGATAACATTGAACAGTGTTCTGTTAAAATTTTTATTGAGACTGTTGAGAAGATAACTGTCATAAGACAGTTGAAAACTAATTAAGAAAGCTGAAAATTTTGCTGAGACTGTTAAGAAATTTATCAGCTGTTGATACTGTTCAAAAACTTGTTAAGGCTGTTGAAAATTTGGCTGTCACTGTTAAAAAGTTCGCAGTTCAAAAATATGTAGCAAATGTTGACAAATTTTAAGGGGACAGTTAAGAAGTTTATTGTGACTGTTGAAAAGTTTGTTAATAATTGTTGAGAAATTGTTTACAACTTCGAAAAGTTTGCTAAAATTGTTGAAAAATTTGTTGAAGATGTTGGAAATATTGTTGTTGATAATTTTCCCAAGACTGAAAAGTTTCGTTTGCACTGTTGAAAAAATATTTAATTTATTGTTAAAAAGTTTGTTTATAATTTTGAAAAGATTGCTGTTAAAAAATATTGCAGAACACTTGATATTTTTTTGAGGATGTTGAAAATTTTGCAGAGACTGTTGAGAAATGTGTCAACTATTGACACAGTTGTAAAGTTTGTTAGGACTGTTAAAAATTTTGTTGTTGCTGTTTCGAAGTTAGCAGTTAAAAAATTTGTCTTGAGTGTTGAAAAATTTTAAGGGACTGTTGAGAAGTTTGTTGAGACTGCTGGAAAGTTTGTTAATAATTGTTGGGAAATTGTTGAGAATATTGAAAGGTTTGTTAAAATTGAAACTAAGAAATTCTGTGAAAAAATATCGGACATTTAGCTCCACCGGGATTCGAACTCGGGTCTTTCAATTGGCGCTTGAATGCTCTAACCACTAAGCTACAGAGGCCCATGTCAGATACAATTTCACAGATTTATCGCCTCATTCGGCCATGATATATATATAGACACATATATATTTTAGAGAATTTAATTTTAGTAATTCAAATTTTCCCAGAATTTTGATGTAGAACCAAATTCGCCAAATTTCTTAGTTTCAATAATTAATTCTTGAAAATAGTGAAAAATTCTTTGAATTTTCGCTCTCAATGTGATTTAAATATTGAAAAAATCTTTCTGAATTTACGAACTAAGAGTCGATATAGTAGGTTTCTTGAAGGCACGAATTGTGCAAGAGCTTACTTATGATCGGCGAATTTGGTTCTACATCAAAATTCTGGGAAAATTTGAAGTTTGTTAAAATTGTTAGAAAATTTGTTGAGGATGTTGGGTAAATTATAGTTGATAATTGTATAAGGCTGTGGAAAATATTGTTTGTACTGTTGAAAAATTAGTTGATATATATTGTTAAAAAGTTTGTCAATAATTTTGAAAAGAGAAGTGTTTAAATTTTTTTTAGGATAGTCCAAATTTTTTTGAGATTGTTGTAGATTGTTCTGAGACTGTTGAGAGATTTATTAAAAATGTTGAAAAGTTTGTTGACACTGTTAAGAACATTGCTTTTGCGAAATTAGTTAAGATTAGTGTTAAAAATTTGTTGTCTAGTTGAAAAATTTGTTGATAATTTTAAGAGACTTGTTGAAACTGTTGCAAATTTTACTGAGACTGTTGGAAGAATTTATTGAAACTGTTGACACTGTAAAAAATTTTTTAAGACTATTAAAAATTTTGTAGTTGCTCTTAAGAAACTCACTGTTGAAAAATTTCTTGCGTATGTTAAAAAATTTAAGGGACTGTTGAAAAACTTCAGGAGAATTTTGAGAAACTATTGAGACTGGTGAAAATATTTGAATGTTAAAATATTTGATGTTGAAAAATACTTTGAGAAAGTTATATTATTTATTTTTGATTGTTAAAAATTTTTTGACACTGTTGAGATAGTTGTTGCGACTGTTGAAAAGCTTTTTGAATCAGTTGACATTTCTTTTGATAATATAAAAATAGTTGTTGAAACTGTTGTACATTTTTCTGACTGTTAAGAAACTTATCAACTGTTGACACAGTTGGGAAAAAATGCTGTTAAAAAGGTTACGGAAAATGTTGAGAAACAGTTGAAAAGATAGATGTTGAAAAATATTTTAAGAAGGTTAAAACTTTTTTTTGACTGTTAAAAAGTTTTCTAAAACTGTTGAAAGTTTTTGCGGCTGTTGAAAAGTATGTTGACACAGTTGAAAAATTTGTTGAGAATATAATACTTACTTATATATTAATACTTACTTCTATAGTAGTATTGTATTACTTATATAATACAGTACTTGTTAAGAAATTTATCAACTGTTGACACTGTTGAAAATTTTTTCAGGATGTTGAAAATTATGTTGTCACTGTTATGAAGTTCGCAGTTAAAACATTTTTTGATAATGCTGAAAATTTTAAGGGCCTGATGAGAAGTTTATTGAGACTGTTGAAAAGTTTTTTAATAATTGTTCAGAAAAGGTTGACAATGTTGAAAATTTTATTAAAATTGTTGAGAAATTTGTTGAAAATGTTAAAAAATTTGTCAACATTATTAAACACATGAGAAATTGTTTAAGATTGATGTTGAAAATTTGTGGACTAGTTGAAAAATTTGTTGACAACTTTAAAACACTTGTTGGAACTGTTGAAAACTGTGCTTAGGACTGTTGAGAATTTTATTAACTGTTGATACTATCGATACTATTCAGAAACTTTTCGACTCTATAAAAGACTTAGTTTTGAAATGACAAAAATATTGATTCTTAAATTGCCCTGTTACAGTTACAATTATGCGAAATTATTATTTATGCACGTGTGTGTAAAATACACATTTCCAGACGCGGGATTATGAGAGAGCGATTTATAATGTCTGTCTTGAATGTATAAGTTGATATACATACCAGGATTGATATATTTATAAAAGATTCAAAGGACGTTCGTATAAATATGTAAAAAAGGTAAAATTAATTTCTAGTAGAATTTCTGCGTACGACACACATGCGCAATTAGAAGCGTGGCGCGAGGCGGATGTTTCTTTTTTTGTACTTTTCAGAGCAACCAATACCTGTGATCATAAATCATAATGCATAAACATTTCTCGCGAGACTCCACCTTCCTATTGGCTTTATGTATATATTGCAGATAACCTTCCGTTATACTATTATCGCCTCTGCGCTAGCTATATTTCTTTGGCGTTCTCATAATAGCCATTTGGTCATGTGAAACACCATAACAAGACTGAAAAAGTCAGGAAGGCGTCTCTCGGACGCTTTTCAGTCGGCAGATTATCTTTGACATGCTTCAGTTTCACGGTAGAAATTTTATTTAAAAATTAAAGGAGTCTCTCACGATAATCAGTTATCAGTGATAAATGATTTCAAATAATTGTCAGGGGAAAAAAAAACTTAACTAATTTTCACGTTTATAAAAAATGTGACTTTATTCAATTGCTGTGATTGTAAATTTAGGTGATTTAAGTAAACAAAAAATAAAGAAAAAATTAGTGTACAAAGTGGGTTTTTTCAAATAAGGGCTGAAGATACTTCAAAACTGTTTAAAACATGTTTAAAAGAATTTAAAACTAGCTAAAAATGGTTAAGAACGCGTTTCAAACTGTATCGAACTTGTTTTAAAGTAGTCTGAACATACCGAAAATTGTTTCTAACTAGTTTCAAACAAGATCGCCACAGTTCAAAACTTGATAACTATTTGGAACTGAAAAAATCTTTAGGACTGTTTAAAAACTGTTTATATCTAGTTTAAAACTGATTAAAACTAGTTTAAAACTGTTTAAAACTTGCTAAACATTTTAGAACTATTTAGAACAATTAAGAAATTTCCAGAACTAGTTAAGAACTGATTAGAACTAGTTTCAAACTGTTTAGAATTAATTTAAAATTGATTACCACTAGTTAAAAAATGTTTAGAACGAGTTCAAAATTTAATAACTTTTTAGAACTACTTAAAACTGCCTAGAACTGGTTTAAAACCAATTAGGACTACTTTAAAACTGTTTAGAACTACTTCTAAACTGTTTAGAAACAGTTCAAAATTTTATAACTGTTTATAAGTACTCAAGACTATTTAGAACTAGTTTAAAACTTAAGAACTATTTAAAACTGCTGAAAACTTCTTAAAAGCAGTCAGAAACTGATTAGAACAAGTTCAAAACTTTCTTAAATTAAGGACCACTTAAAACTCATAAGAACAAATTTAAAATCCATTTGAATTATTCCAAAACTGTTTAGAACTAATTAAAAATTATATAGCAGTTTAGAACTACTTAATACTATTCAAAACTAGTAACAAACTATTTAGAACTAGTTTCAAACAGCACAAAATTGATTTTAAACTGATTCGAACTAGTTAAAAACTTTAGAACTATTCTGAAATTCTTATAACCATTTAGAATTAGTTTAAAACTGTTTATAATATGTTAAAAACTGTTTCAAACTAGTTCAGAACAGTTTAGAACCATTTAGAACTATTTAGAACAAATTTTAAAAATTTTAAAACTAGTTTATTGTATAAAATTGTTTTAAAACTTGTTTAAAACTGTTTTAACGTAATTTAAACTTATTTGAACTGCTTTAATACTATTTGGAATAGGCTTAAAACTGTTTAGAATTATTTTAAAACTATTTCGAAATATTTTCAAACTGTTCAGAATTGGTTTTAAACTGATTCGAACTAGCTCAAGCCTGAGTACAATCAGCTAAAAACTTAGGAACTATTTATAATTTCTTAAAACTATTTAGAACTAGTTTAAAACTGTTTATAATTATTTAGAAACGGTTTCAAACTTGTTCAAAACTGTTTAGAATCATTTAGAACTATTTAGAACAAATTTAAAACTTTTTAAAACATATTCAAAACTGTTTCAACGTAATTTGACATTATTTGAACTGGTATTACTTTATTTATAACAGGTTCAAAACTGCTTAGGACTTATTGAGAAGGAACAGACAGACGGACAGACAGACAAAAATTTTGATATTACGTAAGCAAAATATTGTCAACGAGACGATTCTTACGCGCAGTAGTGACCAGTGAAACCTAAACATGCGCGGTAATGGCCAGAAATACTTCAACATGCGCAGCAGTAATTATTAAAAAATAAACATGCGCAGTAGTGACCAGTAAAAGTTGCACATGCGCAGTAGTAATTATTAAAATCTAAACATGTTCAGTAGTGTTCAGCGAGATCTAAACATGCGCAGTAATGACCAGAAAAACTTGAACGTGCGCAGTAGTAACTACTAAAACCTGAATATGCGCAGTAAAAATTAATACAAGCTAAACATGCGCAGTAGTAATGATTAAAACCTAAACATGCGCAGTAGTGGACAGTGAAACCTAAACATTCGCAGTAGTAATTACTAAAACCTAAACATGCGCAGTAATGACCAAAAAAAACTTGAACATGCGAAGTAATAATTATTAAAACCTGATCATGCGCAGTAGTCACTACTAAACATGCGCAGTAAGAATTATTAAAAACTAAACATGCGCAGTAATGTCCAGTAAAACTTGCACATGCGCAGTAGTAATTATTAAAATCTAAACATGCGCAATAGTGGTCAGTGAAACCTAAATATGCGCAGTAAGAATTATTAAAAACTAAACATGCGCAGTAGTGACAAGTGAGACCCAAACATGCGCAGTAATGTCCAGTAAAACTTGCACATGCGCAGTAGTAATTATTAAAATCTAAACATGCGCAATAGTGGTCAGTGAGACCTAAACATGCGCAGTAGTAATTACTAAAACCTAAACATGCGCAGTAGTAATTATTAGAACCTAATCATGAGCAGTAGTATTTACTAAAACCTATAAACATTCGCAGTAATAATTATTAAAACCTAAACATTCCCAGTAGTGGCCAGTAAGACCTAAACTTGCCCAGTTTCGACCAGTTAAACAAAAACATACTTTATCAACCTTTTTAAACACAACTCGAAAAATTAAAAAATCTAATCCATCTTCTAATATCAAACACAAAAAAATGAATTACACACTGAATTGAACTTAAAATCGTTTTAAAACAATATCACCAGTTAGTAGTTAAAAACAATTAGTTAAACCAATTACTTTTTACGGCAGGCATAAATTATTACTCCGCATTACTACTTCATTACTCGTTTCCAATGGAAGTTCATTTTTCACTCGACTTGTTGTATATTTAATGCATAAATTGGAAATTTGCCTTTTTATTTTAAAATTTTAGTTACGCATGTCCACATTTATAAAAGCTAATTAAATTATAGCTTCTGAAGAAGACGACTGCAGAAATGGTATGCTAAGTGTACTTTTATTTCCGTTCATTTTTTTTTCTTTCTCTCTCTCTTCATTTTTACCGATTCTTATTCCAAATGATCAAGACGCGTTATAACACACATGACGTGTAACGAATCGCTGACTTTTCCTTGAGTTGATACTCGGCCCCGCTTTCGAGCCTTAAAGTTGTCAGTGTATTTGCTGGGAGAATGGCGAATCGATAAATAACCGATTTCAGGTGAACCGTGTAAGAACGATTAAAGGCAACCGCGCTGCCACGACAAAATATGCAGCCTCCGTGGCGCATAAACAAAATACAATTTTTTGTTTGTTTGTTTTTTGTAACGCTCGAAATAGACATTTTGTAATCGATCCTTATCTTATATCTGTATACTGACAGAAACAAATATTATAATTTATTAAACCGTTTTCTATTCCATTTCCTGATTTAAAACAGTAGGTGAGACGTAACAAAAAAACTAATTCTTACAAATCCAATCCTAAAAACTCACAAAAATTTTTGAGATTTAAAAATTTTTATCTCTTAAACTAATAATGATAATTTCCTTCATAATGGGTGTTTGAGATCGGAAATTGACTGGAAAAAATAGAAAAAAAATTGTCGGTTTGATAAAATGAAGCATACTTAAATTATACGGAAAAAACCAAAAATTATTTAAGACACCCATAAAAAAAGGTAATATTAAAAAATAGTTAAACAATTTGAGACTATTTTTTAAAGTAGGTTCTGTAAAATCGATTTTAGATGAATTAAAAATTGTTTAGTTTCTAATTTTGAATTATCGGTAATGCAGAGTCGGATTTTGTTTAATCGGACAAGATTGAAAAGAGCCTTAGATTATTGTCTTGAGCAAATAAACGAAATGTGAAAATAAAATGTTTTCAAGAAGTCAAATTAAGGTGAAACCGATTTATAAAAAGTGGAATTTTTTCCGTAAAAATATAAAAGAGAGAAGCAGCGAATTGAGGAACATCAGCAGGAATCTTGGAGAGGACGTTGTATTTTTAGGCATTAAAATCGCTCCATAAATTAAATCCACAAAAAGAAGATACACTCTGGAGAATGGGACAGAGCGCGACGGGGACCGTTTTAGTTTTGGGTCTCTCATACGACATCGTCTCTCGCAGCAGATAAGGACATAACATGACCTGTCTTAACGCTCAGTCGAAAAAAGTCTTTAAAATCCAACATTAAATATCATCTCGCTTCAATATAACGAAATAAAGAAAAAAACAAAAAGATAATGATAGAAATTCTTACTTGATGACGAACAGAAAGAGATGTAAAAAAAATACAGACAAATAAAAAAATCTTTATTAACCTAATATCACTCAAATAAATAATTGATTATCCATTTTTTCTTGTGAACATTTTAAAATGAGTTTAAAAATGATTAAAATGAGTTTCAAGTGATATTCGTAATTTTCTCGAGATGTTGATATTAATGGATAAAAATTCTCTGAGAGAGAACTTTGAACGAAAATAATATTTGTGGAATGTTTTTTTTTTTTTTAATCAAGTATCTTGAAAGTGTCACCGTCTAGGAGCCATTCGGGATAGAAGCCAGGGCCATAAATTGCCCAGGTGGGTTGAGTAATTTTCGGAAACATACTAAAAGCCGAGCTAAAAGCCTTGCCTTCTATCCACTAAATGTCAGATTGATGTCCTTCGAGGACAGTGATAGCTACGAAACTCTTTCTATTTTAGTTTTTTCTATGGATCTACAAAACTGCAGCAACGGTGCTCAAAACCTAATAAACAGATAGAGAATTTTTATTTTTTTTATTTGAGTAGACAAAACAAGGTAATATTACAGAAATCAGGGAAAAGTAGGTGGAGTGTTTTCATGTAAACAAAAAAAAAAAATTTATTATTATAGTTGTAAATAGATAAAAAGAAGTTTTAAAAAACAGTCTAAAAATAGTTCTAAACCATTTTTAACTAGTTCTTGGGAGTTTTAAATAGTTACTATATACAATTATAAAACAAGTTTTAATGAGTTTTTAACTAGTTAGAAATAGGTTTTAAAAAATTTTAAATAAATTATAAACAAGTTCTAAAAATCTTTTAAATAGAAAATTGTCAAGACAATTCTCCAATCCACCCAACTTTCTTTGATCGTAAATAAATTATTGTCAAGAAACATCAAATTTTTACTGGTCAAACGATCATTTAATCAATAAATACTCATATGTTGCCGAAACGTCGTTGTTTATGCTTTTATGCTTTTATGAGTCTTGTATGACTCTCAATTTTATTGATTAAATGATCGTTTGACCAGAAAAAATTTCATGTTTCTTGACAATAAGTTCTAAAAAGTTTCAAATCAGTTATAAACAAGTTATGGACAGAGTCAAACAAGTTATGAAAAGATATAAACAAGTTCTAAACAGTTATAAACACGTTCTAAACAGTTTCAGTATAAAAAAGTAATAAAAATGATCTAAACAGGATCAAACAAATTATAAACAAGTTCTAAACAGTTTCAAACAAGTTACCAACAAGTTTTAAACAAGTTATAAACAAGTTTTAAACAAGTTTTAAACAAGTTTTAAACAAGCTATAAATAGTTATAAGCACATTATAGACAGTTTCAGTATAAACGAGGTTCTAAACAGTTTCGAACAAGTTATAAACAAGATTTAAACAAGTTATAAATATTGTAGGCTGGTTGTAAACAGTTTCAGTATAAACAAGTTCAAAACAGTTTCAAACAAGTTATTAAGAAATTCTAAACAGTTATAGACACGTTTTAAACAGTTTCAGTATAAAAAAATTATAAACAAATTCTTAACAGTTATAAACACATTCTAAACAGTTTCAGTATAAAAAAGTTATAAACAGTTTCGAACAAGTTATAAACAAGTTATAAGCAAGTTTTGAGCAGTTATGAACAAGTTCTCAACGTTTTGAAACAAGTCATAAACAAGTTCTAAACCGTTTCAAAAAAGTTATAAATAAGTTCTAAGCAGTTTCAGTATAAACAAGTTCTAAACAGTTTCAAACAAATTATACGCAAGTTATATATCAAATTCTAAGCAGTTATCAACAAGTCCTAAACAGTTTCAGTATAAACAAGTTGCCAACAATTTTAAACAAATTATAAACACATTTCGCAATATGCATTCATTTGTTTAAACATATTTTTCATACTTTCTGTTTTAATTAAATGTCTTAAAAGCTTACAACATTTTAAATAGCGAAGAGTTAATATTAATTTAATCAATTAATTAATTATTAATTAATTTAATTAATTTAATTTAATTGATTGTTTAAACAATTAAAATGGTTTAAAATCAAATTTTCAATAAATTTAGCTAGAATCATGTGGTTTTTTACAATTTTCATTGAAGAATTATAAAGGTGTTATTTATACACAATTCGCAATATACATTCAATTGTTTAAACAATTTTAATTTGTTTGAACATATTTTTCATTCTTTCTGTTTTAATTAAATATCTTAAAAGCTTACAACATTTTAAATAGATAAGAGAAAAACAATAAAATAGATATAATTTAATTTATTGATTGTTTAAACAATAAAAATTGTAGATAAACTTTTTATTAAATTCATACAGAATCATGTAGTTTTTTGCAATTTTCATTGAAGAACTATTAAGAAGTTATTTATCCACAATTCGCGATATACATTCAATTGTTTTAACAATTTTTATTTGTTTAAACATTTTTTTTATACTTTCTGTTTTAATTACGTAATTTAAAAGCTAACAAAAATGTGTCATAATAAATCAAGCTTTATTGCGACACATATACAGGTACAGGTAAATAACTACTTTATAGTTCTTTAATGAAAATTGTAAAAAATTCACATGATTCTAGCTGAATTTTATGAAAAGTTGATCATAAACAATTTTAATTGTTTTAACAATCAATTAAATTAAATTAATTAAATTGTATCTATTTAATTATTTTTCACTTTGCTATTTAAACAGTTGTAAGCTTTTAAGATATTTAATTAAAACAGAAAGTATGAAAAATATGTTTAAACAAATAAAAATTGTTTAAACAATTGAATGTATATTGCGAATTGTGTACAAATAACGTCTTTATAATTCTTTAATGAAAATTGTAAAAAATACCACATGATTCTAGGTGAATTTAATAAAAAGTTGTTTTTAGACAATTTTCATTGTTTAAACAATCAATTAATTTGAATTAATTAAATTACTTTCTCTTCGCTATTTTAAATTTTGTAGGCTTTTAAGATATTTAATTAAAACAGAAAAGATGAAAAAATAAGTTTAAACAATTGAATGTATATTTCGAATTGAGTATAAATAACTTCTTAATAGTTCTTCAGTGAAAATTGCAAACAACCACATGACTCTAGGTAAATTTAATAAAAAGTTGTTTTTAAACAATTTTTATTCTTTAAACAATCAATTAAATTTTAAATTAAATAAATTAAATTATATTAATTTAATTGTTTTTCTCTTCGCTATTCAAAAAGTTATAAGCTTTTAAGATATTTAGTTAAAACAAAAAGTATAAATAAAATTGTTTAAACAAATTAAAATTGTTTAAGATATGAAAATTTTATTTAATAATGCAGCGAACCTTGTATTTTAAACAATGGCAAAAATTGTTGTTGTGGTTAATTTCCTAAATACTTTTTTTAATTTTAATTGTAAAAAATAGTCAAGTCAGAAAAAACTACAACTCTCTAGGTTTATTTGAATAATAGCTGTAAATTAACAATAATAAATTGTTTAAACAAATTAATAATACAAAAAAATGTCTATAAACATTCGTAAATTAATAATATTTCACAAATTTTAATTGATAATCATGAAGAAACTATTATTTTGTAATTTAAAAAAAAATTACATTTTTTGCATTTATGGGGGTTGTTTATAACCCCATAAAAATAGTTAATATTAATAAAGTATTAAATAAATTATAAATTATTGTTGTTTGAGGAATTTTCAAGATGAGATTCGCTGTATTGCTGTTTGGATTGATTTTTGTGGATTTAATCTTGTATATTCTTTAATAATAATTTAAAAAATTAAAGTTGAAATGATCGGAAGTCAATCTAAAAATTGTGGATATAAAGATAGACGAAACGAATATTAAACTTTCTTGCAATATTTAATTTTTTTCCTTGTAATTATTTATTTTATAAAAAAATTTGTGAGTGTTTTGTTTTGCATTGTTTTTCTGTATTTTTATAGAGTCACTTAACTTTTATCCTTTTTTAAAAATTTTCTTTTTTTAATGCGTTTAATAATATTTTTTATGTATTAGTTTTTTTAATTTTTCTTTTTTTTTACGTAAAATTACCTACCGTCAAGTGGGGCTATTTTGTGCACAAAACCCGTTTTTTTCCACTCTATGCTATATTAAAATTCAGAATTTAAAAAAATAAAGAATTTATCTATTCAGTTATGTTGTAGACATCTTTCTAAAGGTGTCCTATGAGTTAGCCGACATGAAAAAAATTTTAGTCTGAGTTATAGAAACTCAAAGTCGTGCACAAAATAAACCCCATGGTGGGGCTATTTTGTGCATCAAAGTTTGCTTATTTATAAAGTTGTGTAAAAAAATTTTTTTAACGCTTTTGCTGCATCAAGTATTATTTCTAGATATTCTAGAGTACAATAAAGGAAAACAAAGCAAGAAATGTTTTTTTTCTAGAAATTGTTTAACTAATTTGAATGTAAAACATTAAAATTTCACAAAAATGTAGATTTACAAAAAAAGTTATTTCTTTAAGAAAATTTTACTTAAAATAACTTCTATTACACTTTTTGAGTTATTTTAAGAGAAAAATTTTCAATACTAACTTGAGAAGCATGTAATTATATTAATGTTATACTTTTTTGAGGTTTTTAAGGGATCATGTGTAAAACTGATATTTTATGCTTATTTCTTGTCTTTTATAACAAAACTAAGACAAAAATATTTCAAAACGAAATTCTAAAGTAATTTTTACTAACAACAAAACAAATTATTGAAAAAAAGTTGATTTTTAAGAATGCACAAAATAACCCACCAAATCCTGTTTTTTCAGTTTTTTACCCTTTTTTCTTAAAATATGCAATAAAAAGTTAGCGCATCACGTATACATCATTACAACTAAATTGTCAACAAGTATTATTAATACCTTTAGAAACACTTTTAAACTTCCGGAGATCTGAACAGAATTTTGAGAACTTTGAAAATTTTCAGCTTGATTTTTACAACTTTACGATTTTTTTTTTACTGTAGTCTAGTTATCAGAAAATATTTATACCAAGTAGCAAATCTAAGCAACTGAATATAAAGACTTTATTCATTAAAAACCTCGCGTGCACAAAGTAGCCCCATGGCGCACAAAATAGCCCCACTTGACGGTACTACAGTTAATTTTGTACAATTTTTTTATAATATTTAAAAAAAATTATTTACTTTTTCAGTGATTAATTTGGTTTATTATTATAATTAGAAGGTGGAGAAATATAATTTCTTTCAATTTTATGGTTTTTTAAACATTTATTCCATTTTATTGTAATTTGACATAACTTATTAACAATTTAAAGACTTTTCTTCTTTTAATTACTTTTATGTAAATTTGATCTGATAATAAATTTTCTCATTTGATCATAATTTCTCTATTTTTTAGAAATATTTGTTCTTTTCTTAAAATTATTTAATCGTTTTTATTTAGTTTTTCATTTAAAAGAAATTATTTTTTTTGCTTAATTTTCACATCAAGTTTATAAATGTATTGTTTTTCTTTAGTAACATTTTTCCTTTTTTTACTGATTATCTTAGTTATTTTCATAATTTTAAAAAACACATCCGTGGATTTTTTAACTATTTGAAAACCCTTATTCCCTCTTTTTTGTACATTCAATTTTTTGTTTTAAAAAATCTTACTATTTTCTCATATATATTATCGCGTGGTATTTGGATTTAAAAAATGCAATTTAATCAATGTCTCTTAAACTGTTTAATATTTTATAACATTATTAACATATTTCTTTATTTTCCTCCTTCTGCTTTCAATGATTTTTTTACCTTTTTTATTTCTTAGAAGAAAAATTTATTTGTTTTTTGACAGGTTTCTCAATAAATTGAATTTTTTACATATTTAATTTTTTCATTTTAATGTAAATTATCCCTAACTTTCTTATCTGCTCATTCATAATATTGGTTTTAAAAAAATTTTGTAATTTTTAATAAATGCTCTCACTTTGTGTTATTTCTTCAGACTTCTTGACAGTTTTTTAAATTTATTTATTTTTTCGTTGTATTTTTATTTTTTCCATATAATTTCTAATGTTTGAAATGTTTTTTTTTTAATTTTGTCTGTTTTGTTTTTGTACATATGTGACGTTCCACGGTGAAAGGGACCTTAGCTGCAAAACCTTTGATTTTAAATTTTTGATTATGAATCGATAGAATTTAATTTGCTCTTTCACATACAGAAATTAAAACTTTTTTATGTCTATTAGTTTTTGTGTAATTGGCGATAAAAAAAAGGCACAACCTAAAAATAACATAGTCAGGCTCAACTTTAATATCCAGTCTTGGAAAATTCATTTTTTGCAACTAAGGTCCCTTTTACCATAGAGCGTCACATATTTTTGAATGAATATTAATGTTTGGTATTGAAATTGTATAGTTATTAATAAAAAATAAATAAATCCTGAAATTTCATACTGATTATTCGCTGGACACCCTGATAAGATAAAAATGTAGAAAATATTTTTTGTTCTTATTTTACAGGAGGGACCTGAAATTTTTTGTGCTTCAGGCCAGTGACTTAATTCGGCCCTGCCTAAATATTGTCCGATTTGAAAAAAGGGGTATTTTTTTCGATTTGGAAACTTTTTGCCGGGTAGCAGCAAAACATTTTAAAAATTTTTTTTTACTATACATTTTTGGATCACCCTAATATATAACATTACGATTTTACGATTCTTCCCGAGTCGAAATTTTGAAGCTACTTTGAAGCTCATGAGGAACTTTAGCTTCTACTTAACGACTTCTTAATTTTTAGCCTCTTCTTTACTTCTAATAATAATATTTCCTTCTACTTTACGTCTATACACATGTTTCATTTTTCCAATCATTAAAATTAGCAGCTCTTTTAAAGCTCCACATTCCCAGTTATAAAGAAATGAAAATTTTTATTCTACTTTAAACCTGCAAGTGAAACTCAGTCATTTTTTCCATTGAAATATACTTTTTTATTTAACATATAAGAAAAACGGGAGTTAAACTAACTTTTTCTTCAATTATTGTTCCTCTGATTAGCCCTTAAGAGGAAAAAATTTTAATCTATAACCAAAACCCAATAATTTGTAAAATTAGGGAAAATGTGTATCTTTCTAGATGCACTTGTAAAAAAATAACAATTATTAACAATAATTTGTTTAAACAATTTTGAGTGGTGATTGTCGTTAATTTTGATAAATATCTTATTTTTTCAATATAAAAAGTAAACAAATTAAAAAACTACTACTTGCTAGGTGTTTTTAAATGTTATAAATTAACAATAATAAATTGTTTTAAAATATAAAAATAATAATTTATGGTCAATAATTTTTATTTTTCTAACCAGAGCCCAGTAATTTATTTGTAAAATTAGGAAAAATTTGTATCTTCCTAGGTGTATTTGTAAAGAATTAGTAATTACTAGCAATAATTTGTTTAAAAAATTAAAATTGATGAAAATAAAATTAAAAAAATGCATATAAAAAGTCCAGAAAAGAAAAGTAAAAATCCTTCAGAAAAAAAAAGTTTGGGCAAATTAAACCAAAAACATTTTTATAATATTACACTGAAAGCAAGTCCAACAATAAATTTAGAAAAATAAAGAAAATCTAAAAATTCTGTAAAAGAATAAGTACTAAGTTTGCAAAAAACCTCGCAAAAACTATCCAAGAATTAAAAACAAATTGAATAGGTGCATTAATAAAAAAATAAGCGTATTTATTTTTAAAAATATGAAAAAACTTATGAAACTCAACGAAATAATAATAAATAATAATTATTATTTATTATTTATAATTTATTTATTAATAAAATAAAATGACAAATACAACAAAAAAAATACCATTAGTAAAAGGAGAAAAAATCTTTAAATTTTGTAAAAATAAGAAATTATAAGATAAAATTTAAACAGTTTCGAAAAAGAAACTTAATTAGAAACTAAAGAAGAATTACAAATATTGTAAGACTTAAAAAAAGGATTATTGTGAATATGAAAAATAATTAATATTATTTAATTATTTTGCATTAACTAATGTGTCTTTAAATTTAAATTAATTGACATTTAAAAGTTTGAAAAAATTGGAATATGAGTTTATTGACGTTTGGAATTTATTTAAATTATAATGACCTAAAGATATAAAAATTTGATATTATTTTTTGTTATCTTCATACCAAAAATTTGTAAATCGTAGGTATTTTGATTATCTATATTAGCCCAATTATTTAAATTTTATAAAGATTAAAATATTAAAATTGAAATTTTTAAGATTTATCCACAAATTTGTGGTTTTTTTTATGGTTTGTGATTTTTTACATGCAGTATTAGACATCCGGAGAATTGTAAAGTTTTTTTTTTATTTAAATCATGATTTTAATGCAAATGCTTCAATGATTTAAATCAATATCAGCCTGTAACTTGACAATAATAAATTGTTTAAACAAATGAAAAATACATAAAAATCTCCGTAAACATTCAGAAATTGGCGATAAGTAACAATTTTGTTGAAAAGTCCTAAAAAACTATTCGTAATTTGTATCATAAGGACACTGAGAAAATTAAATATAAAGTTCATAAGCGTCGGTAGCGTAGTGGTTAGTGCGTTAGATTATAAGTGCGTAGGTCGTTATGTCGTGGGTTCGAATCCCCACTTGCGTTATAATAATTTATTTAGTAAGTTTAGACTATTTCCAGCTTGTGTGTATTGAGTGTGACGAATTCTAAAAGCGCATGAATTTTTGAATATTTATTTTATATTTTTTTTTATAATTTCATTCATATTAATTTCAGTTTTATTCGCAAAAACAGATTCTTTCTTTGTTTAGACTTTAGAAGATCAATAAAAAGGGGGTCTTGAGCGTTAAAAGAGGCCTTAATATAGTTGAATATTAGCTTCTACTTTAACGCTCTCATCGCGGAAACAGGAAATTTCTTCCAATAATAGCACCAAAGTAGAAGCTAAATTGTATTGAATTTGCTTCTACTTTAAACCTCTATTTCCTAAAAATTTTGGACTATGTAGCGTTAAAGTAGCCTCAAAATTTCGACTCGGGTTGCTTACCGGAATCGAAAAAAAATTAATCAATTAATTGAATTTCTGAAGATCGATTCATAATCGCCCAACTCTAGAGTTCTTTTTGGTTTAGTGCGGGCCAAGCGAGGAAAATAGTTCACAAGGGCAATGCTGTCCTTGAGTACAAATCGACTCCTGTTTCCCAGTGAAAAAAGCAGGTTACTCTATCGCCAGTGTGCTGGGTGCTTAGTATTATTGAAAACCGGATTTTGACGAGTGATAATTTATGCGGATGGACATCCTCGAATCTGCAGGTCGTGAGTGGCAAGGGTTGGCGTCCACGTCCTTAGGGACAGTCTCCCTTTTTCGTATAGAGGTTGTGGGCCCGCGCAACGATGACCCCGGAATCCGGAAACTTGCTAAACCGGATCTATTGGTCAGTTTCACGTGTTGCATGGGTCTGTCCTCACTCCTCCCTGTCTCTAGGTATAACTCGCACACATCCCCATTAGTGTGTATATTACGCACAATAAATGCGAATACACTATATAAATGTGTACGTGTGCAATAAATGTGTATCTGAATGTCCAAGCGGTGTTACTTCTTGTGTAGTTTGTCGAGCAGAATTACCCCCTTTGGTGAGAACTGGACAGTAACTGCACTCTCAGAGAGCGCGATGAGAAAAGAAGGATGAGATAGACGAGTTTTGTTAAGCTTGCAATAATAATTCTTAACGGTGACCCGTGTCCAGTATCTGCATCATCTTCCATCAAACAAACAATATGAAAAACCGTTGCTAGAAAATCACCAAGGGAGCCACTTTTTAGAGACTCTGACAACGTGCTCGTTTTACCAACAATTTAGCCGTTTGTCAATTTGGTGACTTTGCTCTATGGGGTTGTGTGTACTGCGGTCAGAAACAACTTTTTTTTCAAGATAGAAACTGACAATTCCTTTTAAAAAATTACACCCTCTGTGAAAATTAAATTTTTTTTGAACCTATGAAAATATCTAGCTTTTTTGGAAAGTAGGGTTTAAAATACCAGTATTTGGTAGGTTTAATACGTTCTCTAATTGTGATTCGGTTCTTGAACATAAACTCCAATTTCTTAGTTATAACACTGTAGTTTATATTAAATTTTTTCAAAGTGTCTATTTGTACAGAAAATCTCGACCAATCAGAAGTTCGTAAAATAATTATCAACCAATTAGAAATATGCCCTCTGCTTTTTGAATTTGTTAAAAAAATTTAACAACCCCTAAAAACTACCCCTAGGTAAAATAATCAAATATAATTTTGAAAAAAAATATTTTTTTGACAAAACAAATATAAACGAGTTCTAAAATGATAAAACATACTCAGTAATGTACCACATATTTTTTCAAAATAGATGACAACAATTAACAAACTTTTAAAGACAACCCTTAAGACAAATAATCGAAAACAAATTTGAAAAAAATTATCAATTTCTACAAAAAAATTCTAATCAAGTTCTAAAATGGTGAAATATACTGAAGAATGTGCCCTCTGCTTTTTGAATTTGTTAAAAAAATTAACAACTCATAAAAACTATCCCTAATAAAATATAATCAAATATAATTTTGAAAAAAAATAATCAATTTTGAAAAAAAAATTCTAATCAAGTTCTAAAATGGAAACATACTCAGAAATATGCCCTCTACTTTTAAAATTGATACAAAACAATTAACAATCAATCAAAACCACCCTTAAGTAAAGTAATCGAAAATAATTTTGAAAAAAATGATATTCAAGTTCTAAAACCTTAAAAAAATTTAAAAGTATTATTTCATAGCGTGTTCCACCGTTTTAGAATTGAAATATAATTTTTTTTGTAGAAATTGATAATTTTTTCAAAATTAATTTCGATTATTTGAGATAGGTGTGGTTTTTATGTGCCTCCTGACAATTTTCCACAATTTTGGAACATGATTATTATTTCTTTACAGAGATTAATAATTTATTTCAATTTTTTTTTAATAATTAGAATTGGTTTTAATAAATTGTTAATTCTTATTATTAATTTGAAAAATTAGGTGGCATATTCATGAGTATGTTCCACCATTTTCGAACTTGATTAATATATATATATATATATATATTTTGTTTTACGAATTTAATAATTTTTGTCAAATTTTTTTCACGTCTTTTTTCTTAAGGTTTGTTTTTAAGGGTTTTTAATTCTTGTTATATGTTTGAAAACTTAAGGGGTATATTCCTGATTGTGTTTCACAATTTTAGTAGTTAATTCGAAATTTTTTGTAGAAATTTCCAAGTTTTAAAAAATGTTTTTCGATTATTTTTCATTAAGGTAGTTTTTAGGGGTAGTTAATTTTTGTTATCTATCAGAAAAATTAGGGGACATATTCCTGTGTATTTTTTACTATTTTAGAACTTGAGTATAATTTTTTTCTTGACATTGATAATTTTTTTAATACGTAGAAAAAATCAAAATTACTTCAATTATTCTTATCTCTCACACTAACATTGATATTATACTTGATAATAAATAATTGGAGTTCAGGATCGGAAATTGACTGGAAGAGAAGAATTCGTATTTTAATAGAGTAAGGCATAAAAAATTATGATATCAGTATTTTATTGATATTGAAGGATTAAAATATGTTTGACAATTTTTTAAAGTTTTGAATTTTTATTTGAATATGTTTTCTGTAATTTTATTTTTCGAGCTATGGCAAATAATGAATGACTATAAACTATAAAAAGAGAGTAGAAAGTTGCGGATTTTCATATCGAAATGAAAATCAAAAGGGATGTCATTAAACAGGAAAAAGTAATCGTAATCGATAAATTCAAGCGCTATAAATATACCTGGCTAATAATTTCTACCATTCAGTGCTGTTTAATTCAATAAAATTATCTCTGCCGGGAGTCATACCGGATATGAAGTTGTTTAGATTATTACAATCGTTTATTAATGTTTGCGTTAATTTTTCTATTTCCAGAATATCCGGTCGTTTTTTATGTTTTATTACTTGTAAAATCAGAGGAAGAGTTTCAATGGGATATTTGATAAACAGATTAAAAAAATTTTATATGCAGATAATTTTTAAGAATGCGTAATTAAAAAAAAATTAAAAAGAAAATCTGAGGAGCAATGAGTAGAGAGTTTAAGTTAAATATCATTTCCGGTTAAGATTATTTGAAAAATTCCTTTAAACTTCCTCTGAAAACATTTTGATAACTTCTTAATTTCTATTCAAAAATTTTTAGGAAAGAAAACAATTTTTTTTAACATTTTCATGAAATTCCTGGAAACTTTCCAGAAAGTTCCCGAAATTTTCTCTTCAAAACTTTCAAGAATCTTGCTAAACATTTTTCATTAAATCTTTCAGAAAATTCATGAAAAGTTACCCTCCGAATATTTAGAAAATTTCTGGAAACTTACCCCGGAAATTTTCAGGAAACATTCTTGTAACATTCTGGAAATTTCCTGAAAAGTTTACTTAAAATCTTCTAGGAACTTCCCGTGAAAACTTTCCAGAAAATTTTTGAAAATTTCTTTTTGAAACTTTTTGGAAACTAACAGAAAACTGACCCTGAAAGCTTTCTTGAAACTTTCCAAAAGATTCTCTTGAAAACTTTCTGTTAATTTTTGACAAACTTCTGTCGAAAACTTACAAAGAATTCCTAGAAACTTACCCTCGAAACTTTTAGGAAACTTCTTGTTAATATCTTGAAAATTTCCTGAAAAAGTTGGTCGAAAATTTTTAGAAACTTTGCGTGGATCTGTAAATTTCCTGAAAAATTACCTTGAAATTTTCTAGAAATTTCCCCCGGAAATACTTTTTAGATACTTTTCGAAAGCTTGCAAGAAAAGTTTCCGAGGAAAGCTTTCGGAAAATTCCAAAAAGCATTCAGGATATTTCCGATAAGTTTCCAGAAAATTTTAATTGAAAGCTTTCAGAAAGTTTTTGAAGAGAAAAATTTCAAAATTCACGAAAGTTTTCCAGAAAAGTATTCGGAGGACATTTCCGGAAAGTTTAAACTGAGGTTTAAGGATGTATCTAAAAAAAAAGTTCTAATTAAGCTTGCAGTATGTTTCCGTCTAGTTTCCAAAAATATTATTCAAAAATTTTTCAAGGAAAGTTTCCAGGAGCTGTTTCGTGAAGTTTCGTGAAGCTTGCAGAAAGCTTGCGGAAAGTTCCTGGGAAGTTACATTGAAAGCTTTCAGAGAACTTCTAAAAGGAATATTTCAATTTCACAGAAAGTTTCCAAATAAAGTTTTCAGGGGAAGCTTTCGAAAAATTCCAAATAAGCTTCCAGGACATATCCAGAAAGTTTCCGGGAAGTTTACGTGAAAAGCTTTAGGAAATTTTTCTTCCAGTATATTTCCGGAAAGCTATCAAATAAACTATTTTGGAAGTTTACGAAAAGTTTCAAAAAATCTTTCAGGAACTGTCCAAGAAAAACTTCCAAAAAGTTTCCAGGAAGGTCAAATGGGATGTTTCGTTAAAGTTTCTTAGGGAAGCTTCTGGAAAGTTACAAATAAGCTTCCAGGATGTTTCTAAAAAATTTTTGGAAATCTTCCGGATAGTTTTGGTGAAGTTTAAATTCGTAGCTTTCAGAATGTTTCTTTCGGAAAGTTCCAAATAAGCTTCCAGGTGATATTCGTAATGTTTCCGTTGGAATCTTTCGGAAAGTTTCAAATAAGCTTGCAGTGTGTTTCCGGAAAGCTATCGAATAAACTATTTAGGAAGTTTACGGAAAGTTTCGAAAAGTCTTTCAGGAATTGTCCAAGAAAAGCTTCCAAGAAGTTTCCAGGAAGTTCAAATGGGATGTTCCGTTAAAGTTTCAGAGGGAAGCTTTCGTCAAGTTACAAATAAGCTTCCAGGATGTTTCTAAAAAAATTTTTGGAAATCTTCCGGATAGTTTTGGTGAAGTTTAAATTCGTAGCTTTCAGAATGTTTCTTTCGGAAAGTTCCAAATAAGCTTCCAGGTGATATTCGGAAAGTTTCCATTGGAATCTTTCGGAAAGTTTCAAATAAGCTTGCAGTGTTTCCGGAATTTTTTGATAGGGACTCGAATTTATTCGTATTTAAAAATTAAAAATGTCGGATACAAACGACTAATTGAAATTCAAAACAATAATTAAATTACAACTCTAATGTAAAATCTCCCCAAACAAAATCCTGACCAAAAAAAAATCAAAATTGAAATTCACACCTATTATTAAATTCACCCCGTAAAAATGATGATTCCCCAGGTGAAATCTGGGCGTGTCCCAATCGACTGGGGATGACCATCGACCATCCTAAATCCTTAGGGGTTGTCGATGTCCCCACTTCTCGTTCTCCTAAATAGCAGCTTTGACCATCGCACCTCGTCTCGCTGGTGGGAACGAAAACCTGATTGCGGGAATCGCGGCCAGCAGGTTCCGCTTCCTCTCATTGAGGAGTAGAGGCCGAAAAGTGCGACCTATGCTGTCCAGTTAGACATATGGACGCCGCGATCAGCCCGTCATGGGAAACCAGACGAACCGGACGACCTGGTCAGCGGAACTGCTTTTGATAAAAGTGACGCGCCGGCTACCGTGCCGCGAACCTGGCGCTCCTCCAGAACCAGATTTTTCACTTATACATGTATTTAATGTGTGTGCTGGACAGAGGGACAGACAGACGGCCACGCACGTGGCGTGACAATGCAAGAAGAGGAGCACGTACTGAAGACATGCGCTAACGGCGAATTATTATTGTGCCATCGACAGTTGACGCCCTCGAGAACTTGACGACGGTTGGTCCCGTGTGCCCAGCCGGTTTTCAACTTTTCAGCCAAATGCTTAATACAATCGCAGTTTACCGTTGCGTTTAATGGAGATTAGCCCCGACAGTTCATATTCCGAGTTTTAATTCGAAACGGCCATCGCAAGACGGTTTTAGATGACCTCTTGGGGAACGAGGGACGTAATTGCATTTATTCTCGTTCGGGACGGGTCCGATGGTTTTTTTTTAGCCAAGGAGAAAATTAGGAGTGGATTGAGTCGAATTGGATAAAAGCTCGGCTTGAATGGATTTGAATTCTATTATCTGGGACAATGAATTAAATATCTAGAATTAGTCCGTAAAGTAAATGGAAAAAATTGAAAGTCAAGATAGTGGTTCGAAATTATGGATTACGGGAACAAGGGGATGGATAGGATTTCATTTAGAGGGGATTTTTAAACTGAAAGTCGTGAGGAAACGTGCTACAGAAGTAGTTTTTGGAAATTTTTAAAAACACCGGTCTATTAGGCTGTTGAAGTTAAGAAAATCTTAGAATAGCGTTATTCGAAATTACGTATTTTTCGTGAATGGGTATAGGTAGGATTTTAATTTAAAGGAATTTTTAAGCTTTGATTAATTAGAAATGAAGCTATAGAGCCGTTTTTGGCAGCAAGGGTGTGATACCTATTTGCCACGAAGTCTAAATAAGTCAAAAGACAAGTTAAGTTGAAAATTACACATTTCTCAAAGAAAGGAAAAGATAGGATTTTATTTTAAACGGATTAATAAACTGTAACATAAAACAAAACGTGCTACAGAAGCCGTTTTTCTTTACCTTTAAAAAACCTATCGATAAAGGTGTTAAAGTTGAGAAAATTTAGGAAATGTGTAGCGTTATTCAAAATTACGTATTTCTCGCTAATGAGGATAGGTAGGATTTTAATTTAAAGGAATTTTTAAGCTTTAAAGAATTAGAAATGACGCTATAAAACCGTTTTTGGCAGCAAGTATGTACCAATTTTTGTAATACATATCCATAATGCTCTTAATGTTTAGAAAATCGTAGAGTTTGTTCACATACATCGAAATCACGGATTTATCAAAGACGGATACAGATAGAAGTTTATTCTAAACGGATTCTTAACCAAAAAATAATTACGAAATACTGTACAGAAGCCGATTTTAAGACAGTTTATATGATAAATATCCAAGATGCTCTTGATGTTTAGAAAATCGAGGTCAATTTTTCCATATATCGAATTTACAAATTTGTCGAAGTCGGGAACAGATAGAAGTTTGTTTTAAAAAGATTATGATCCTATGAATAATTACAAAAGATGCTACAGAAGCTTTTTTATATACATTTCTGTGGCACTTATTAACGGTGCTCTTAAAGTTAACAATTTTTAGAATTTTTAGTACTTAATACGAAATTACGGATTTCTCGAAAACAGGAAAAGATAGGAATTTTTTTAAAACATATTTTCAAACTACCTATAAATACAAAAGACCCTACAAAAGACATTTTTGATCACATTTATGTGACACTTATCTACAGTGATGTTAAAGTTTCGAAAATTTTAAAGCTTTAATATTAAATTCAAAATTACACATTTGCCAAAACCGGGATTGAATAGGAATTAATTTTTAATAGATTCTTAACCTATAGATAATTCCCAAAGACGCTACAGAAGCCGTTTTTATTTGCATGACACATATTTCTTCAGTGCTCTTAAAGCTTAGAGAATTTGAGGACTTATTCTCAATTGGAAATGACAGATATCCCAAAAATAGGAATAGATAGAAATTTCTTTTCAAAAAAATTTCAAGCTACAAATAATAACAAAAGGTGCTACAGAAGCCATTTCCGGACATCTTTATATGACGTCTATCTATAGTGATTTTAATGTTTAAAAAATTTTAGGAATTAAATACTTACCTCGAAATTATGGATTTCGCGAAGGAACGAATAAATACATTTTGATTTTCAACGGATATTAATTCTATGAATCACTAGGAATTTTGCTATAGAAGCCGTTTCTGTCTGCACATTTAGGATTAAATTTATATTTTTGTTACTTAAAAATTAGACAAAATTTGACGCGGAATCTGTCGAAATTTAAATCAATTTACAATTGGATTCATTGAAAATTGGACAAATTACCAATTAATTTATCATTCACCAAGTACATCCATTATTTTTTTAATTTTTGGGTTTCATGACCAAGAGTTAAACACTTTAAAGAGTCTTTGGCGTCCGTCCGTCCATCCGTCTATTGTTCCCAGTCAATATAGCAACACATTTGCGGTCGTGCGCGAGAGAGAGGAAGATAGAGAATCACAGAGACAGAGATATATCCACGGTAAAGTCGTGAAAAACTGGAAAGATCGGGTAATAATAAGTACAGTTGGATATGTCCAGGTAATGACGGGTAAAGTTGATTATATCCGGGTAATACCGGGTAAAGTTCGATATGTCTTTGTAAGATTGGGTACCATCGGGTAAAACTGGGTAAAACCGGGTAAAGTCGGATATGTCCGTGTAAAATTGGGTAGCAGCGAGTAAGATCGGGTAAAGTTGGGTAAAATCAGGTAGTAACCGGTAAAGTCGGGTAAGATTGGAAAGCGCCAGTTCCAATTGGCTAAGGTCGGGTAAAATCGGGTAAGAACAGGTAAAATGAGGTGAAGTCGGCCTACGAAGGATAAAAACGGGCAGGTCCGGGTAAAATTGGGTAAATTCGGGTTAAATCGAATATTAACCGGTAAAGTCGGGTAAGATTCGGAACTGCCGGATAATCTTGGATAATGTCGGGTAAAATCGGGTAAAGTCGGTCAACGCTGGATAAAAACGGACATGTCTGGGTAAAAATGGGTAAAGTCAGGTAAAGTCTGATAGGTCTGTGTAAAATTTGGTAACAATGTGTACGATCGGGTCAAAATGGGTAAAGACGGGTAAAGTCGTATAGGTCCTTGTAAAATTGGGTAGCACCGAGTAAGATCAGGTAAAGTCGGGTAAAAGCAGGTCGTACCCGGTAAAGTCGGGTAAAGTCGGGTATGATCAGTTTAAGTCAGCCAACACAGAATAGAACTGGGCAGATCCGGGTAAGATTGGGTAAATTTGGGTAAAATCAAGTACGGTCAGGTAATGTCTGATAGGTCCGTGCAAAATTGTGTAGCTTCGCGTAAGATCGGGTAAAAATGGGTAAAGACGGATAAAGTTTGATAGGTCCTTGTAAAATTGGGTAGCACCGAGTAAGATCGGGTAAATTCGGAAAAAATCAGGTAGTACCCGTAAAGTCGGGTTAGATTGGAAAGCGACGGTTAAACTTGGCTAATGCCAGGTAAGATCAGGTAAAATCGGGTTAAGTCGGACAACGCAGGATAAAAACGGGCAAGTCTGGGTAAATTCGGGTAAAATCGGGTAGTAACCGGTAAAGTTGAGTAAGATTGGAAAGCGCATGTTAAACTCGGTTAATGTCGGGTAAAATTAGATAAAATCGGGTTAAGTCGGCCAACGCAGAATAAAACTAGGCAGGTCCGGGTAAGATTGGGTAAATTTTGGTAAAATCAGGTACGGCCAGGTAATATCTGATAGGTCCGTGTAAAATTGTGTTGCTTCGCGTAAATTCGGGTAAAAATGAATAAAAACGGGTAAAGTTTGATAGTTTCTTGTAAAATTGGGTAGCACCGAGTAAGATCGGCTAATGTCGGGTAAAATCTAGTAAAATCAGGTAAAATCGGGTTAAATCGGCCAACGCAGAATAAAACTAGGCAGGTCCGGGTAAGATTGGGTAAATCCGGGTAAAATCGGGTTAAGTCGGCCAACGCAGAATAAAACTGTCAGGTCAATATATCATGCTATAGACAATTGAATCCTTTGTAACAGCCACGAAACTCTTATATTGTAGACTTCGTGCACCTGCTTTTCATACCGATTTTTTTTAAATCATCTCTAATTAAATGTCTTCACCAATAGCAGTCAATAATAGTAATTAATCGGAACAATTTTTCCACACCACAGCTTGGAACGACATTTTTAAGAATCCATAAAAATCAATACCTTGAAACATTCATTAGTGCAATTTGCTTCTTTTATAATGAAAAGCTGAAAAAACTTGGAGCAATTTCTGTAGCAGCATCGCCCTTATAGTAAGTGGAAAGAAATCGATCTCACCTATTGTAAAAAGCAGTAGTATTTTCGATAATTGTCGCCTCATTATCTTGGCTTAAGTGGGTCCTTCCCTTGCGAGGGCAAGTAGCATAAGTGCATTAGTAGGTAAACGCATAGGCCAACGGCTATCTGGCTCGGATGGCCGTGACTCGCAACAGCTATTAAGTGTACCAGATAAACGGCCGTAATTGTTAGCCCTGGACGAAATAAAAAAACTGTTATTTCAGCCAACCGTGATACGTACAACGTGCACGCCACCAAGCAGATATAGACCGGGCCCGATATACAGATATAAAATGTACATGCAGCAAGTATCCTTATCGTGGTGTATGTGTAACACGCCACTGTATCCGAGCTTTTCATATATACATGCGTGACTTTTTTTTTTTTCTTCTTGTCCGGCGAACTTGCAACAGTAAACAAGTTCGCGCCGCACAGGACATTGGTCCTTGGGACGACGTGTCGAACGATCCAGCACTTTCCACTCACCTTTCCAGGCATCCAATTCGATCCGTGCTGCTCCGCTACTTAATATTCCAGCGACATTAACGTGACTCACAAATTTATGCCTGAGAAATATTCTCATCTTTATGATCTTCGCGCTCAGTCCAAATGAAATATGGAGCAATAACAAATGTGCGAGATGTAATGGAAGATATTTCTCTGTCAAAATGAACGGGTCAAATAATTCGAGAAACTCGGGGCAATTGTGAGAAGACGTAGGTTAGATGTGATTTTTAATCTGTTGGTGGCTACAAAGTGTGATACAGAAGCCGTTTTGGTGGAAATTTTTGGATACTTGTGTTAAAATTGAAAAAATTTTAGTTATAGCTTAGTTAGAGATTGGGAATTTCTCGTGAATGAGAACAGATTGGATTTTAATTTGAAAGGATTTTTGACGTAAAATTAAGCAGAAAACGCGCTAAAGAAGCCGTTTTTGTCAGCTTTTTACGAACACGTATCTATCGCGCTTTGAAAGTAAAGAAAACTTTATGAATCTGTAACGTTATGCAAAATTACAGATTTCTCAAAGCAGGGAATAAATTAGAGGATATTGTAAATAGATTCTTAACCTATAAATAATTCCAAAAGACGCTACAGAAGACGTTTTCGTCTATATTATTATGGAATATTTCTACGATGCTCTCAAAGTTTAGAAAAATTTAGGACTTGTTACTTAATCCAAAATTACGGATTTTTCGAAAACGTTAACAGTTCGGAATTTATTCAAAGCTGATTCTTAATCTTTAAAAAATTTCAAAAGACGCTACAATAGCCGTTTTTGTTTGTATTTTTTAATACTGATCCACGGTGCTATTGAAATTAAGAAAATGTTAAGGTTTTTTGATTTAATTCGAGATTACAGATTTTTGGAAAGTGAGAACAGATATGAGTTTAGTTTAAGTAGATTCTTAAGCTACAAATAATTGCAAAAGGCTCTACAGAAAGCGTTTTTGTCCATATTTATATGAAACATTTCTACGGTGCTCTCAAAGTTTAGAAAATTTTAGGACTTTGAAACTTGATACGCAATTACGGATTTTTCAAAAACAGGAACCGTTAGAAGTTTATTTGAAACGGATTCTTAACCATTAAAAAATTGTAAAAGACGCTACAGAAGTAATTTTTGACCATATGTATACAAAACAATTACGCGGTGCTTTAGAAGTTCAGAGAATTTTAGGATTTTGATACTTAATACAAAATTACGGATTTTTTTAGAACGAATACTGTTCGGAGTTTATTCAAAACGTATTCTTAATCAATACAAAATTTCAAAAGACGCTAAAGAATCCATTTTTGTATTTAATTTTCTAATACTAGTCCACGGTGCTACTGAAGTTAACAAAACATCGGGACTTTATGACTTAACTCAAAATTATAGATTTTTCAACAGTGAGAACATATTCGAGTTCATTTCAAACAGATTCTCAACCTTTAAAAAATTTCAAAAGACGCTAGAAAACGCCATTTTGTTTATATTTATACGAAACGTTTCCACAGTATTCTTAAAGTTTAGAACATTTTAGAACTCTGATACTTAATACAAACTTACGGATTTTTCGAAAATGGAAACAGTTAGGAGTTTATTTAAAGCTGCTTTATAACCTTAAAAAATTCCAAAAGACGCTACAAAAGATATTTTTGTCCATATTTGAATGACACCTGCACACTGGAGTCTTAATGTTGAGAAAATTTTACGAACTTATTAATTATTTCAAAATTACAAATTTCTCAAGGACTAAAGCAAATAGGATATTATTTAGAACAGATTTTTAATCTTCAGTAATTTATCAATCATGCTAAAAGCCGTTTTTGTTATTATTTACATGATACTTGTCCATACTACTTTTAAAGTTTACAACGTTTAAGAAATCTTTAAGACAATTCGTAAAAAACAGATTTCTCGAAGAGGAGGACGAATAGAATTTTATTATTAATGAATTCTTAACCTATAAATAATTACTTAACTCGGTATAGAACCAGTTTTTGTCTCTTATTTATAATACCCATCTATGATCTTCTTAAAGTTGAGAATATCTCATAAATTCTTTACATACATCGAAATTACGAATTTTTCGAAAATGGGAATAGATAGTATTTCATTTAATATGAATTTTTAACCTAGAAGTCATTTTAAAACGTGCTACAGAGTCCGTTTTAGTCTATATTTTGATAACACTTGTCCATGGGACTCTTAAAACTAAGTTTTTGGATTTTATTACCATATTCAAAATTTTGAATTTCTCGAAAACGGGCACATATAGGATTTTAATCAAGACAGTTTTTTGACCTGTAACTCACAACAGAACGTGCTACAGAAGCCTTTTTAATCCGTATTTTAGTGACGGCTTGTCACAGTTCTCTTTAAGTTAAGATAAAAGATAAGTTAGGTCAAGATGAAAATTACAGATTTCTCATTAACTGGAATGGATAGAATAATTTTTTAAACTGATTCTTTACCTGTAATTAACTACAAAACGTGCTACAGAAGCCATTTTGTCCGCATTTACGTTACACCTAGATACGGTGCTTTTAAAGTTAAGATAAGCGTAACAAAAATGCAGGCAGCGAATCTTAACATTAAAATCACTGACGATATGTGTCACAAAAATGAAGCATTACAGAAACCGCTTCTGTAGCAAGTTTTGCTATTATTTACACTTTAAAAATCCGTTTTAAACAAAATCCTATCTGCCTCCATCTTTGAGAAATCTGTAATTTGCATCTTAATTATCTTTTTTTAATTTATCTCTTTCTTTTATTTGAACTGCGTGATGAATAATTTTCACAAACTCACAGACAAAAATAGCTTCTGTAGCACTTTCCAAAATTACTCGTAATTTAAGAATCCGTTTAAAATAAAGTTATATCTATTCCCGCCTTTGAGAAATCTGTAATTTTCATCCTAACTTATATTTCGGTTCAAATTCTAGAACGCGTTGTTTATCCTACAACAGAAAACCAAAAAAGCTTCTGTAGCATGTTTTGAAATTATTTCTAAGTAAAAAATTCGTTAAAAATAAAAACCTATCTATTTCCGTCCTCGAGTAATTTGAAATCCCGTCCTTAAAATTTCGTACATCAAAAATCCGCAAATTTACAAAATCCATCAATTTTACCTGAACAATGTATCAAAATAAACGGAGGATCTCGAAACAGATGATTCATCGGCATCAATGAAGTCTCGTGTTTCATTCACAACACAACCGGTAGACGAGAGTAGTATCTCGAAGCTTATGCATCGGGACCTGTTTGCACCAGTTTGGTTACAAATTTACTCAAAACTGGTACCGCGACTTTAGAACCAGGAACAAACAATCGCAATTCCTGTTCGTCCTTGGAATTTTTCAACCTGACCTTGCTGCATTTGAATCATCCCCATTAAAAATACCGCCCGTGAAAGAATTTTTCAATGCCTTGAAAATTCACAATAATAATAACACCATGAATTTATTCCCACTCAGAAAACACAAAAAATTAGTTAAAAAATTACTTCACGTTTATCAATCTATTAGAAAGGCTTTTTAACTTTAAAGAAACTTGTCATTGATTCAAAGAACTGATCTTGTGCGGGTATAGAATACCTTTACAAATGTTTCTTGTAAGCGATAAGTTCTGAAGAAATTTAACGAGACATAAAAATCAAGTGGATGTGTATATATATATATATGACAAGCGCGCAAGATGTCGAATTTTTTCCGTCATTAGGGAATAAAAACAATGTCTCGACAGAGGAGTACTCTTTGGAATTATACGATATGGCCAAAAATGGAAAAAATTCTTTAGTTGAACAAAAAGTGGCTTCTTTAGAAAAACAAAACCCGTGTCAAGATGAAGAAAAAGTTGTTCATTGCTGCAATCTTGCGAGGAGCAGACTGTACATCAACCCTGCATTCTGCTCTTTGAATCTCTGATACGAGAGAGCCAATTGGCTCTCGATACGTGACGGTCATTCTGGATCGGTCGATAAATAATTACCGATAGCTCTCTGCTTGTGTTGAGGTTTATACAGATGCTCACGCACATCGAGACAAAACTCGCAGGGACATTTCCTCTCGGGTCTTTGGCCATGATGTCCTCGCATTGAAGCTCGATGCAGTAAAAGGGCCATTATATTATTCTTCGTGTTCGGTGACAGTGTACATTGAGAGTCACATATGATGTCGTTTACAACGACGCCTAAACGCATTTATAAATTCCAACCATCCCTATGGCAGAGTGTACTTAAGACAAAGTTTATTCGATGAGGAGGAAATTCGATGTATTCATCATCGCGGATAAAGAGGATAGGAAATGAGAGGCATAAAGTTGTGGAAACTAATGTTGCGTTAATGTCAGAACCCCAGGTGAATCTAAAATTGTCGCGGATTTGTAACGATACTTTGGTATTAGTTAGGTTATTTAACATTGAAAGTGTTGCTTATGTATTGGAAAAATCGCTTTGGTGTGTTGGTAATGATGTTCAGGGTTGGGAATGTTGTTCAGAGTTGTGATTTTTGTTAAAAGTTTGGAGTGTTTTCGGGATTAGAGATGTTGACCAGAGTTACAAATATTGCTCCGAGTTAGTAATGATGCACAGGGTAGGGAATGTTATTCAGCGTTGAAAAAATTGCACAAGGTTGGGAATGTTTTTCGGATGTATGTAAAGTTACCAAAAGTTGGTCCTCGAATGCTTCTTAAAGGTTAGAAATGTAGTTCCTACTTCGGAATGTTCCTCAGGGTGGGAAATGTTTTTCACAGGGTGCGGAAGGTTTTTTGGGTTTAGAAATGTTTCTTAGGTTTAGAAAGATTGATCAGAGATTGAAATGTTGCTCAGGGTTGAGAATGATTCTTAGGGATGAATACAGTTCTCAAGATTAAGTACCTTGATCAAGGTTGGGAAAATTTATTAGAGTTGGAAATTTTTCTCAGAGTTGGAAATCTTTTTAGTGGTATAGAATGTTTTTTAAGAATTGGGAAAGTTTCTCAGAGTTGGGAATGTTTTTCATGGTAGAGAATGTTTTTCAAAATTGGGAAAGTTTTTCAGGGTTGAGAATGTCGATCAGGGATGGCTATAGTTCTCATGATTAGGAATATTGTTCAAGGTTGGGAGATTTGTTAAAAGTTTGGAGTGTTTTCGGGATTAGAGATGTTGACCAGAGTTATTAATGTTGCTCCGAGTTAGTAATGTTCCCAGGGTAGGGAATGTGATATTATTCAGGTTTAAAAAAATTGCACAAGGTTGGGAATGTCGCTCAAGTTCAAAATCATTCTCGGATGTATATAAAGTTCTAAAAAGTTGTTTCTCGAATGCTTCTTAGAGTTAGAAATGAAGTTTCTACTTAGTAATGTTCCTCAGGGTTGGGAATGTTTTTTACAGGGTGCGGAAGGTTTTTTAGGTTTAGAAATTTTTCTTAGGTTTAGAAAGGTTGATCAGAGATTGAAATGTTGCTCAGGGATGAATGCAGTTCTCAAGATTAGCCCCAAGCACAATGAAAAATCTTAAATCATAAGAATGAGAGGAAGTAGCACAGACATATATCTCTGTCCTGCTTCGTCTCATTCTTACGATATGCGATTCCAAGATTAAAGTTTCATTCTGCTCAGGGCCATTAAGTACCTTGATCAGGGTTGGGAAACTTTATTAGAGTTGGAAATTTTTCTCAGAGTTGGGAATCTTTCTAGTGGTATAGAATGTTTTTTAAGAATTGGGAAAGTTTTTCAGAGTTGGGAATGTTTTTCATGGTAGAGAATGTTTTTCAAAATTGGGAAAGTTTTTCAGGGTTGAGAATGTCGATCAGGGATGGCTATAGTTCTCATGATTAGGAATATTGTTCAGGGTTGGAAGTTTTCTTAAAAGTTTGGAGTGTTTTCAGGATTAGAGATGTTGACCAGAGTTACTAATGTTGCTCTGAGTCAGTAATGTTGCACGGGGTAGGGAATGTTATTCAGGGTTGAAAAAATTGCACAAGGTTGGGAATGTATCTAAAGTTCAAAATCATTCTCGGATGTATATAAAGTTCTTAAAAGTTGTTTCTCGAATGCTTCTTAGAGTTAGAAATGAAGTTTCTACTTCGGAGTGTTCCTCAGGGTTGGGAATATTTTTCACAGGGTGCGGAAGGTTTTTTAGGTTTAGAAATGTTTCTTAGGTTTAGAAAGGTTGATCAGAGATTGAAATGCTGCTCAGGGATGAATACAGTTCTCAATAAGTACCTTGATCAGGGTTGGGAAACTTTATTAGAGTTGGAAATTTTTCTCAGAGTTGGGAATCTTTCTAGTGGTATAGAATGTTTTTTAAGAATTGGGAAAGTTTCTCAGAGTTGGGAATGTTTTTCATGGTAGAGAATGTTTTTCAAAATTGGGAAAGTTTTTCAGGGTTGAGAATGTCGATCAGGGGTGGCTATAGTTCTCATGGTTAGGAATATGGTTCAAGGTTGGGAGTTTTGTTAAAAGTTTGGGGTGTTTTCAGGATTAGAGATGTTGTCCAGAGTTACTAATGTTGCTCTGAGTTAGTAATGTTGCTCAGGGTAGGGAATGTTATTCAGGATTGAAAAAATTGCACAAGGAAGTTGGAAATGTTTCTCGGATAGTATGTAAAGTTATTAAAAGTTGTTTCTCAAATACTTCTTAGAGTTAGAAATAATGTTTCTACTTCGGAATGTTCCTCAGGGTTAAGAATGTTTTTCACAGGGTCGGAAATGTTTCACAGAGTTGGGAATGTTGCTCAGGGTTGGTAATCTTTCTCATCGTATAGAATATTTTTTAGAAATTAGCCCTAAGCAGAATGAAAATTTTAGTTCGTAAGCAATGAGATAGAAAAGGACAGACATATATACCTGCCTTTTTCTATCTCATTCTTAAGAACTAAAATTTCACGATTTGGCGATTTAAAGTTTCATTGTGCTTAGGGCTTATGGGAAAGTTTCTCAGGGCTGGGAATGTTGCTCATGGATGGGTACAGTTCTCAAGATTAAGAATGTTGCTCAGGGTTGGAAAAGTTTAATAGAATTGGAGATTTTTCTCAGCGTTAGGAATGTTTCTCGATTTAGAATGTTGATAAGTATAAGTATGTTTCTCAAAGTAGGAAATTTTGACAGGTATAAGAAAATTCATTAGAGTTGGAATTGTATCTCAGGTTTGAAAATGTTTTTCATGGTAGAGAATGTTTTTTAGAATTGGGAAAGTTTCTAAGGGTTGAGAATGTGAATGTCGCTCAGGAATGAATAAAGTTCTCAAGCTTAAAAATGTTTCTCAGGGTTGGGAAAGTTTTTCAGGGTTCAGACTGTCAATCAGGTATGGGTATAGTTCTCTCGATTAAGAATGTTGTTCAGGGTTATGAAAGTTGCTTAGGTTTTGAAGTTTTTCTCAGGGTTGGGAATGTTTCACAGAGTTGGTAATGTTGCTAAGGGTTGTGATTAGCAATTTTGCCTAGAGCTACAAATACAGTTTCGAGTTTGTAATGTGGCCCAGGGAAGGGAATGTAATATTATTCCGATTTATAAAAATTGCACAAGGTTGGGAATGTCGCTCAAGTTTGAAATATTTCTCGGATGTTTCTAAAGTTACAAAAAGTTGTTTCTCGAATGCTTCTTAGGGTTAGAAATGTAGTTCCTACTTTGGAATGTTTCTCAGGGTTGGGAAAGTTTTTTACGTTTAGATATGTTTTTTAGATTTAGAAACGTTGATCACTGATTGAAATGTTGATTAGTGTTGAGGATGCCGCTGAGGAATGAATATAGTTCTCAAGATTAAGAATGCTGCTTAAGTTTGGAACAGTTTCTTAGAGTTGGAAATGTTTTTCAGTTCGGAATTTTGCTAAGTTTAAAAATGTTTTACAGAGTTAGAATGTTGTCCGATTTGGGAAAGTGTTTTAGAGTTGGGAATCTTTCTCAGGGTTGGGAATGTTTCTCGTTGTAGAGAATATTTTTCAGAATTGGGAAAGATTTTCATGGTTGGGAACTTTGCTTAGCGATGGGTAAATTTCTACCATAACCATTTGTTTTGGTGTTAAAATACACAACTTAAGCTTAGTCGAGATTAAAAAACTTAAAAATTGGAAAAAGCAGCTTATCTGCATAATTACCTTGTCCCGATTAGGAATGTTGCACAGGGCTTAGGAAAGTTGCTAAGAGATGAGGAGTTTTTTCAGGGTTGGAAATGTTTCTCGGTTCGGAATGTTGCTAAGTTTAAAAAATTTTCTTAAAGTTGGAAATGTTGACAGATTTGGAAATTATTTTTTAGAGTTGGACACATTCTCAGGTTTGGGGATGTTTTTAATGGTAGAAAATATTTCTCAGAATTGGGAAAGATTTTCAGGGTTGGGAATGCATCACAAGGTTGAAAATGCTGCCCAGGGTTAAAAATATTTTTCAGGGTTGAATATATTTTACAGGGTGGGAAAGGTATTTCAGGGTAGGGTATGTTGTTCAGAGTCGAATTGTTGCTCAGGGTTGGGAATGTTTCTTAGGTTTGGAAACTTTTTTCAGGATTAAAATTGCCTTTCAGGGGTAAAAATGTTTCACATAATTGAAATTTTTCTCAGAGTTAGAAATGTTTTTCAGAATTAGAAACGTTTCTCTGACTTGTGAATGTTGGTCAGGGTTGGGAATGTTATTCGGGATTGGAAATTTTGGAGTTGGGAATGTTTTTCAGCTTTGGGAATATTTATCTAAATTGAGAATCCTTCCAAGGATTTGGAACATTTCACAGGGTTGGGAATGTGGTTAGAGTTAAATAAAGAGTACTCATTTTTTGGAATGTTTAATAAGTTCGGTATGTTATTTAGGTTTGGGAATATTTAGCAATATCGGTAATTTTCCAAAGGATTTGGAATGTTTTTTAGGGTTCTAAATGTTTCTCAAGACCTGTTGATAATCTTGCCTTGATAGTTTAATAAAAAAAAAAAGAACGAAATCTGATAAAAGCTTAGTCGATGTTTGTTTATCTAATAAAGCAATCTTCAGTATTTTTCTTTATTATTCTTACTATTTTATTGATTAATTCGTTTAAAGAGTTTTACCAATTTTCCTCTACATTTTACTATTTTCTTGCAAAATGTATTCACTACTTATTATTAAATTTATATATTTTATAGATTTGTAATTAAATTTATAAAATTATTTTAAATTTTCTTACTGTTTGATGTTGTAAAATTTTAATTAAATAAAAAAATTACAAACAGTTTATTTATTCCTGAATATAGTGTTTTAATTACATTACGTTCTTTTCCCAACGTATTTAAAATTTACTTGATTTGTTTAGTAGTATAAAGTAAGAATAAAATTTAAAAAAAAAACAGAATTTTGAAATTATGTTAGCACATGGTAATCACTGATTTAGCAAAGTTTCTCCAAATGCCAATCAGCAACAATAATAAAGATTGCTGTGAAAATAAGACAAAAATTTATCCTCTGGTGATCGATGGATATTAAATATGATGTTCGCCACTCAAATTTCCATTGGAAGAGAACCGCTCGAGGTTTATTCGCTTTTTCAGTGGTTTGTTGGCAACAATTTGCGGTTATCGGTTACATATATATAGTACAGAGGAATGGACACGTTTTCAACAGAGATCAATGACGAGTGCGTGAATAAGATGGCACACGCATGTCCAATCAGTCTCAACTGCACACACATAAAAACACACACATACACACATACTCATTGACTTTGAATCATGCGCAGTGCTCAAAGTCAAATAAAGTGCGGTAAAGTGTGCAATGCTTGTGCATTCGCAAGCAGCGAAGAGTGAAGTGAAGGAATGTCAAATGATGATTGGTCATCGTGGTGGCCAATGGATCCCCTTCTTCTCGCCTCTAGGAACTTGTAGGAAGGCGCACTTCTCGTCCCGGCGCCGCCTCTTGATACAATCTTATCGATTAACTATGTTCCATTTTCGGATTCTTCTTTTCCCGGAGAAAAATTGATCCTTCTTGTTTCTTTGTTTCAGAAATGCGCTCTCATTGATGAGTAAAGATTTCCTATTGTATTTTCTCTATTCTATACTGAGATATAGTGATAATAGCTGTATTTTACTACAATCTTATTTTATCACATTTTTTGCATTAAAAATAATTTGGGAAAAATTCCAAAAAACCGCTGCCAAGGTGAACCCGGAATTATTTATTTTGATTGAAAATTTAATTTTTTGAACACATTGTTTTTACTTATTGAGATTACTTAATTTGTGTATTAAGTAATCGGATAAATTATCTGGAAAAATAAAAAAAAAACCTAAAAATTAGATTTTAAAATATTTTTGATTTTTTAAACATCATTAAGGTGTGAATTATAGGTCGCGAAGATATCTTAAATATGCCAATTGATGCGCTTTTGCATTATCCACAAAATGGGTAAAAAGTATTTTTTATATAATTTATTGGAGATGACGGAAAACTAAAAAAATTAATTTTTTTTAGAATTTTTTGTTTTTGTAATCATTATAACTTTAAACAAGATTATGCTTGAAAGTCTGCAAATAGCTCATTTGATGCGTTTTTTAATCACCTTTACATTGATGAAAAAAAAAATTGAAACTCACGAAGAAGTATAAAAATAAAATTATTAAAAAACAAGATTTTCAAAATTTTTGATTTTTAATACGTTAATAACTTTGGATTAAATTTCATTAAAGGGTTCGCTAATAGGTCATTTGCTGTGTTTTTTAATCACCTACGAATTGATGAAAATAAATTTAAGCTTACAAGAAAATATAAAAATAAAATTTAAGAAAATTGTATTTTCAAAATTTTTGATTTTTAAAACGTGAATAACTTTGGAATAAATTGCACTAGAGGGTTCGCTAAAAGCTCCATAAATGCGTTTTAAAAAAATTGACAGAATAAAATACTTATATCGTAACTTAAAAAAAATATTTAATTTTACAAAAAAACGATTTTTTACAAATATTTAATCGTAAAAAAAACATAGTTATAATTAATCTAAAGGGTTCAAATATATGTAATAAACTGTCTCTTTGACAGATCTATAACTTTATAAAAAAATAGTTCCATCTATTACGGTTCTCGAGAATTAAACATAATTTTTTTGTTGCTCAGGGTTGGGAAAGTTTTTTATAGTTGAAAACTTTTCTCAGGGTTGAGGATGTGTCTCAGGGTAGAGAATGCTTTTCAGATATAAGAAATTTGCTCAGGACTGGGAATATTTCTGGGGTAAAGAATGTTTTTCAGAATTGGGAAAGTTGTTCAGGGTTGAGAATGTCGCACAAAGTTGGGTGTATTTCTCTAGATTGAGAATGTTGCTCAGGGTTGACAAAGTTGTTTAAAATTGAAAAATATTATCAGGGTTGAGAATTTTTTTCTATGAAGAAAATATTTTTTAAACTTAAGAAACTTGATCGGTGTTAGAAATTTTAATCAAGTTTGGGTATATATCACAACATTACGAATTTTGCTCAGGGTTGGGAAAGTTTCTAAGAATTATGACATATTCTCAGGATTGGGGTTTTACTGACGGTTGGGTATATATCTCAAGTTTAAAAATGTCGGTCAGGGTTGGAAAAGTCTCTTAGAGTTGGAAAATATTCTTATGATTAAGCATGTTTCTAGGGTAAAAAATATTTTTCAAATTTCAGAAAGTTGCTCAGGGTTAGGAATGTCACTCACAGTTGGGTATATATCTCAAGTTTAAGAATCTTGGTCAGGGTTGGAAAAGTTTCTTGGAATTGTAAAAAATTCTCAAGGTTGAAAATGTTTCTTTGTAAAGAGAATGTATTTCAAATTTAGGAAAGTTGCCCAGGGTTGGGAATGTCGCTTCGAGTTGGGTATATTTCTCAAGTTTAGGAATGTTTCTCAGGGTTCGGAAAAATGTCCAGGGTTGAAAATGTCGCTCAGGCTTGGGTGTATTTCTTTAGATAAATAATTTTCCTCAGGGTTGGGAAAGTTTCTTAAAATTAAATTTTTTTTCTCAGGGCTGGGTATATTTCTCGGGGTAGAGAATGTTTCTCAGAATTGGAAAAGTTGCTCAAGGTTGATAATGTCGCTCAGAATTGGGAAAGTTTCTTAAACGTGGAAAATTTTCTCAGGGTTGAGAATGTTTCTCAGGGTAGAGAATGTTTTTCGGATTTATGAATGTTACTCATGGTTGGAAATGTTACTGACTGTTGGGTATATATCTCAAGATTAGGAATGTTCTGGGGTGGTAGAATTTCTTAGAAGTGGAAATTTTTCTTAGGGTTGGGAATGTTGTTTAGAGTTGGGAATATTCAGGGTTGGAACATGTCAGGGTTGGGATTGTTTGTTAGATTTGGAAATCTCTCTCTCAGGACTGGAAATCCTTCTCAGGATAGGGAAGGTTTTTCCAAAATTAAAAAGTTCCTCAGGATAAGATTGGGTGTGTTTTTCAGAGTTGGGAATGTTGTTCAGGGTTGTGAATGTCGCTTAAGGTTAGGTGTATTTCTTAAGATAGTGTTTCTCAGGGTTGGAAAGGTTTCTTAGAGTTGACAATTTTTCTCAGGGCTGAGAATGTTTCTCGAGGTAGATAATGTTTTTCAGAATTGGAAAAGTTGCTCAGGGTTGGGAATGTTATTCACGATGAATACTGAATGTATTTCAAAATTAAGACTGTTGGTCAGGGTTGGGAATGTCGTTCAGTGATGTTTATGTTTTTCAAAATTAAGATCGTTGACCAGGGCTGAGAAAGTTTTTTACAGTTGGTAATTTTTTTCAGCGTTGGAAATGTGTTCAAGTTTAGGAAGTTGTTCAGGGTTAGGCATTTCGCTAAGAGTTAATTGAAATCTCTATAAAATTACATTAAAAAATAAATATTGTCTAACCATTTAGATCTATTTAAGTATGAATAATTTCACATTTATGTAGTCTAAAAATTAATATTTTAAAATATCACGGTTGTAAATATTTTTCAGAATTGATGTCAATTAGAATAAAATTTCTATTTTAAAACTGAGCACTATATATATTCTTAATCAAAATTCTTAAATTGCAAATGTTTCAAGATATAATCTATTAAATTTTCTATAAATATAGAACAAATTGAAAATAGAATATACCACAAAAATGCAAAATCGACATTAAGCTTAAAAATTTGTTATGTAAAACACCTGCAGTATTACTTCACAGTAGCGAGGCGTGGCACTGTCAAACGTTTCAAGCCACGCTTTTAGTCTTTTTTACTTCTCTTTGAAACATTAGTCTTGGTCAGCGCTCAGAACTGCAAGTAATCATTATTAATAAATATAAAGAAAGGAACCTCATTAACCCAATAATAATAATAAAATTGTTACGATTGTTTTGAAAATATTGGAATCTTCCAAATGGCCAAGAAAAATTTCAGTTCCGCGTTTTATAAATTTGCAATATGTATATTTAAAATTGTCAGTGTCTATAGGCACTGGATATTGATTAGAGAAAATAAAATATCCAGTAATAAAATACTCTTATCTTATCCAAGCTAAATTGAAGTATGCGACGCAGCAACTCTGTTTTACTCCACGTACTAAATATGCTAGGTAAGCATTCTTATTTTGCAAGATTATCGTAAATGCGTTTTTATTCGCTATCCCAACTGATAAGGGGGCACTATTTCATTTCGATCATGACACTAATGGCAATAATTACAATTACAAAAAATCAGACACAGTTAAAGCGGAATTAGCTCTTTGATAATATTTTATATGATTAGTAAATTCGACAGAGTGGGTTAACTCTGTCGGATGGGAGTCGATTTCAGATCCGGTTGTGATACTAAAATCTAATTAGCTCTAGAATGCAATTCAAATGAAAGCAGTGTCGAATTATTGTCGGATACAATTTCATTTCTTGCAAATTACAACGTGACCAAATTTGCATGCGTTCGATTTTGAACGTTTTGATTTTTCAAAAATCTATAGTAACGATATTTTTCATTTCCGCATGGGAATTTATCTGGGACAAAAAATTCACTTGATATTATCGATTGGCAATTTATTTTGGAATTATAAATTGGATTCAATTCTGATGATAATGATTAAACCAAATGGAAATTTAACCAATTTTGAAAATTGATCAAAATGAAAATTTCGATAATAAAATTAATTATTATTTAAAGTTAAAATTAAATGAATTTAAGATGGGTCGATTTAAATTTGAATGAGATAACACTTTAAAATTAAAAAGTTGATAAATTCCAAAAGTTTTCTAAGAAAAGTTTCCAAGGGAAAATGACGGTAAGTATCCAAAATGGTTTACGGTAAGTTTCCAACGAAAGTTTTTCAGAAAATTTTTGTCGTCAGTTTTCCTGAAGTTACCAAAACATTGGTAAAGTTTTCAATAAAAAAATTTGCAAAGTTCCCGCCTATAATTTCGTGGAAGTTACTAAAATTTCCAGAAAGTTTTTGAGGAATGTTTCCAAAGAAAGTTAATGGAAGTTTTTTAAGGAAAGTTTGCGTTCCCAGGATAATTTTTTGTAAGTTTTATGTTCTTTATCTCTATCTCGAATTGAAATAAAGTGAGACATAGTTATAGATAGTGAATAAATGAGAGAGAGAGAGAGAGAGCAAATCGTGATACCGAACCTCGTAAAAGACAACTGGAAGCTTTTACTTTGTTGATTGTTCCACATATTCTTTTTCATTTCAAGATCATTCTATTCTCAATTTACGAGCAATATTTATTTTCCCTTCTGATTTTCAAGTCGAGACACGTGTAAACTACATTAGCTAACAAAAAAGAAAAGAAAAAGGAAAACTGATGGCGCTATTTTGCAGACATTATTGGAGCTTCTTAAAAGTTTTTAATTCCCATTTGAGACAATTCAATGAAATCAAAGTCTTGTCGCGACAGAGTCTCTTGCCATAAGAGGCATGGAAAATGCCTACTGGAGACATAACAGAACGTGTATAGAGAAACAGTCAATTCGCTGAACTGACTCTCCGGTGGAATAGGACGCACCTTTCGAATGCCTAAGTTACTGTTTTTCCCTCGTGTGACCAAGTCTGCCCAGGACATGGAGCATCATCCTCCTCCTCGTTCCAGCAGTATGCGATCCCTCACGTGCCACCACGAAGAAACTTATATGTCAACTTGAAACGACTCTGCAATTACGGGGGAGAGTCTCCACCAATTTTTATCAACGTTCTTTCACTCCTGATTGTCCAAAAAATTTTTTATCAATTCTTCAGATAGAGGTAAATAGGGATCTCTCTATAGTCTATATAAATAAAAAAATATATATATTAAATATTGCACAAACATGACAGGAGAAATATGACAGAGAAATGTTGCTGTAATATCATACCAACATTACTAAATAAAAAATAAATAAAGTATTGAAAGAATATGACAGAGAAATGTTTCTGCAATATCAGAGGAACATTATTCAATTTAAAAAAAAATGAATAAAAATAAATAAGTAAAATATTGCAGGAACATGACAGAGCAATGTGACAGAAATGTTCCTGCAATATCGTAGCAACATTGCAAAATAAAACAAATAAAAAATATATAAATAAAATATTGAATGAACATGAGAGAGAAATATGACAGAGAATGTTAGAACATTTATTTTTCCCATATAAAATGTTGCTGCAATGTTCCTATTAAAATTAGTCACTTTTCAGTAATTCGAATCTAGAAAATAATTTTTCCAAAAAATGAATTGTTTTTACTAATGTAATTAACAATGATCTGCAACATTAAAGTGTTACAGCAACAAAATATTTAAATGTTGCTGCAGCAAAATATCAAAATATTGCTGCAACAAAATATTTAAATGTTGCTGCAAAACAATCGACGAGAATTTTAAAAATAATCCGTAAATTTTGAAAACGATCCGCAAATTTTTGAAAAACTCTGGAAAGATAGATAAATCTTAAAAACTTCAATTTCAATCTAGTATTCTTTAATAATAATATAAAAAATTAAATTTAAAATGATCAGAATTTAATCTAAAAAAATTTTGATAGAAAGAAGGTCGAAAACTATGTTAAATTACTTAATTTATTCCAAGCCATTATTATTTATATAAATCCCAAACGTCAATTAACTCAAATTACAATTGCAATTATTACATGTATATATAGTAAAATATTAATTAACAGCAACATTATAAGAAACTTTACATTGCTGTTCGTCAATTAAAACTATACATTTTTGGAAATGCAAATAATGAAAATTACGAGAATAATTACAAAATGGAAAAGAATATATATGAAAAATAACGAAAATAATTCAGGATTAAAAACAAAATTCGAAAAATGGCTAGATAAATACACAATTGTTAAAAATAATCTAAAAAATTAAACAATATACATTTAATTTAAACTAAAAAATTGAGAAATTAAGAAAATTATAAGAATAATTGCTGAAACCAATTGAACATTGAACAAAAAATTGATTGAAAATCAAAACAAAAAAAAATTGAAATTGAAGAAAATAATTGAAAACTTTAAAAAATAATAAAAATTTGGAGAAAATAATAAAAACTTGAAGAAATAAATTCATGATTTAAAAATTAAACTGAAATTAAAAAAAAATTGATAATAATGGAGAAAAATTACAAAACGTGAAAATAATTCACAATTAAAAACAAAATTCAAAAAATGGCTGAATTAATACACAACCAAAAAAAAAAAAAAATAATTGAAAAACTCAAAGAATCGTTATAAAACTTTAAGAGACTAATGGCAAATTAAAAAGAATTGTAGGAAATAATTTTAAATTGCGAAAAATAGTAAATAATTAAAAGAAATAATTAAAAAATTGAAGAAAATATCTACAAAATGACTAGATTAATAGACTACTGAAAAAAAATTACTAAACTATAGCAAAAACTTTAAATTTAAAAAAAAATAATTAAAAATGGAAAAATGAAGAAAATTAAAGGAATAATTTTTGGAAATAATTGCGCATTGAACGAATGGATTGAAAACCGACAAAAATAATTATAATAAATTGAATAAAGTAATTGAAAATTGAAAATTTAAATTCAAATTTAAAGAATATAATTAAAAATTGAAAAAAGTATTTAAAAAAAGTCAAAAGTTATTGAATATAGAAGAAAATAATTAAAAACAAATGGAATTAAAATTTGAAGAAAAAATTGAGAATTGAATAAAATAAAAATTTGAAATTAACGTATATTATTGATAATGGACAAAAACAATTGTCGAAAGGCGAGGATTTTAAAATATTAAAGAAAATAATTGACAATTGAAAAAAAAATCAAAAAATGACTAGAATAACGCACAATTGAAAAAAATCATTGAAAACGTTGAAAAATAATTCTAAAATTTTAAGAGCATAAATAAAAAATTTAAATATTGTAAGAAATAACCAAAAATTAAAGAAAATAATTAATAAATGAAAAAAAGGTAATTAAAAAACATCAAACTATAAATATATTTAATTAAAAAAAAAATTGAATATTGAAAAATTAAGAAAATTATTGAAATATTTGTTGGAAATAATTGCTCATTGAACAACTGGATTGAAAAAAGTTGAATCGAACAAAATAATTGAAATTGAGGAAAAAATTTAAAATCGAAGAATGGAAATGAAATTTTTAAAACATAATTAAGAACTGAAGAGAATAATTGAACAATTGTACTTAAAATTAAAAAAGCATATTGATATTCGAAAAAATAATTGAAAATTGAAAAATGTGATTGAAATTTGAAGAAAATAATTAAAAATTGAAGAAATAAATTGTAATTTGAAATAATGGTTTATAATTGAAAAAAGTCAAGTTTTTTGGAATATTGAATAAACTTAATTGAAAATTGTAGAATGGAATTGACTTTAGAAAATAATTCATAATTTAAAGGAAATTACAAAATGACGAGAATAATTTAATTAAAAACAAAACAAATGGTTTCACCTTATATATATGTCGTGAATTAATATTTAGGTAATAATAATAAAAATTATTTGACCTCTTTTTTGGCCTATACGACTTTTTTATTATTGAATATGCGTTTTACTCGTTTCGACGCAAAATATTACGTCCTCTTCAGAAACTATAAACAAATATAATTTTTTAGATTGCGGAAATCACAAATTAAAGTATAAATCTATTACAGAAAATTATAAATACAAAAAAATTTTCAAGACTAAAAATTCTTCATACAAAAAGCAAGTATTTAAAATAATATTAACATACTATAATTAAATATGAAAAATCTCACATCAGAAATGATGAGATATGTCTCCGAATGCTAATGTTTTTATATTTTCTAATGTGAGCTTTTTCAAATTTAATTATGGTATGTTAATATTATTTTAAACAATTGTTTTTTGTATGAAGAATTTTTAGTCTTAAAAATTTTTTTGTATTTATAATTTTTTGTAATAGATTTATATTTTAATTTGTGATTTATCCACAATCTAAAACATTATATTTGTTTATAGTTTCTGAAGAGGACGCAATATTTTGCGTCGAAACGCGTAAAACTCATATTTAATAATAAAAAAGTCGTATATACCAAAAAAAGAGGTCAAATAATTTTTATTATTATTACCTGTAAATATAAAAAGAATAATTTAATATTAAAGAAAATAATTGAGAAATGCGCAAAATAATTGACAATTGAAAAAGAAATTCGAAAACTGTCGAGAATAATCTACAACAGAATAAAATATAATTAAAAAAGTTAAAAAATAATTATAAAATTTAAGAAGAATAATTGTAACTTAAAAACGGTTGAAAATTATAGAAAAAATTGTAGACTTATTAACACACTAATTTATATCACTTTCTTGAAATATTTAATTATTTTTTCTTGCAATTTTTTCTTTTTCAAACAATTTTTTGGGTAGGTTATGTTTTATATTGCTTTTTTGTATTTTTAGAAAATCACTTAGGTAACTTTTATTTATTTTTAAAACATTTTTTTTTGTGCGTTTAATAATACTTTTTTATTTTTTAGATTTTTTTTAATTTTATTCTTTTTACAAAAATTACTTCAGTTAATTTTATACAGTTTTATGTTAACAATATTTAGAACATTTTATTTACTTTTCCAATGATTAATTTGATTCATTATTATAATATGGAAGTTGTAAAATATAATTCTTCTCAATTTTATGATTTTTGAAATATTTGTTTGGTTTTTTGTCATTTGTCATAACTTATTAATTTTTATAATTTTTAAACACTTTTCTTCTTTTATTTAATTTTTCGTAAATTTGAACTTATAATAAATTTTCTTATTTGATAAGAATTTCTCTATTTGTTAGAAATATTAGTTTTTTTCTGAAAATTGTTTAATTGTTTTTACCAAGGTTTTTACTTTACTCTTCATTTTAAAAAAATTATTGCTTTTTGCTTGATTTTGAAAACACGTTTTTAAAGTATTTTTTCATCCTCAGAAACATTTTTCCTCTTTTTTACTGATTATCTTATTTATTTCCTTAATTTAAAAAAACATGTCCGCAAATATTTTAACTTATTGAAAATCATTTTTTCCTCTCTTTTGTAATTTCAATTTTTTGTTTTAAAAACTTTTACTGTTTATTGCGTAGCATTTTGATTTTAAAAAAGCAATTTAATCAATCTTCCTTAAACTGTTTAATATGTATTTCGTAACGCATTTTTACCATATCTCTTAATTTTCTTTCTTTTACTTTCATTGATTTTTTAAACATTTTTATTTTTCAAGAATTTATTTATTTTTTATAGGTTTTTCAATTAGTACATTTTTTACATCTTTTTGCTTTAATTTTCCCATTTCAATGTAAATTATCCTTAAGGGCATGTGATGGAGTATGACGTCACTGGTATAGACAAAATTTGTCCGCAACTTTTCTCTTAAAATATTAAATATTTTTTTATGAAACTTGGTAGAATTACTTAAAATGTCATTAGAAAGGTCTCTCAGACCCGAGTTTGTTCAAATTTTGGCTCAAAATATATTTTTAAAATTTTTGTAATTTTTCCAAAATTCCCCAAAATTCAAACGAACTCGGGTCTGAGAGACTTTTCTAATGACATTTTAAGTAATTCTGCCAAGTTTCATGACAAAATATTCAATATTTTAAGAGAAAAGTAACGGACAAATTTTGCCTATACCAATGACGTCATAATCCATCACATGCCCTTAACTATTTCTTATCTGTTCATTCATAATACTGGTTTTAATAAAATTTTCTAATTTTTGTAATTAACCTAAAATTTCATTTTTTTACATTTTGTTAAGGTTCTTTGAACATTTTCTCCATTGTTTAAATGATTATTCGCTAGACCCTCTAATAAGATAAAAATGCAGAAACTTTTTTTTTGTTTTTTTTTAGGGGGGGGGGCCTAAAATTTGTTTGTGCTTCAGGTCCGTGACAGCCTTGATCCGGTCCTGAAAGAAATGTTGCCTACATATTAGAAAAATGTTTCAGCAATATTGCCATGTAATATTGTCAATACGAAAGAGTATGTTGTATTTGCATTGCAGCAACATTACGCCGAAATACTATCAACATAACATTGTAATGTAATGCACAAAAACCGTTTTTTCTAAACCCCGACAGTATATCTACATCAACAGGGGCGGCGACTTGTGTATGGTACGTCTACAAATTCCATAGAGCAAAAAATTCGCCCTATGAAATTCCATATGGCAAAATTACTGACAAAAACAAATTTCTTAATAAAAATGTGGATAAAAGAATTTACAATTCGAAGAAAATGATTAAAATTTAAAAAAAAACATATTTTGGAAAAATAATTGAAAAATGACTAAAGAAGGTAAAAATTAATTAATAAATAATTTAACTAATTTGATATTGAAGAAAATAATAAAAACTGAAAAAAGTTTTATTTGAAAAAATTAAAGAAAAGAATTGAAACTTAGGAAATTGAATTTAAATATGAGGGAAAAAAATACTGAAAATAAAATTAAAGAAAAATGTTGAAAAATGATAAAAATAGTAGAGAATTGTAGCAAATATAATTAAAATCATAAAAAAAAAAATTCTTAAAAATTGAAGAAATTTTTAAATAATTTTAAATTTTAATTAAAATTTTAATCAATGAAAATTCAAATTAATTGAGGTTTGAAAAATTATAATATATAATAATTGTAATTGTAGTCTTGTTTATCTGAAATATAGTCTGCAATTTTTTTAAATTATTTTTTACAAATGTTTATTATTTTCTTCAATATACAATTATTTCTATTAATTACTTTATTATTAAATTTATTTTTCAATTAATTTTCTATTATTTCTTTATTAATTTTCTAATTTTTTTATTATTTATCTCAAATTTTAGTTATTTTTTCAATATAAAATTATTTTTACCATTCTGCAATTATTTTCTTATATTACAAATATATGTTGAAATTTATTCAATTATTTTTCACAAACTAAAATTACTGTTTTCAATTTTAAATTATTTTTATTACTTTACAAATATTTTCACCAATTTTATATTATTTCCATTATTCTTCAATTAATATCTTAGTAGATTTTAAAATATTTTTCTCGAATTTTAATAATTTTCTTTAATTAAAAATATTATTATTATCATTTTGCAATCAATTTTTTCAATTTTCAATTATTTGTCTCATTTTTCAAACATTTTTTTCAATTTTTATTTTCTTTTATATTTTTCCATTACTTTTTCTCATATTCAATTATTTTTTAATTAATTTTGAATTTTTTTATAACTTATCACAACTTGCACTTATTTTTTAAATATACAATTATTTTTATCATTCTGAAATTATTTTCTTTCAGTACAAATATATGTTGCAATTTTTTTAATTATTTCGAGTACTTTGCAAATATTGTCTCGAATTTTTGATTATTTTCATTACTTTTCAATTATATTTCCTAGATTTTGAAAGATATTTCTCAAATTTTAATAATTTTTTTCAATTTTTAATTAGTTTTATTACTTTGCAAGTATTTTGTCTCGAATTTCGTATTAGTTTCAGTACTCTTCAATTAATTTTCTAGACTTAAAATATTTTTCTCACATTTTAATAATTTTCTTTAATTTCCAATTATTTTGTTATCATTTTGCAATCAATTTTTTCAATTTTTTATTAATCTCACTATTCATTCCTCAATTAAATATCTAAATTTTCAATTATTTCTCTCATTTATCAAATATTTTTTTCAAATTCATTTTCTTTTATCATTTTGCATTTATTTTCTCCACCTTTTAACTAGATACATTAATTATTTTTTAATTAATTTTGAATTTTTTTATAATTTATCACAACCTGCACTTATTTTTTCGATGTACAATTATTTTTATCATTCTGAAATTATTTTCTTTTATTACAAATGTATGTTGCAATTTTTTTAATTTTTCTCAAAAAAAATAAAATTATTTCCTTAAATTTTTAATTATTTTTATTACTTTGCAAATATTGTCTCGAATTTTTTTATTATTTTTATTACTTTTCAATAAATTTCCTACTTTTTAAAATATATATCTCAAATTTTTATAATTTTATTCAATTTTCAAGTATTAATATTACCATTTTGTATTTCTTCAATTTTTAATTATTTTTACTACACTGAAAAAAAAGAATAATAAAAGTTACATATTTTCGATTAAAGATTACTATTTTTGAGCAGTAGTTTTGAAACTGTTCAAAAATTAAATACTTTTTACTTAATTCAGTAAATGAATTATACTTTGATTGAAATAAAATTTACTGCATGGAATAGAAAATTTAAATGAAAATTATAAGTATTAATATGAATCTGAGGAACTATTGTATCATCCAGAATAAGAATTGCTTTTCAACGGAGTGGCGTTTACATCGCCACTAACGATATTTACTCAGAAAATTGTAATTTTGCCCCTCTACTGCTCGCGTCACTCACCGATGTAGGCAGTATATGCGTGTGAGACGGAAAACGGGAGAATGAAATAATACAGAAAATAATATTTTCTTATTTTTAATTCATTATAAAATAAATCAATGCAAATAAAAATAAAAAAGTTTCTACATTATTAACTTTATAAATACACTTCAATTTATTAATTTACAAGTTTCATTCTTCTACACTGAAAAAAAAGGTTTAGTTTTACCAACAATATTTTTTAGTTGACCATTGTTGGTTGTAACAACAATATTTTGATTGGTATAACAAAACGATTTAGTTGGCGTAACACATCAAGTTGTTTGGGACAACCATATTATTTTGTTGCTCTTATTTGGTTGAACCAAACATAATTTAGTTGTGACAACCAAACATAATTTGGTTGTGGCAACCAAACGATTATTAAAAAAAATTGGCGATTAGTTCGTAAGTAAGCTGCCGATAATAACATAAATAAAATCTAAATAAAAACCAATACCAGACGGTCGGCTGAACCTGGGTCTGATAGTTGAGCTAACGGTGTCTGTTACTGAACTGTTTAGCTATAAGGTTTATTCCATATTGGTCATTCATATCTCTCATGGACTGGTGGTTAGCCTACTGGGCTGGCAGCTGGAAAACCCGGGTTCGAATCTTCATGGCTAATGAAATTTTTCTGTTTCAGGTTTTCATTAATATGAAATTTCTACATTCTCATCTGATTATATTTGTGTAATTAAATTTATAACATGTGAATTATGTAATTATATGTGTTTGCCGACCGAAAATGAGCACCTGGGTTAGTTAGCTCCCAACTAAAAATTTTTTTTATGACAACCAAAATTTTTGTTATACCGAATAAAAAAATTTAGTTGTGCCAACCAAAAGTTTTTGTTATGCCAACAAACAACACTGAACCAAATAATTTAGTTGTCTCAACCAAAAAGTTTGGTTGATTAAATACCAACCAAATTATACGGGATCGAACTACCTAACTTAAATATAAATACGCAATGTCGCAACCCTAAAAATGCACGTTTTCGCATTAAGCCTCTCGGCTATCGACGCAACTGACGTCATATATTTTTTAACTTATATGAATTACCGCAATAAAATAAACCATAAACCCCATATATTTTACTACATTAATGAAATTAAATGTAAATATTATTCAAAATAGTAGTAAATAGAATAATATTAGATAGAATAATATTAAATAAAAAAATTGTAAATATGTAAAAATAAATGAAATACTTATATAATCTAAAAAAATTTATAATAAAATATTATTAAATTTTTTTATACAATATATTATAATAAATAATACTTATTAAATAGTTTACAGCAAACTAATTTATAAAATAAAATAGTAAAAATAAAAGTAAAAATTAATTTTAAAAATGTTTTAATATTAATATTGAATAATTTATCTGAATATCAAAATAAATTTAATTATGTAATTATTATAACAAATGCAGTTTTTTGAAGAAAATAATACAAAATAATAGGATTAAACATAAATGAAAAATTGTTTTTATATAACACCTGAGTTACAAGAAAAAAATGTTTGATCTAGAAAATTAATTACTTAATATTTACCAAACAAATTCAAGTTTTATAAAAAAATTTGCAATAGCAATAGAATACATATTATTTAAAATATTTTTGTATCATTAATGAGTAACAATATACTAATTAATTTAAAGTATGAAACAACTAAATTCTCTAATTTAATACACATTTTGATATAAATTTGCTTATTATAATTTTTTTTAGAACAAAATATGTCAAAATAAAAGTATAATATCCATATTAACAAGAGATTTGTTTAAAAAATATTAAAAATGTTTATGTAACAAGGAATTGAAGCATTTATTAAATGTACATATATTTCGATTGTATATGACTCGCGTATCGGTGAGAGGCGTGTAGTAGTATTAGTAGTAGTGGCACGGATTACTATTTCCTGAGCAAAAGTTGCTAGCAAATATTAAAAACTGATCCTACTGAAGTAATTGTTATATCACGCAGTTATACTTTTTAAAAATGCTTGAGCAATATTTAAAAAAGGACGAATTTAATAATTAATACTCGAAGTTGATAAAATTTTTAAGACAATATAAAGATTAAAAATATTAACAGAATTTTCAAAAATGACTAGAGTAATAATTACAATTAGTAAATTTTACTACGTAAAAAGTAATTTTTCTTTATAATTAGCACATTTTACTCTAAATAGTAATTTTTAATGCAAATAGTAATTTTTACTAAATAATAAAATATTTACTATAAATCGAGATCCTCTTTTTTCAGTGTACTTTGCAAATATTGTCTTGAATTTTTTATGATTTTCATTACTTTTTAATTAATTTCCTAGATTTTGAAACATGTTTCTCAAATTTTAATAATTTTCTTTAATTTCCAATTATTTTTTTTATTATTTTGCAATGAATTTCATCATTTTTTTATTAATCTCACTATTCATTCCTCAATTAGATACGTAAATTTTCAATTATTTATCTCATTTATCAATTAGTTTTTTTAGATTTATTTTCTTTTATCTTTTTGCAATTATGTTCTCCACCTTTTAACTAGACATATGAATTATTTTTCAATTAATTCTCTAAATTTTTATTTATTATCTGAAATCTAAGTTACTGTATCCACGTTTTAATTCTTTAATTATTCTTCAATTTTTTTTCTCATATTCCAAATACTTTCGACAATTTTTAGGGTTCCGTACCGTAAAACGGAACCCTATTAAAATCACTATATGTGTCCGTTTTCGCACCCCTTCTAACTTCTAAACTATATGAGCTAAAGTCTTCTGATTTAGTCCACATATGTAATTTCACCTTGGATTTACGAAAATGATATGGAAAACGCGATTCCAGCTCATGAACATGCCGAAATCCAGCAAAAACCACTTTTTTGCCCTAAAATTGAAAAAAATGACCATGTCCCCCCCCCCCCCTAATCTTCTAAACTATTTGACTAAAAATGCTGAAATTTGGTACACATATGTAGATTCACGTGTAGATTACAGGAAAATTATAGAGAACTCTCGTAAAGACTGTCTTCATAGTGTTTACTAGCCAAAAAGTACGAATTTTTGAAAAAAATTCGAAAAAATGACCATGTCCCCCCCCCCCTAATCTTCGAAACTACTTGACCTATAGGATGCTGAAATTTGGTACACATATGTAGATTTACGTGTAGATTACAGGAAAATTATACAGAACTTTCGTAAAGACTGTCTTCATAGTGTTTACTAGCCAAAAAGTACGATTTTTTGAAAAAAATTCGCAAAAATGACCATGTCCCCCCCCCCCCTAATCTTCCAAACTACTTGACCTAGGATGCTGAAATTTGGTACACATATGTAGATTTACGTGTAGATTACAGGAAAATTATAGAAAACTTTCGTAAAGACTGTCTTCATAGTGTTTACTAGCCAAAAAGTACGATTTTTTGAAAAAAATTCAAAAAAATGACCATGTCCCCCCCCCCCCTAATCTTCGAAACTACTTGACCTAGGATGCTGAAATTTGGTACACATATGTAGATTTACGTGTAGATTACAGGAAAATTATAGAGAACTCTTGTAAAGACTGTCTTCATAGTGTTTACTAGACAAAAAGTACGATTTTTTGAAAAAAATTTAAAAAAATGACCATGTCCCCCCCCTAATCTTCCAAACTACTTGACCTAGGATGCTGAAATTTGGTACACATATGTAGATTTACGTGTAGATTACAGGAAAATTATAGAGAACTCTCGTAAAGACGGTCTTCATAGTGTTTACTTGCCAAAAAGTACAATTTTTTGAAAAAAATTCAAAAAAATGACCATGTCCCCCCCCCTAATCTTCTAAACTATTTGACTTAGGATGCTGAAATTTGGTACACATATGTAGATTTACGTGTAGATTACAGGAAAATTATAGAAAACTTTCGTAAAGACTGTCTTCATAGTGTTTACTAGCCAAAAAGTACGATTTTTTGAAAAAAATTCAAAAAAATGACCATGTCCCCCCCCCCCCCCCCTAATCTTCGAAACTACTTGACCTAGGATGCTGAAATTTGGTACACATATGTAGATTTACGTGTAGATTACAGGAAAATTATAGAGAACTCTTGTAAAGACTGTCTTCATAGTGTTTACTAGACAAAAAGTACGATTTTTTGAAAAAAATTCAAAAAAATGACCATGTCCCCCCCCCATCTTCTAAACTATTTGACTTAGGATGATGAAATTTGGTACACATATGTAGATTTACGTGTAGATTACATGAAAATTATAGAGAACTCTCGTAAAGACGGTCTTCATAGTGTTTACTTGCCAAAAAGTACAATTTTTTGAAAAAAATTCAAAAAAATGACCATGTCCCCCCCCCTAATCTTCTAAACAATTTGACTTAGGATGCTGAAATTTGGTACACATATGTAGATTTACGTGTAGATTACAGGAAAATTATAGAAAACTTTCGTAAAGACTGTCTTCATAGTGTTTACTAGCCAAAAAGTACGATTTTTTGAAAAAAATTCAAAAAAATGACCATGTCCCCCCCCCCCCTAATCTTCGAAACTACTTGACCTAGGATGCTGAAATTTGGTACACATATGTAGATTTACGTGTAGATTACAGGAAAATTATACAGAACTTTCGTAAAGACTGTCTTCATAGTGTTTACTAGCCAAAAAGTACGATTTTTTGAAAAAAATTCGCAAAAATGACCATGTCCCCCCCCCCCCCTAATCTTCCAAACTACTTGACCTAGGATGCTGAAATTTGGTACACATATGTAGATTTACGTGTAGATTACAGGAAAATTATAGAAAACTTTCGTAAAGACTGTCTTCATAGTGTTTACTAGCCAAAAAGTACGATTTTTTGAAAAAAATTCAAAAAAATGACCATGTCCCCCCCCCCCTAATCTTCGAAACTACTTGACCTAGGATGCTGAAATTTGGTACACATATGTAGATTTACGTGTAGATTACAGGAAAATTATAGAGAACTCTTGTAAAGACTGTCTTCATAGTGTTTACTAGACAAAAAGTACGATTTTTTGAAAAAAATTTAAAAAAATGACCATGTCCCCCCCCTAATCTTCCAAACTACTTGACCTAGGATGCTGAAATTTAGTACACATATGTAGATTTACGTGTAGATTACAGGAAAATTATAGAGAACTCTCGTAAAGACGGTCTTCATAGTGTTTACTTGCCAAAAAGTACAATTTTTTGAAAAAAATTCAAAAAAATGACCATGTCCCCCCCCCTAATCTTCTAAACTATTTGACTTAGGATGCTGAAATTTGGTACACATATGTAGATTTACGTGTAGATTACAGGAAAATTATAGAAAACTTTCGTAAAGACTGTCTTCATAGTGTTTACTAGCCAAAAAGTACGATTTTTTGAAAAAAATTCAAAAAAATGACCATGTCCCCCCCCCCCCCCTAATCTTCGAAACTACTTGACCTAGGATGCTGAAATTTGGTACACATATGTAGATTTACGTGTAGATTACAGGAAAATTATAGAGAACTCTTGTAAAGACTGTCTTCATAGTGTTTACTAGACAAAAAGTACGATTTTTTGAAAAAAATTCAAAAAAATGACCATGTCCCCCCCCTAATCTTCTAAACTATTTGACTTAGGATGATGAAATTTGGTACACATATGTAGATTTACGTGTAGATTACATGAAAATTATAGAGAACTCTCGTAAAGACGGTCTTCATAGTGTTTACTTGCCAAAAAGTACAATTTTTTGAAAAAAATTCAAAAAAATGACCATGTCCCCCCCCCTAATCTTCTAAACTATTTGACTTAGGATGCTGAAATTTGGTACACATATGTAGATTTACGTGTAGATTACAGGAAAATTATAGAAAACTTTCGTAAAGACTGTCTTCATAGTGTTTACTAGCCAAAAAGTACGATTTTTTGAAAAAAATTCAAAAAAATGACCATGTCCCCCCCCCCCCCCTAATCTTCGAAACTACTTGACCTAGGATGCTGAAATTTGGTACACATATGTAGATTTACGTGTAGATTACAGGAAAATTATAGAGAACTCTCGTAAAGACGGTCTTCATAGTGTTTACTTGCCAAAAAGTACAATTTTTTGAAAAAAATTCAAAAAAATGACCATGTCCCCCCCCCTAATCTTCTAAACTATTTGACTTAGGATGCTGAAATTTGGTACACATATGTAGATTTACGTGTAGATTACAGGAAAATTATAGAAAACTTTCGTAAAGACTGTCTTCATAGTGTTTACTAGCCAAAAAGTACGATTTTTTGAAAAAAATTCAAAAAAATGACCATGTCCCCCCCCCCCCCCCTAATCTTCGAAACTACTTGACCTAGGATGCTGAAATTTGGTACACATATGTAGATTTACGTGTAGATTACAGGAAAATTATAGAGAACTCTTGTAAAGACTGTCTTCATAGTGTTTACTAGACAAAAAGTACGATTTTTTGAAAAAAATTCAAAAAAATGACCATGTCCCCCCCCCTAATCTTCTAAACTATTTGACTTAGGATGATGAAATTTGGTACACATATGTAGATTTACGTGTAGATTACATGAAAATTATAGAGAACTCTCGTAAAGACGGTCTTCATAGTGTTTACTTGCCAAAAAGTACAATTTTTTGAAAAAAATTCAAAAAAATGACCATGTCCCCCCCCCCTAATCTTCTAAACTATTTGACTTAGGATGCTGAAATTTGGTACACATATGTAGATTTACGTGTAGATTACAGGAAAATTATAGAAAACTTTCGTAAAGACTGTCTTCATAGTGTTTACTAGACAAAAAGTACGATTTTTTGAAAAAAATTCAAAAAAATGACCATGTCCCCCCCCCTAATCTTCTAAACTATTTGACTTAGGATGCTGAAATTTGGTACACATATGTAGATTTACGTGTAGATTACAGGAAAATTATACAGAACTTTCGTAAAGACTGTCTTCATAGTGTTTACTAGCCAAAAAAGTACGATTTTTTGAAAATATTCAAAAAAATGACCATGTCCCCCCCCCTAATCTTCTAAACTATTTGACTTAGGATGATGAAATTTGGTACACATATGTAGATTTACGTGTAGATTACAGGAAAATTATAGAAAACTTTCGTAAAGACTGTCTTCATAGTGTTTACTAGACAAAAAGTACGATTTTTTGAAAAAAAATTCAAAAAAATGACCATGTCCCCCCCCCCTAATCTTCTAAACTATTTGACTTAGGATGCTGAAATTTGGTACACATATGTAGATTTACGTGTAGATTACAGGAAAATTATACAGAACTTTCGTAAAGACTGTCTTCATAGTGTTTACTAGCCAAAAAGTACGATTTTTTGAAAAAAATTCAAAAAAATGACCATGTCCCCCCCCCCCCCCCTAATCTTCGAAACTACTTGACCTAGGATGCTGAAATTTGGTACAACATAT